>CM056387.1:29281256-29328756 GCA_029718625.1 Synaphobranchus kaupii
AACATACCCTAATACCCGAGGAGCTGGTTATATGGTACCATAAGACTGCTAGATGCTAGTGGGGTTCATTAATTAATGACATTTTTAATGGCGGTATTCACTAAGTTAATTAAGAACACAAGACTCACCCCGAGCGATGCGCAGAACCCTCATTATTCGGATGATGGTGGGGTTGATGGGCAGCGCGGCGCTGATCTCGATCTCCTCCAGGATGATGCCCATCACCGACAGCAGCACGATGGCCAGGTCCAGCTGGTTCCACCTGCGGGCGCAACGCCGGGGCGTCAACCAGTGCCCGGCGGGCCAGAGGCGGCTCGCTCGCCCGACAGAGAGAGAGCGGCGAAACGTACGCGAACGCGACTAGGATCCCCGCCGAGGCATCTTCGGGTTAACCTCCTGGGGCAAGCTTTTAAATTCTGTGCGCGGCAAGAATTCTCACGGCCGAAACAACCCTCAGAGTTTGTTCAGAGTCCAACGGGGACCACATGTAATCTATCATGCTTAAAGGTATCTATCAGAGTTGATTTTGCACAGAGAATTTTGCCATTTGTCCTTCCACAATGTAGTAGACAAACTAAATAAATCAGCAGAGAGGCCTTAGATGAACGCTCCGTGAATTAACGAACGGCTCCTGAATCAAAAATGTAAGACTTTCCCAGTTTTTAATGGCGCAGCACCAATCAACATTTTAGGCGGGGTGACCTTTTTCAATATTCAGTCAGCGCATTTCCCAAATTAAATAAGTTGCAACAAGAAGAATGGAGGTCAGTCTTTGGCTGCTGTTCCGTGGATCATAGACTTTTGGATTTCTTCTCTTAGTAAAAGGGACCAGCTTTCTTTCATTGCGCATTGAAAGCTGTCCGACATAACCAGGGACGCAGAGAAAAGGAATTACACTGAATAATAACACCATGCGGACTTCCTGGTTTAAGCACTGGTAGGTGTTACACAAATGGAAAAGACAACGAGCTGTGCGAGTGGAGTTGGAATTCTTTACACCGTAAAATGACATGCTGTTCATCCCAAAACAAAACAGAAAAAAAAAAAACCCCACTGCACACGGCATTTCATAAGGCGATATGGCGGTTATTTTTACGGCGGAACTGACCCGGGAGTCGAACGTAATTAAATTATATTTATAAATAGTGGCATTATCCAGCTGCGTATTTTTATCAGTTATAATTACGGAGGAGTGGATTTCAATGACATTAGGAAAGAAATAGAAGCGTGGACACCGCCGCGACCATTATTCCTTTCATTCGGCGGCGGGCCCATCAGCACGCGTGATCAGACGCGTGGCTGGGGTGGAACGGCGGCGTAATTAATTACTAATCACATCAGGCCTCGGGCCTTTGGAGGGGGCCTCGGCTCAGGGCAGCAAGGGAGGGAGGTACCTTTCTTTGAAGAAGCGTCGGAAGCCGAAAGCGATGAGCTTCAGCACTGACTCCAGCACAAACGTAGAGGTGAAGACATAATTACAGTACTTCAGGGTTATCTCTAGGACTGAGAGATACAAAGAGAGAAAGAGAGAGAGAGAGAGAGGAGAGAGAGAGAGAGAGAGAGACAGGAGGAGAGAGAACAAGAAAGAGAGATAAGAGAGAGAACAAACAGTAAAACATTATCAAACAGTAAAACTGTAATGTTCACAGCCTCACTGCTGAGGAGAAAGTAACATCTGATAGAGAAACCCTGCTACTAACAGACTGGCTGATGCCTCACAAACACGCAAACGGAGAAGAAAGAGGAAGAGAAAGAAGAAGGGCGAAGGAGAGAGGAGGGAAAGAGAAAGAATGAAGGAGTGAGGGAGGGAGAGAAAGAAAGAAACCAAAGGAGGGATAGAGGGAGAGAAAGAGGAAGCAAGGGAGATGGATAGAGAGATAGAGAGAGAGGGAGGGAAGGAGGGAGAGGGGGAGAGCGGGGAAGATAGCATTTCACATGAGAGACAGGCCTCACGTGTGGCTGGCTGTAGTGCTCCAGGGACATGGTGACCACGTTGACGCAGATGGTGAAGGTGATGAAGAGGTCCAGGTAGTGGCTGGTGCACAGGGAGTGAATCATCTGGCGTGCATGGCTATAGTTGGAGTAATAGGGCAGCTTGTGCGCTTCTGAAAGAAACAGTTACACAGGTGTCAGTTATACATCAGATACCTTTATATCATGTTCAATATTAAATAGGAAACATATATTATTACTTGCAGAGTAAAAGATTTATATTTCTATATTATTTCTGCTGTGTCTATACACCCGTACTTTCAGGTTTTCTTATACATTATACCTTATGTATTTTATTATATGCACTTGCTTATTCAAGTATTAGTAATTGTAAGTAAAAATACTGTTTGAGAGATGAGAGAGAGAAAGAGAGAGAGAAAGAGGGAGTAGGAAAGGGAGCTATATAAGGAGGATGGGGGTGGAAGGATAAATGAAGTGCCTTCATTAAGTTTTTACTTCTTTTGCTACCCAGGCATTAACTAAAACAGCCCAGGGTGGTGTGATGACATATGAACATTGTTACACGCTGAAAAGCCCAAATGGTGAGTCGCCTCTTCTCCTCTAGAACGCTCGTTGGCCACAGCGTGACCTGGCAACCGACCCTCTCCGCCCTGTTCAGCCCTGCACGAGCCCAATACTCTAAATCCCCCCTTTCACAAAATCCGCATTCCCTCTCTCCCTGTCCCCGCACACAGGTCTGGCCCTCTTACTCCTCCTCTTCTTCTCCATCCTCCGCTGCCGCTTCTCCTCCCGTCGCTTGGCCCTCCTCCACCTCCTGGTGCTGCCGGGCACTTATGGAAGTTCTCCACCACCACGCCCACGAACATGTTGAGCACGAAGAAGCTGACGATCAGCAGGAAGGAGATGAAGTAGAGCAGCATCCAGGGGTTGTTATTGATGATCGGCTGGGAGAGAGAGAGTGGAGGAGGAGGAGAGAGAGACGAAGAGAGAGGAGAGAGAGGGCAATAAAGAAAGAGAGGTGTAAGTGGTACCTTTTTTAATACCCAGGTAAAACTGTCCACATGTACCCTAGCCTGTTATATCTCAGACAGCATTTCTCATACAACCAGTTACATCTCTGTAAACAAACTATTACATTTCTACCACAGTCAGTTACATCTCTGTAATGGTCTGTTACTTTTCTCCCACAGTCAGTTACATCTCTGTACACTTTAAGGTTTTCCCCTATAGCCAGTTATTACATCTCTGTTGTAGATGCATTGCCACTGCTATAGTAACATGTCATATATCTTTTCAGCACTGTAACCTTGTTACAGGTTGTTTGATGATATGTGGTGCGGTATGCCCTTTCGTTGCCTAGGAACTGCCACTTCAAAAAAAAAAAAACGAACAAAAATGAAAAATCCATAACTGAAACTAGGTAAACAAAACACGATGAGCGACGCAAAATGTATTCCGCTCATCATTTCCATCGTGAGACACGTTTAATATCTGCCGCTGTGTGCAGAGCCGTATGAGAGCCATAAATCTGATTAAATCCAGACGGGCAGAGTCGAATTTCACACGCCATTTCGTTCCGCGGGCTCCTTTCTGCGCCAGCGGCGTCCCGTCACCCGTTTGGTTGTGTTTTGGTTGGGAAATTGGGGGGCTCATTACAGGAGATGCGCTCGATGCGCCGTTCCCCATTGCTGACTGTCACACAGACAACAGGGCCTCATCTGTGTGGCAGATCACAGCAGCGACCGTTTCTTTCAGCAGCTGCCAGTCAAGGCCAGGCCTCATCTGTGTACCCAGCCTGAACCACAGCACCATTCCATACACTATACTGGAAAATGGAATTGTTGTACACTTCCTGTAGTCAATGGTTGTTTCTGATTGGTCTAAACCCAAATGGGCAATAGGCCTAGTGTGCACAGTGCCGCAGCAGTCCTAGTAGAGTGTGGGGCTGCATTCAAATCCAATTTAACACACTCCCTTCCCTTGCTGTCTTCCCTCGAGGGAGCGATCTTGTGACACAATGTTCTACGTGCAGTAAGCAAACTTAAAAGGTGCTCTGCAAGGAAGGATTGACGAGAAACAAACAAAAACAGAACCGAACCGCCCCTCGCAACATTTCGGAAGTGCAACACCATAGAGTTGAAATGTGGCCGCCACATATTTCTGTAGTGACCGCCCACTTTTTCCATGTGGAGCATTGAATTGTGGGATTCCCTTCCCTGGAAGCTTGCATTTTATACCCTTGGTGGAAGGGAGGATAATCGAGGGAGCGAGGGGAATATAATTACTCCCTCCCCTTTCTTAAATTGGATCCGAATCACACTTGGCGTGGCTGCCATATTTCATCGTGGCATTTTCGGGATTCCCCCCTTGAAGCAAGGGAAGGGAACGACAGGAAGAAAGGATAAATTTCGGATCCGAACGCCGCCTAGGATTCTCTGCAGGATGTCACATGATGTGTTTTGGCCAATGACAGGCTGCCAAATGGAAATACAGCGTTTTTCTTCTCCTTTTGTTATGTTTTTATCAGTGCTGTGGCATTAAATGAGTATATGAACTACACCTGCTGTCTGGAACCGTATCAAGCATATAGTGAATTTAACCAGCTGGCTCGGCAAAGATTGTGAAGATTAAATTATCTCAATGTTCCTAATTTCACGGGAGAGCAGCATCTTTATTTCGGCATTCTTGCCTTTAACAGCGCGGTGCAAAAGTTATAGCGTGGGGAGCAGACAGTGTCGCTGTACCGCGGCTGCACGGCGCAGTCACCGCCCGTGGAGAATATAACGGGCGGCGCTGGATATCGCCAGCGGCAAGACTGTTGGAAATACGCGAATGCGTTTATTTCGAGAAGGTAAAGAGAATGTTTTCCGGGCTGTTTTGCTCCGCTGGTAATAACTTCGGGGGTGAGCAAAAAAGCAGCTGGTGGAATTTGGGCATCAGGTTTGAGCCTAGCGAAGCTCTGTTGTTGGAAGAGAGAAGGATCCTTTGCCAGCGAGAGCAGCCGGCGCCTGAGGCCACAGAAACTTTTTCATGGACCCGCGGAAAACAACTGATATATGCTGAGAACACATTGCTGAAAGTTGCAGAAATATTTACAAACGGACACATATGAGGGAACGGTGTCAATAGGCAGAAATCTAAACTTCAAACCAACAATTGCTCTCATTTTTATCTACTTAATAAGCAATTATTTAGAAGAATAACCAATACCATTAAAGGGATAGTTCGGAATTTTGGACATAATGTCTCAATTACGACTTACCCATGATGTAGTTGATCGATGGAAACCATTTTCAGCTAATTCCATGCTGTCCCTTCTTTTGGACATACACACATTGCTAATGCTAGCGCAACTCTAAGGTAACCGGTAGCATCCACTACCAAACGCACTTAAACACTCCACAGTGCACCCAAAGCAAATAAAATACGACGACAGTCTATCTGGGGAGCGATACTTTACGTTACCTACGAATGTATTGCCGGGCACTGGTCGACTACAACAACAAAGAAGAGCAACAAGTTGCAATGGCCAAGTTCGCTCCGCCGCCGTACTTCCACAGAGAATATAGGTCAGCACAAAGTAAAGGATTCAACGATAGTTTGACTTCAAAAATTATGGTATAAACACTCAAAATAACCCAGATAGACTGTCGTCGTATTTTATTTGCTAAAATAAAATACTGAGACATTATGTCCAAAATTCCGAACTATCCCTTTAACTACGACTATTTATTTACAATGGAATTATGGATGTAGTCTGTGTTCAGGATTTGTATTGTAATCGTTTGTCAGCATAGTACCTTACCATAATAATTTGCACCAGTGCTTCAGTGACATCGCATATATACTCTCTGGTCTGCGAATGTTGTTCACCAGGTCTGGCACTATTGCTCGCATTAATCCGGGAATGCACGTACTGTGTGTGCCTTCTACACTATAGGCCTACTTCACTCTGTATAAGATCATCCACTAAATGAGCGCATTTGTCATAATCATTCAGAGTTTTAAACACACAATTTTGAGCTGCCTATATACCCAGGGATTATTTGAGCTTTGGGATAAACGCACCCTTCATTCTGAGTGTCCACCATCAGAGAACATTAACAATAAAAAAAAGATCCGTTGGTCTGACTAGTTTAAATGCTCGTCAAAAATCTATTTTTGGAACTCAACAAAATCAACATGAAAGAATGAACTAACACCAACAAAAATTATCCTGTTGTGAATATCAGTTAATTACACGCACTGAAAATTGTGTAAGTAAATTCCAAGATCCATTTCAAGGTATTTAAACAAAATCAATGCAGTTAATTATGCGTACAACAGCTAAAAATAACTAGCTTCTGAAACCGTAATGAAAGGAGCCCTGAAGCAGTGCAGTGCTAGCTTGATGCCCCTGTGATATGACCAGAATTTACACACACAAGTGCAATTCTTCAATGCTCACAATGCAGAAGGCCAGCTTTATGTGCAAGACATATTAAACTAAGTAGAGTAGCATATTTGTAATGAGTGGATTAATGAATTAATTGCTGCATTTTCTAATGGAAAAAAGCAGTAGGAGGCCTGTCTCACCTGCTGGTCAATGCCCACCGCGTCTAGGCCATGATACATGATGTTGACCCCAACCGTCCTTGGAAGCCAGTACAAACAGGGACATCAGTGCCTGTAGTGCAGACCAGAGACACACAGACACACAGCCACCCAAGGCCATAAACACACACACACACACACACACACACACACACACACACACACACACACACACACACACACACACACACACAAATCCAGATAATCACACGCACACAAACGCATTCACACCATAGACAAAACAATATGTACACACATATACACACGCACAAAGACGTAGACAGGCACACACCACGCAAACACCAATAAGCACGCACATGAACACACGCCACGCATATCATTAACACACACACACACGCACACAAACACAAAAAGGCAAATGTTTGTTCAGTATTTTAAAGATGAATCTGAAAGATGCTTTTGAACTTGTGATCCCTCTGGTGACGGATGAAGACGGAGGGACACACCTGGCCCAGATTGTCAAAGTTGTACTTGTGATGGACCCATTTATAACTGGCCAACAGGCAGTCGGACTTGTTGGTGATATTTTTCACATCTGGACCCAGGCAGTGGAAGAACTTGCCTTTAAAGAGCTGAGGACAGAGAGAGTATTGGTGCTACTTACAGTACCAGTCAAAGGTTTGGGCACACCTACTCACACCTACTGTTTTCCACATTTTAGAATAGTAAAGTCATCAAAACAATCAGATTAAATTAATAAATTAAATTACACATTAAATTATGCAAACAAATCAAAAAAAGTGTTATATTTTAGATTCTTCAAAGTAGCCACCCTTTGCCTTGATAACAGCTTTGCACATTCTTGCCATTCTCTCAACCAACTTCTGTGGTAAACAGGTATTCCACAGGTAAACAGGTGATGCTATCATGACTCTGTATAAAAGGATATCGAAAGACTCGATACCTTATTTCCAGGTAGAATGTGCAAAGCTGTTATCAAGGCAAAGGGTGGCTACTTTGAAGAATCTAAAATATAAGACGTTTTTTTATTTGTTTTACACTTTTTTTGGGGTCTTTGCATAATTCCATTTGTGTTATCTGATAGTGTTGATGTCTTTACTATTCTAAAATGTGGAAAACAGTAAAAATAATGAAAAAAAAACTTTCTACGAGTAGGTGTGTCCAAACTTTTTGACTGGTACTGTACATCTGACATAGATATTACATATTAATTAATACATGATTTTAGTATTATTATTATTATTGGTAGTAGAGAGAGAGAATGGTGCAGACACAGTACCTGGACCCCCAGAATGCCAAAGATGATGAAGAAAGCACAGCAGATTAATACAATGTTTCCGATAGGCTTGAGAGAGGTGATCAGAGTCTCCACTACAAGCTTTAACCCTGGAGCACGACTGATGACCCTGAAGAAAATGAATGAATTGAATCGATTACTTGATAAAACAATCAGCCCACTACTCACCCGATCAAAGCACCGTTCAGTCATTCATTCAACGAATCAATCAATGAATCAACTTTCACAGTGTTATGATTTAAAAAACATTTCCCTGCAGTTCCTCTCCCTACCTGAGGGGGCGCAGTGTGCTGATGGGGTGCAGTGTGGTCTATGTGTGGTCTATCGATTACTTGATAAACCAATCAGCCCACTACTCGATTACTTGATAAACCAATCAGCCCACTACTCGATTACTTGATAAACCAATCAGCCAACTACTCACCCGATCAAAGCACCGTTCAGTCATTCATTCAACAAATCAATCAATGAATCAACTTTCACAGTGTTGTGATTTAAAAACATTTCCCTGCAGTTCCTCTCCCTACCTGAGGGGGCGCAGTGTGCGAAGCAGCCTGAGTACTCGGAGCACCCCCAGGATCTTGGCGCCACCCGCCATGGACACCACGATGTCGATGAGCGAAACGAAGACGAGGAAGCCATCCAGAACGTTCCAGCTGCTGCGCAAATAGGTCTGCTCGCCCAGGTACAGGCCCATCGACACCACCTTGAGCGAGAAAGGTTGAGCGATAGCAACTGTCAGCATTACCCGTTCTATTTCACCGGCGGTAAGCACTTTCATGGCACTGCTTCGTTCTCATGCCGATGACAGACATAGACAGAGAGAGAGAGAAGGACAGAGAGAGAGAGACAGAGAGAGAGAGAGAGCTAGCGGGAGAGAGATTTGCCTGTCTTCAAAGATTCAGATTCAAAAGATGGCACCCAAGAACTTGAGAGAGAGGGAAAGGGGGGAGACAGAGAGGAAGAGAGATTCCTGACAGCTGCCAGGTCACAGGTGCCCCAGCTGCAAGCCTTGACACTAACGAGATGTGTGACACAGTGACTCAGAGAGTGGGAACAGCCTCCAACAGAGAGGGTTAGAAGCTGTTATATCTGACTCTGCGCCAGGCTCCGGAGAGAGGGACACATTCTCTGCAGTCGGACCAGAGGAAAGGGGAAAACATCAATCCAGCAGAGACGCATATACCCCCCCCCCCCCCCCCCCCCCCCCGACTGACACAGCCCCAGTGTCGAAACACTACCTGTCAACTGAAAACAGGCTCCTGTTCAGTACTGCGTACGCAGCATTTTCAGAAATGAAAGGTTGTCTCTCCGTAACTCAGTTAAACAAGGTGAACATTCACAAACCTTTGCCAACGCGTTCAATCTGGTTTCCTGTTAGCCTATGTTCCCCGCTCACGTTCAACAACATTAGCCAACTATGCAAACCCGAACAGGCAGTGTGAGATGAACAGAAGGAGCTACCTCCGCGCATCTAGTTGGGAATGTTTCAAGACAAGCCGAGTGTCACGTAACTGTCACACTTGTCTCTCACAAGGTCATAAGTAGCTCCTCAGAAAACTAGCTAATTCTCCTATTTTGTTTGTCATCTATCTAGATATCATAGCTCACTGCAACACCGTAAAGCCAGCGTATACAGCCAATACTGTTGCTCGGCTGAAATATATGTATTTATTATCTGTCTGTCAAGTCTAACATCACGGAAGCTGTGGCAAACAAAACCCTCCATTGATTCACGTCTGTCTTTATTTACAATGTGTGAATGTAAAACTAAATGGAATTTTAATTTAAAACTGTTAGCAATGAACATAGCTGAATTGAGCCTGCAGCGATAACAATCACATTTTTTCATTCAGAAATCATACTGTATATAATGAGTAGCATACTTGTAAGAAATTAATGAAACATGCATTTATTATTATTATTATTTATACAATTCAAGCATTTCAGGATAAGCACCCTGCTCAAGAGTACAACTTCCGTGCCGTACCTGGGAATTGAACCCCAAACCTTTAGGTCAGGAGTTCAGATCCTTAACCCATAATACTACGCTGCTGCTCTGAACACTACATCTCCAGGACCATGGTAAGTAACCCCTGATCTATAATGTACTTGGGGAAATGTTGGGGAAATGTTTCTACTAAGAACAGGAGTACTGGCAAGTTTGGCCACATAGAGAGCTATACCCGACAAACTAAATTCTGTGCTCTGTACTGTTAATGATATATTCAACAGAAGAGGTCTCTGTGAGCCTGCTCTTCAGAATTAAACAGCCTTGACTGACTGATGGTCAATTGTGCTTGAAAAAGGAAACTTTGTTCAATTAATAACTGCTTAAGTGCTTAAGTGCTTTGCCATCACGGGAGAGAGGGAGGGAGGGAGGGAGTTGGGGAGAGAGAGAGAGACTGAGAAAGGAAAAAAAACATTGTCAGAAATTAATGACATACAATAATGTTCATTTGTATGAGTGTTTATACAAGCGTTGCTCCTTACCAGCATCTGCAAGTGTGCCGGTTTATGAATAAAACAGAATTTATTGCGTACTGTATTGGTTATGTACTACAAAAATGCAGACGATAAAATATTCAGCTGCGAAAATGTGTCTGGAGAGAATTTAAGGAGGAACATTCTTCAATTGAACTTTACATCAGCCACCTAGCACACAAATGCTCAAATTTAGTTTAAAATGCCATAAACCTTTGTAATTTAAACCAGTAAAGATTAACAATATGAGATTTAAAAATAATAATAATAAGAGGGCCTCCATAAAGGCTTCTCGCATCGTGTAAGGCCAGCAGTGTATCATAACTGCTAAGGAACTGGGTTTGTAACTCCCAAGGTTGTGAGTCTGATTCCAAACTGGAGTACTGCCCTTGGGCAAGGTATTAAACCTGAATAGCTTCAGCAAATATCCTGGTGTACGAGTGTCACACTTATCATACGATAATGAGTGTCACGCAGAGAGGTTATCTTTGATCTCGGCGAAGCCTTGCCTTTAGAGTCATCTCCCCCACGAAGATGGCGGTGAATACGTAGTTGGAGATGGTGAGGAAGACGCGTTCCTGCACAGGGAGAGAACGCCGCGTGAATTCGCAGGGCCCCCCCCCCCCACCTGTCTTCACAAGCGGCAATCAGATCATACTCTCATCACACTCTCAGAGGGAGGCATGCCGTCAGACCGCTCCACCTTTGCTCTCAAATTTGCGGGACAAGTTTTAGCGAGCAGTCTATTTTTTTTTGTTTTTGTTTGTAAAGCAGCATTTTTCATGAATATCAATGAGGCCCCACCCCCCCCTCCCACTCATATTACAATAGATCACATTAATTTTGCAGATGTTCTTATCCAGAGCGACTTACAATACAGGAGGACAATAACTGCATTCACCTGATTAAAATGAGACATAGTGCCTGACCAGCAGGGCGGGCTAACAACACTCCCAGATCGGCAAGCAAAGATGCAATATCACTGAAGCACCAGTGCAAGGTAACTCTGCTATGTAAGAACTAAAATACAGATTCTAAATACATACAGATCACATCGATTTGGGTGTGAGTAATAAATAAAATGTATTTAGCATGTTACAAACAAAATGTATTATTTTTATTCGTATTACAAGCCCTAAAAACATGAAACCTTAAAAAATACCATGACTTGATTCAGTCTGTCCGGTGGTAGTGCAAGGGGACACGATATGTTGTAACACGTGTGCGAATTGGATGCGGCACCACGGTGGTTAGATTGAGTGCGCCCCCCTGTTGCTGGGCTGCGGGTCCTGACTCACCAGGCTGCCCTGATGGATCTTGGGTCTCTCCAGGGCCACGGTGATGCAGTTTGAGAAGATAAAGGCCAGCACCACGTAATCAAACAGCTTGTGAGCAATTATGGACTGACAGAGCAGCCTGAACCTGACAGAGCAGGAAGAGAGGGAGGAAGGAGAGAGGGAGGAGGGAGGGAGAGAGGGAGGAGGGAGGGAGGGAGGGAGAGAGAGAGGGAGGCGGGAGGGAGAGAGGGTGAGATGCCGTTCTGTTCAAGTAAATCCCAAGGGTTGTAACTTCACAGGGAAGCAGGAGGCTCAGCGTGCTCGGATGGGGAATTGCACCGCGCGCACTTACAGACACATTGCCAAAAACACACAAACCCTTTCTCTCCGTCTTGCTCTCTGACACGCACACACACACCACACACACACGCACGCACGCACGCACGCACGCACCGCACGCACGCACGCACGCACGCACGCACGCACGCACACACACACACGTTTTTCCCCAAAAGATGGACCTACGTGCTTCCAGCTTGGAAACTCAGGTTGCAGAGAGATCCTTTTACACTCTCTACAGAGTCCCCCAGCCTGCTGATAAACAGGGAGAGGGTACCACAACTGCTTTCCCTAGAAAGTGATCAATGCGGTAATGAAGACGCTTTCTAAAGACTTGCCGACCTGTCCCCGCTATTGATCTCTAAAGAAACTGAGGCCCTCATAACAGTCCCTCGGAGTGCTCCTGTCAAGTCCGCGCAAGCCTGTGAACTCAGTTTTTCTATTCCCTGCGCAGACTCCAGCCCTTCAGATCAGCCCTACCTGTCTGAGAGGTTATGACAGGGAAGTGTACATGACAGGCAGGCTGAGGCCTGCCCACGGGGGCTCCTGCTGGTTTTGGGTCTCCTTTCAGACAGTGAAGGGAGGATGAAGCGTGCCTTCAGGTGCCGGTGCAGCTTCGGGTCAGATGTGGGCGGGGCTGAGGGGACGGAGAGGCGGGACTGACCTGTTCTGGGGGGAGAAGAGGTAGACGGACCAGTCCTCCCTGGCCTCGCACCACTCGGGCCGGTACACCTCCATCATCTTCTGGATCCGAAAACACAGACTCTGTGGGTGGGCATGTAGTACGATTAATGAGTGTGTTTATGTATGATATAACAACTAATGAACTGTACCTCTGTTAGACTACACCTGTAATAAACTACACCTCTGTTACACTACACCGGTTATTAACCTACACCTCTGTTACACTACACCTGTAATAAACTACACCTCTGCTAAAATATACCTGTAACAAACTACACCTCTGCTAAAATACACCTGCAATAAACTGCACCTCTGTTACACTACACCTGTAATAAACTACAGCTCTGATAAAATACACCTGTAATAAACTACACCTCTGTTAAACTATACCTGTAATAAACTACACTTCTGTTAAGCTACACCTGTAATAAACCACGCAGCAAAACAACAAAAGATTGACATTATATAAGATCCAGTGATTATCCTCTCACTGTAGAAGATGTCAGATCCTCAGTGGTGTTTGACTCCAAATTAACTAATCTTACAGTAATGCAGTCAGGGGGGACTGGCGCCTATACAAACATGCATTAGGCGAGAGGCAGGAATACACCCTGGACAGGTTGCCAATCCATCGCAGAGCACACACACCATTCACTCACACACTCATACCAATGGGCAATGAGTCTATGAGGCTATGAGTCTCCAATTAGTCTAACCTGCATGTGTTTGGACTGTGGGAGGAAACCGGAATACCCGGAGGAAACCCTCAGTGACACGGGGAGAACATGCAAACTCCGCACAGAAAGGCCCTCGGCCGGGATTCGAACTCTGTACCTTCTTGTCGTGAGGCAACAGTGTTACCGCCCAATGTTTTTACAATAATCATTTAAAGGCTGATACTTTCAGCTGGATTCCTTGGGAAGTAAAGTGATTCATTTAGAGCAGTGTTCTGTAATTATTTGGCCACCATGCATGTTACAACCAATTTAAAATTTACCACAGGTTCATTACATTTTTAAACACTCATAGTTTGTCTTTATCATTTACCCATTCAGTAGACCGTTTTATCTAAATATTACACAACATAAACAAAGATAATGATATGATCTTGAGAGGTTAGAAAACACAGGGACACTGCTCAAACTTCGATAAGCAGTTTCTCGATCCCCTTGAGGTAAGCATCGATAAAACGTAATAAAAACATCCCTCGCTACCTCAGACAAAACTTCAATATCATATTTACATTCATGTGCCACAACCACCAATAAGAATTTGAGTCAATTTACAGTAATTTTGCAAACAGATTAAAAAAACTATATCTTCAATCACTTTTGAAAATCGCTGATAAAAGGTTGCAGGTAAATCTTCTCGTTGTCTCTAGTAACAGCAAAAAGTAAACATACGGCGATCTCTCGCAATCACAAATAAATATTTATATTTAAGTAAATAAATGATCATCCCCAGTAACCACCAAAAAAAGTTAAAAGACCAATGGTAAACTAATTGTAAAATGGAAGTGAAAATCTATGGTTATCTCATTAACAGCAGGTAAAATGGAAGAGCAAATCTATGGTCATCTCATTAACAGCAGGTAAAATGGAAGAGCAAATCTATGGTCATCTCATTAACAGCAGGTAAAATGGCGGTGCAAATCTCTGGCCGTTTCATAAACACCAAGTAAATCTCACTCAGGGGGCTGGACTCACATAGTCGACCTCCTCCTCCAGCTCTTCTCTCTCCTTGCGGCTGTTGAGCTGTGGGAAGACCTCCCCCAGGAGAGAAGGTTGGGGGGTGTGGGTCTTCCCGTTGCAGTCCTGGTGCTCACCAGCCCCCCCTGGCCCCCCCAGGCCCCCCGAGAAGCTCTTCTTGCGGGGCAGAGGGTGCAGAGGGGGGCCGGGGACCTGCAGAAGCTCCGGAAGCTCCAGGGAGAGGGCCCGTCGGTCCCGGCGGGGGGCAAAGTGCCGGGGCAGCAGCGGGGGTGGGGGCAGGGGCAGGGGAGGAGGGGAGAGGAGGGACTCGTGCTCGCCGGGGTTCGAGTGCACGCTGTGGACCCTGAGGCTGCCCCCACCCACACCCGCCCCCGCCCCCAGCCGCCGGGGCGTCCTGCTAAGACTGTTCCAGCTGGATCTCCGGCTCCAGGCGGTCTGGATCGGAGGGCGCCCCCAGCTGTGGTAGAGGGAACTGCGTCCGGGGCACTGAAACAGACAGAAAGACGGGAGATGACGCATCTGTGAATGAATCTTGGCCCTCTTATCATGTTTCAAGAAAGAAGGCGCTCTAATTAAGCCTTTAATATGCACGGCTTTGAATATATGAAATGTTAATTCTTAAGGGCGTGAGGAGACAAAGGATTCTATTAAAAGAACATAGTGCCAAACAGGCTTAATGCTACCACAGTTTGACAGCATATTAATTTCTTAATTTATTAAACATTTTTACAACGGAGACTCGAACTTATGATAATGAGCAGGGCTATGCTTGACAATGACTAGCCGGGACATAGACTGGAAGGACACGGGCAGTTTTCAGAAACTGGACAATTCTCGCTATCCAAACAGAGTGCAGCAGACATTTAACTGGCTTATTTAGAGAGGAGCAGAGCAGTGATTCTAAGAGCCTTCAAGAGCCCCCCCACCCGGGCCCAGTTAAACTTAACTGTTTATATAACTATGCTAATATTTTAGCGTGTGCTAAAATAAATGAGAGACTAATATATTATGTTCCATGGCACCACAAACTGTCCATCAATCAATCACTCAATCAATTTTGCACCATCCCATTTACAAGCAGCTTTTCCCACAGTGCACTGTAATTTTTCAGGAAGAGAAGAAAACAGGGAAAAAAAACCTTTTCCTGACCAGCCAAAGTGGGCCGGAGAAGCCAGCCAGAGAGAGCCACACTCACCAAAGCGCGCTGCTCAACGTTAGCACCCAGGGAGATCACGCTGCTCTTACGCGGCCCCAGCGCCAGGGCCAGCCGCTCTCCTGGATAGGGCCCCTTGGTGCTGGGGGCCGGCGGCAGGTCTAGGTGGCCGTTGGGGGTCAGGGTGCAAATCTTTGGATCTGATAGACAGGGAGGGAAGATTTACAGTCGGTCCAGATTAAATCCAATCTCTTTTGGCAGTCGATAACCAGCAAACCACCTTTGCGGCTAACACTGTGAGCTCTTCACCTCTGTGAGGTGGCTAACCTTTGCGGCTAACACTGTGAGCTCTTCACCTCTGTGAGGTGGCTAACCTTTGCGGCTAACACTGTGAGCTCTTCACCTCTGTGAGGTGAAGAGAGCTTTGGCACTGTCACATAATATATCATCGCGCAAAGCACATATGAATTTGAATATGAATATGAGTATGGAAACCCAGGACTGGATAATGTGAGCATCTTACAAAGAGGCATGCTACACTACAACTAATCCCACAGCAAACACTAATCCCAGCGAGCAAGGCTTCTTCCCAGTAAGTTTGGCTAAAAATAACAGATAATTTTGTATTAATGTATTTCCAAGAGACAGAGAGGGAGGCAGAGGGGGGGGGGGGGGGTGTATAGCAATTATATTTTAAAAACATATTTTCCCCTCTTATTTTTGTGATTATTTCTGCTTTCTAGTTTAATGTGTTTCATGTTTATGTAAAACTTTGGCAATGCATTTTAATATGTCATGGCAACAACGCATTATTGAATTGATTTGAATTGCATTGAGAGACAGAGCGAAAAAGAGAGAGAGAGAGAGAGAGAGAGAGAGAGAGAGAGAGAGAGAGAGAGAGAGAGAGAGAGAGAGTGAGAGAGAGAGAGAGACTTCAGAGCCAGCGCCCTCGTTACCAGTTTGACCACGTATCAAACAGCCCCACTTCTGCAGTAAATCAAATGACCTTCTGCGGGTCAAGTAAGGAGAGGCAGGCAAGGCAAGGCAAGGCAAGGCACAGGGCAGAACGAGAAGTGATAACCCAAGAGAGAGAACAAACAACTTAAGCAGTCATGATGTTTTAAACAAATCAGAGTGAACCCGTCCCCTCTGGGGGAGTCTTAATATAAGCTCGAGGCCATGTTTTAAGAAAGCCATCGTGAGCTACACTAGGGGGGATTTTGACCAGACGAAGGAACTGTACCGGAGAGCTGCAGTGGATCTTTCTGCTTCTCGCCCTCCTCGTAGTTTATTGAGGACCTGTCATCGTCCGAGTAGGATCGATTAGCATCACCCTGTCACAGGTACAGAGCGAGAGAGAAAGAAGGAAGAGGGAAGTGGATTAGAAAAGCCCCTCACAGAGAATGAGGCCGAGTTGTAATCGGGGAAAAAGAAACGACTTAAGATAAGACTTGAGCCACCATCCTTACGACCATAATCTAAATTAAACGCCGGAACTTCATTTGACTGCATATACAGTGCCCTCCACTATGATTGGCACCCCTGGTAAAAATGAGTAGAAAAGGGTTATAAAAAATTCACCGTTTGCTGAAGCTTAATGTCACACTGAAAAAATGAAAAAAAATCCAACCTTTAATTGAAGTAAATTTATTATGAGAAAAAAATCAAGAAATATTTATTTCTCATCAAGAAATAATTATTTTTAACAAAACCACATGTGCCACAATTATTGGCACCTCTGCATTTATATATAGAATAAAGTAATCATTTTTAATATTTGGTCGCATATCTTTTGCATGCCATGACTTCCTGATGTCTGTGACCCAACAATATCAAAAGACTCTTGATATCTTATTTTCTGGTACTTACAAGCGATACTATAACGTCTCTGTATTTGAATGGATCTCTATGGGAATTGGGGGGTGGGACTACATTTAGCTGTAAATTATGCTGGAACAGTATGGAATACATGGTTGGTAAAATGGCTCTAAGTCATCAAAGGTCTGAGGTATCAAACGAGCCTCAAACCATCACTCTGCTGCCAGATATGCAGTAGATATGGATGGATCACTTTAAGGGTTGTTTCTCTTGACAAATTTTCCGATTGAACTCAATGGAAAAATAAGTCAACAGAAGAAACCCTTCAAGTTATCCATCCATATCTACTGCATATCTGGCAGCAGAGTGATGGTTTAAGGCATGTTTGATATGTCAGACCCTTGATGACTTACAGCCATTTAGCCAACCATGTGTTCCATACTGTTCCAGTGTAATTTACAGCTTAATCTAGTCCCACCCCTCAATTCCCATAGAGATCCATTCAAATGCAGAGACGTTATAGTATTGCTTTATTTTTTCTCATAATAAATTTACTTCAATTAAAGGTTGGATTTTTTTTTTTTTTTCAGTGTGAGATAAAGCAAAGAAAAAAGGTGATTTTTTTATAACCCTTTTTCCTATTGGAGGGCACTGCATTTCGATATAATAAAATTAAACTGTTTCATGAGAGGGTTCAACGGCTTTTCCTGACCTTGACTGAGGGAAAAAAGTAGGTTATGCAGCAGGAAGATGAAGGAGGAAGCTTGCGGCTGGGATTAAGACTGATATAAAGAGTCGATTTTTGTGAAGTCGAGATTGTTGGCCTGGCGGCTCACCTCAGCCTGAAAGCCCTCCACCAGGATGGCCACCAGCAGGTTGAACAGGACGTAGTTTCCAAAGGTCATCAAGGCCACAAAGTACAGGGCAGCCAGGGGGGAGGTGGAGGCCATGCCATTATAAAGAACCACGTTCCAGTCCTCCTGAGTTAGGATCTACAACACACACACACACACACACACACACACACAAGCTGTTAGTCTGCACCATTCCTTCTTCAGTTAGGATCTACAGACACACACACACACTGTTACACTGCACTACGTTCAAGTCCTCCTGAGTTAGTATCTGCAGACACACACACACACACACACACACACGCACACACACATTCTGTTACACTGCACCACGTTCCAGTCCTCCTAGGATCTATAGACATGCACGCACGCACGCACGCACGCACGCACGCACACACACACACACACACTATTACAATGCACCACATTCCAGTCCTCTTGAGTTACGATCTATAAAAACGCACACACACACGGTTACACTGCTCCAAGTTACAGACCGCACACACACGCATATACACACTGTAACATTGCATCACGTTCCAGTCCTCCTGAGTCAGGATCTATAGAAATGTACACACACAAACACATTGTAATACTTCACCAAGTCCCAGTTCTCTTGAGTCAGGATCTTCACTCACACACACTCACGGTGATACAGCATCACATTCAAAACCTCCTGCTTCAGGATCTGTATGTACGCACGCATGCTCACAAACACTCCCGCACACACACACTCCTGCACAGACACACTCGCGCACAGTTACACTGCATGTTCCAGAGGGGCTGAGTAAGCGCTCTCACTCTGTACCTGAAACACGGTGACGATGGCCCACAGCAGGGAGTCAAAGTTCTTCCTGTCTGGGACAGTGTCCCCAGCCTCCGTCTTCAGGCTAAACTTACAGCCAAATATGTGCATTCCCAGGATACTGAGTTCAGAGAGAGAGATTACTTTCATTATTAATAATAATAATAATAATAATAATACACATTACTATAATAATAATAATAATAATAATAATAATATACTGACTTTTGTTATTACTTTCTTATTGTTTAACGAATTATTTAAATTTTACCTATTTCTTGCTTTGACAATACTCATACTTATGAGTTATGGCAATAAAGCATTCAGAGACAGAGAGAGAGAGAGAGAGAGAGAGAGAGAGAGAGAGAGAGAGAGAGAGAGAGAGAGAGAGAGAGAGAGAGAGAGAGAGAGAGAGAGAGGGATGAGGAGAGGAACAATGAAGGAAAACAAATGACAATAATAAGCGAATAGAAGAGGACTAATTCATCTACATTTACAAGTCACTGAATGAGACTGACCTTGGACATTGAGCACTTAAAGGATTACTACACCAACAACAGTACACTAATGGGAAAGAAAGATATGAGACTTATACCCAGGCAGGCGGTAGAGTGGAGAGGAGCAGAACACTTAGAAACGTTCCCCTTTAAGAGGAAATAAACCCCAGCCGTGTCTCAGCTGAAGGACACGACCTCAGGCCAGGGAGACGGACATTTAACTCGCTCAAGTCGTATGAGGTATGAAGACAAATAGCAGGACTTAGTGCTGCAGCTAGTGCTGCAGGCCCCACCACTGGTCCATCTGTCTCAATGCACTTATTTAACTGCAGTGCTGCTGGGAGACTGGGCGCGAGCGCAATGCACTCTGGGAGCCCGTGTGCTACTGCGGGCTGTCCGTCAATCTGACTGATTGGGCATTGCAGCGCACTCCTGATAAACTGCATAAACTCAGGGCTGCTGCAACAATGCGTGCTCACCCACGGTTTGCACATAACAGGAGCAAGCAAGGTCAGCTGGTTTAGAACAATGCATTGCATTTAAATGAAGTTTGCAATTATCCAATACACCGCTCTCGGAGTCTATTCTTCATAGAATTAGGAGGGGCGGGACTTTGTTGTCATTAACCTGCGCAGAGAAACCAGAGACGAGTTCCACCAATCGATGAGTACACTGGTAACATGAACGCTGATGGTGATTGGTGGATACTTTCAGGCGATACCGTGACAGCGCCCATGAGGTATGGGCAGAAGGTGAAAGGTCATGACAACAACCATCCTATCTCTATTTTACAGTCCCTGGAACCAATCAGGGCCCTCCGGCCGGACACGGCAGCGAGCGCCGCACCTGAAGATGAAGATGAAGAGCATGAGCAGCATGCAGAAGGTGGCCACGTTGTCCATAGTCTTCATCAGCACCACCAGCTGCCTGCGCAGCGCCGGCATGAAGCGCACCAGCTTGATCACACGCAGGAGCCGGAACGTTCTGAGCACCGACAGACCCCCGTCGGCCTGCCCGATGATCTCACACACACTGGAGAGAGAGAGACAGAGAGAGAGAGCACACGCACATGTGAGAGAAAGAGAGTGAGTCATTTAAATGTTCTGTATTTGATTGGTTGTCCTGCCAGTGAAGTACAATTGAAATGAATTAAACTGAGAGAAAGAGAGAGAGAGAGCTATATAGAGAGCCCTCCCGTATACACGCCCTAGTTGATTAACATCAACTGCAGATGCTGACTAACTTCTGCTAAACATTTTGGTGTCAGGCATTCTTTAGTCTGACATCCCACAGTCCATTTCCCAAAAAAACTACACCGAACACCACGCACTGAACGCAGGCTGTTCCTCTCCTCTGACCCATCACCCCTGACCCCTGACCCCAGACCTGATGATGACGATGATGCCGTCGAAGATGTTGTAGGGGTTGCGCAGGTAGCTGAAGAAACCGAAGGCGGTGAGCTTGAGGATCATCTCCAGGGTGAACATGCTGGTGAAGACGATGTTGCTGATCTCCAGCACATTGGTTAGCTCCTCTGGCTGAAACAAGAGAGAGAGAGAAATTATCCAGTGCATTTTTATCTGTTTTCCTATATGCTTTATTTGTATTTGTTACATTACATTACACTTGCATTTGGCAGTAGCATCAGTATGCAATTTTTTAATCACATTTAGAATCCAGATTGTACTTATTTTTGTTGTGTGACTCAGAAGACAGATAATCAGCACAGAACCTCTTGATCACTTGATCAAAACATTTATATGTTCAAGTCTTTCATCATAGTCTCTTTTGTTTCTTACTCTAACCTACCTAACTACCCTGCTAAGATTGTACTTCATTTTGCTATAATTTGTTGCTGTTCTTGTAAATGAGTGTAGCCTATGCTTTGCCAATACAAGTGTAGGGAAGGAGGGAAAGAGAGAAAGAGGGAGACAGAGACATATACATCTAACCGGATGGAAACGTAAAAAAGAGGGGTAGAGAGCAGAGACCGAGACGGAGTGTGACTGCGCCACTGTATCGGCCTCAGAGAGACAGAGGCATTGAACAGGCGGAGAGGACTATTACTGCTTGGAGCCTGAGAAGGCTGCGTGCGCTGAGATACCCAGGGTTTGCACCGCGGAACAATAACAGCGGCAGAGCGAGCGAGCGAGCGAGGGTGCCATTACGGCTCTGTGAGAAGATCTCTCTCTCTCTCTCTCTTCTGTTTTCATCCCTCCCGCCTCCCCTTTGTCTGGTTATCAGGCCTTTCCATCTCGCGGCGATCGATAGCCCTCCATCGATCCGCTTTAGAGGTTAAAAAAAAAGAAAAAAAAAAGAAAAGAAAAAAAGGAAAAAAATCCGGTCCACATCGCGGCAACAATCTCCAGGCATCGGGGGCCGCGGGAGAGGTGGCGTTAAAAAACGACGGTATCGACGTGCCTATCTGGCCCGCTAATGGACGACGTATACGCAGACAAACACGCATCGAATTCTGCCGCTCCGCTCCGACACCCCGCCTCCCCGCCTCCCCGCCTCCCCGCCCTGCCGCCTAGCCCCTCCCTGTCCGGGGCAGGCGTGTAGCACAATGCTACCGGGCTTGCAACTCGGAGGTGCGGGTTCGATTCCCTGGTGGGGCACTGCCGTTGTACCCTTGAGCAATGTACCGGCCTTGAGTTGCTTCAGTAAACATTCAGCCCAATAAATGGATTGTAGGTAAAATAATCCTGCACAAATGGATAATTCTGCTGAATGTCTAAAAATATAAAGTGTAAATGCTCATGTTTTCATGAATTATACTTGCTCTTACGCGGGGCTTATCACTTTGCACTGCCCTATTCTTAGATTGAAGCGCATTGAGCAAACCATGTGAAAGAAGTATAAATAAATATATAAATAAAGATGTGGTCATTTCTACTTTTCGGAAATCTTCAGGGGGGGGTTTGTCTCCTGCTAATAAGCCCCCACCCCCCACCCACCTCCCTCGCGGGTAGTCTGCTTGGCCACATTCCGGGGGCGGGGGGCGAGCTGCACCTGCTTCCATTGAGCCCGCTCGCTTTTTTTTGTTCAATCTGAAGAGGGGCGTCTGGCGGTGGAATGGGAAACGCGGGCGTGGCAGGGAGGAAGACAAACAGGTGGGCGGTATTCGCGCGGAGGGCAGGAATGGAAAGCGCTGTGTAACCAGTCTGAAGTCTCCCCCTCTTCTCCCGCCCTCCCCTATTCTCTCTTTTATTTTTAGGCTTCAGAGACAGGAGAAGAGAATTCTCTGCAGAGCACAGCAGTGAGGGGAGGACAGAACAACATAAAGAGAGAGAGAGAGAGAGAGAGAGAGAGATAAGAAGGGAAAGAGAGAAAGAGAGAGAGAGAGAGAAGAAGGGAAAGAGAGAGATGCATAGATATGAATGTGTTCATACACGCATATATATATATATATATATATATATATATATATATACATACACATATATACCAACATACAGTGCAGGCATGCTTTGGCAACACAATTCTATTTGCCATGCCAACAAAGCTCTTGAATTTGAATGTCTGTATGAGCACTTTTGCACAGAAACAAAAAAAGAAAGACGAGACCTACATGTTCACATATTGAAAAGCAAAACAAAACAAACCACTCACACCCACCCAAAAAAAAAGGATATAAAATAAAACCACAAGGAGAAAAATGAAACCATCGAAAATTTAAAATGAGACAGAGAAACAAGGGAGGAGAAAAAAGGAAGCAGGAGACAGGGGAAGAAAGCAGAGCAAGGGAAAGAGAAAGAGGGAGAAGGAGAGAGAAATAGAGACAGAAAGAGACAGAGAAAGAGACACAGAGAGAGAGAGAGAGAGAGAGAGAGAGAGAGCAGGGACAGGTAGAGAGCAAGGTGGACAGGCTGGCAGGGTGCAGCACCCATGCAGATATGCACACTTTGTACAGCTGTTCACACAGACACGCCCTCCCGTCAACTGCAGATGTTAAACAAATGCCGCTAAGCAAGTCTACCGGTCTAACATCACACAGTCCATTTCCCAAAAAGCTGCAATAATTACAGTCCTAAGGCCAATGTACTCTGTTACTGAACACAATCTGTCACAAAACACCAGTGCTGGAATATCATAAAAAATATACTTAACATTAAATGATTAATGCTTCATACACTGGTAAAAAATACATGTTCCGGCTGTGAAGCCTCACCCATACTGCAAAGCTTTTGCGTGGATGCCATTTTAATTCAGCCGATTTGGTTTCCTTTGAAAAATATATCAGTTTTTCAAGTCATGCGTGGAATTTCAGTTCCTTTCCTGAACCGACTGGACTGTTGTGGACCAGAAACCAGCCCGTACCTGGTCGTGGTGCTCGATACCCATGCTGATGGTGTTGATGAGGATGGCGATCATGATTCCTCTGTTGAAGTACTTGCTCTCCACGATGCTCCGGAGCTTTCTCCGCATCTCGTTCCACGCGGCCGTGCCCCGCCCGATGCAGGACGGCTTCTTCTTCCCCGCCTCGCTCTCCGCCTCCTCCCCGCTCCGCTCCTCCATGTGGTTGCTCTCCCAGTCCATCTCCTCCAAGGCCCCTCCCTCCTCGTCCTGTTTGGCCGGGCTCTCCCTGAGTGACAGGGCCCCTGTGCAGTGGGGGCAGTCTTCGGGGTTCGGGGTGACGGAGAGGGCCACAGTGGTGCCCGGGGAGTGAGGGGTGTGGTCCGGCCCGTGGTGGTATGGACAGTGAGGTCCTAAAAGCAAGAGAGAGAGAGAGAGAGAGAGATTCTTAGTATATCTTGAATGATAGGCTTTATAGAGATATACCACATCCCAGAGAGTCCTTTTTATAATGGCATTAACGTAAAGTGGGCAGTTGAAACTCCCCAACATTTCTTTTTGGAATAGCATGTTTTCTTTCACCACAAAACAAACACACCCACTACACCCACACCCACACACACACGCACACGCACACACGCACGCACAGAAACGGGCGGGTCCACTCACGGCGCGGGCGACGGCGGTGTCTGTCCCCTCCGTTGGTGCTGGTGTTGGCGCCGGCCCCGGCCCGGCCCGCCCTGCCCCTGCCGCCGCCCGCGGGCGCGGGCCGCCCCCTCAGGGTGTTGTACAGGGCGGCGGAGCGGCGGCGGGCCTTGCGCAGCACGTGGCACACGTACTGGAAGATCTCCTCGTAGCAGTCGCCCGGCTCGGCCATGCTGGCCAGCGTGCTGGAAGAGAGGCACTGAGCGCGCTGCTCCTGCATCAGCTGGTGCTCCCGCTGCTTGGTCTCCGAGAACTGCGTGGCGATCACCACCAGGCACAGGTTAATCATGAAGAAGGAGCCGATCTGATTGGACGACACGAGGACAGAGGGGTGGGGAGGACCGTCAGGTTACGACCTGGATTCCGTTTCGCAGCAAGGCCGCACTTTGAATCAAAGAGGTCGTTTCACTGGTCATCAGTTTGTGGTTTAATAAGGAGTGGGAGGGGAAAGGATATCCCACAGGACAAAGCTGATTTTTAAACATATTTTTTACATTTAAAAGTTTATGTAGTTTCATGTATATGACTAGTAAACCTATGCTGTACACAGACAAAAGGGGTTTGATTTGGCAATGAGGTCACACTATGAATGAACAATGCCATTGTCATGTTTTAGCAGTCTATGGGTAAGCAATTTAATACTTCAGAGGACTACACAAACTGTTAGCTAGGGTTGGTTCCGAGGTTTGAGTTTGAGGTTGGCTTTAGGATTAACGGTAAAAATCTTGAAAAGTCTGCATCCAGGTTTATAGGAATAGGACCAGGATTGTGTTTTTTATCCAGATATACGCAGACATAAATGCAAAGTTGTTACACATTCTTTAAATTGTGTAAAGATTAGATTTAATGGAGCTGAGCAGTTGCTGCAATGTAATTACAGTAACATACCGCAGAGCGCTAATTGTGATGTAATTGTGAGCACTTACAGGCTAGCTAATGCTAATTCCATCTCTACGGACGTGAAACATGAAGCCGAACCAAACGTTGACCCAAAGCCGGGCCATGAGCTTCCGTCATTGGACAGGCTGTGACGCTGTGTTTTTAATAATGAATTTGAAATAAAAGCACGCCTGCAAGTTTAGTGATCTCCACAGATCTGGCAGAAGAAGCAGCATCAAGGCTACGGCCTCAGAGCACTGAGCGGTCGGCCATTCTGTCCAAACACACGGACATTAGGCAATCTGTCATTAACGGAGTGAGTTCAGATATCCCAAATGATTCGCCCGCCAAACTACGTTGTCAAGAAAAACATTAACTCTGGCTTCGGTAAGTCGATTTGTGAGGCCAAATGTTGAATCCGAGCCAATGTACCATAGCTCCGGATGACTAGACACATTTTTTTGTTTCTCTCGCTTGGGCAAAGTGTTTAATCGCGACTCGACACATCACTCGTTTTTGCCATATTACACTCTGGAGCTCTGAGTCACACGCCAATTGCCCTCCATTAAACTCAAGGAGACGGGGGGGGCGCATAAGCTTATCGCTCATCGGCGAACAGGTGCTAATGGGGGACTGCGGGTCCCACTTTAGAAAGGAAAGCAATTACTTAAAGGGGTTCAGACATTTCTGTGTCTCTGTCATGTTCTGGTCGCTTAAGCACGTGGGAAATGTCATTAGTTCTGTGTAATGATATTCTGTACATTTGACGCTAGAATATAGTTTATCGCTCGACCTTCCCCATCTGGAGCAGTGACTCTTCTGCAGAGATTGAGTTGGAGAGGCTTCCATGTTCTCTGTGTCAGATCAATAGTTCTGGTTGACAATTTATCCGTTTTAAAGATGACCACTATGCATACTGTGCCCTCACTGGGAAAGGGATGCGCTGGAGGGGGGGGGGGCTTCAGAACACACCAGGCCCCCACACGTATGCTCACATGCACAACGCATATACACACACGCGCACGCACACACACGCACGCTCACATACAAACAAACGCACGCACGCACGCACGCACGCACGCACACACACACACACACACACACATCCTGGTTTTGACTGATGTATCTCAGCAGCAGAGTTAATAAAGCACAGCAGTAATCCTGTTTTAAATGACTAGGTGTACACTAGGCTCCAACTCATCGCTCCTCATACAAACCTCATTTTATGCCCCTAAGGTGTCATCTCTTACCTAACGTCTGATTTGTGGGCAGGAAGGATTAATGCCTCAGACCTCTAAGCTACCTCCACTCAGCTACCAAACACCAGTACTCACAGAATGGAACTTTAACACAGGCCTATGTGCAAAGGCCAGATTCCCCTCAGCTACCAAACACCAGTACTCACAGAATGGAACTTTAACACAGGCCTATGTGCAAAGGCCAGATTCCCCTCAGCTACCAAACACCAGTACTCACAGAATGGAACTTTAACACAGGCCTATGTGCAAAGGCCAGATTCCCCTCAGCTACCAAACACCAGTACTCACAGAATGGAACTTTAACACAGGCCTATGTGCAAAGGCCAGAATCCCCTCAGCTACCACACACCAGTACTCACAGTCTGAACCTTTAACATGCAGGAGAGACAGGAAATACAATCAAGACCAGATTGGCACAACACATATATAACATAGGAAATCATAGGAAAACAGACACACACATAGTGGCTCATTTCCTACACCATGGACTTGAAGCAGTAGAAATATTGGGCCTCCGTTCAAACATTAACTGGACACAGGAGGACAGACGTAGTACAGAAAGACATTGGATTAGAAGCCTCAACACAATATTCGCAGGAGGATTAAACAAACGCTGGTAAAACTTCAACACAAGAGGGACCAAATTCTCCCTACATAAAGGCTGCAGTACACTGAATGGCCAGTACTCTTCCTACTTAAAGGCTGCAGTACACTGAATGGCCAGTGCTCTTCCTACTTAAAGGCTGCAGTACACTGAATGGCCAGTGCAAACTTTTCTTTCCCAATGGGCCCTCATTAGGGGTAACTTGGAAAAGAAAGATTTTTTCTATATAAATAATCCACTCAGCTACCAAACACCAGTACTCACAGTCTGAACCTTTAACACAGGCCTTTTGTGTAATAAAAACCAGAACCCCCTCAGCTACCACACACCAGTACTCACAGTCTGAACCTTTAACACAGGCCTTTTGTGTAATAAAAACCAGAACCCCCTCAGCTACCACACACCAGTACTCACAGAATGAACCTTTAACACAGACCCTTTGTGTAATAAAAACCAGAACCCCCTCAGCTACCACACACCAGTACTCACAGAATTAACCTTTAACACGGACCCTTTGTGTAATAAAATGCAGAATCCCTTCAGCTATCCTACACCAGTACTCACAGAATGAAACTGTAACATGGCCTCTTCGTGTAAGAAAAAAACAGAAATGCAGCCCATTTCACTTACCCCCCCTTAAAGACTCTCATAATAAAAATATATTGTTATACATTGAATAATGCATTTAAATACATTTAAAACATTTTTTTACTACCGATATAATATCATTTGTGCTTAATGATACATTCTCGTGGTCGTATTCAGCTACATCCCATTGGGACTAAAGCGGCAATAATTGGCTTATTCTGCAATGTATTTTCAATAAATTCAATACAAATTACAGTCCATGAGACACATTTCGACTAACACTTCCACAAATGTGCCAGTATTTTGTTTTAATATCACTTGTGTGTGTTACCAGTTAAATGCTGAAAGAAGTATCAGAACAGCCTTCCATTGTCTAAATAAATCACCTATCAAGAATGGCAATATATTGGATCATCATATATGGGGAAAATATATTTGTGTTGAAAAAGGGAAGCAGCGCTGACTGACCGAGCGCCTTTTTTTTGGGGGGGGGGGCAAAAGAAGCTGCCATCTGGGTTGCCTAGCTAATTTCTGATGAGCATCTGTATCACAGCTTTGATTTAATGCCAGCCAGAAGTCTGGCTTCTCATTCTAACTCGCCTGATTTGCGATTCCAAGCCACGACTTGTTATGCACCTAATCAGAGCAGATGAACTTCACACAGACGGGAGATCAAATGTTACAGACTCTGATTATTTCAGTGAGAAAGACACATGCATTATCTATTTATTTTATTTTTAACTTTTTTTTCGGCACGACTTTCAGCGAATGTGAAATGCAGCAGGTTTTTTTTTTAGAGATGCTGCAGCTAATTAGAGAGCGATGCTTTGAGATCATATTTAAATAAATACAATTAAATACAATTGAGTGTTTATATTTAAATAAATACATTTAAAGCCAGAAAACAATCAATGATTCGATCAACAGCTCTGTGCATGTTTGAATTATGCCAGTGCCAAAATTAGCCAGAACACGTCATTGAGCCACATTGCACACTGATTATGACATTCAGCTAATTAGTGCAGGAAAAAGCAAAAAAAATGCCAGAGGACCTGCCCCGTTCGACCCCATGCGCCCCCCAATGCGTTTGATTTGATAAAAAAAAATTATATTTGTATAATAATTGTTGCTGTCATTAAGTACCATTAATTCACTTTGGTAAAATATATTCTGTGCAATAACTGGGTGTCGTAAAACAGTTTTTCTAGGTCGGTGAGCCCACTTTTTCTCACTTTGAGCACCTGCCCCCCAAAAGTTCTCTCTAACGGCCCTGGTGTCCCACACCTAATTTGGGATCAGTTGGAAGAGGCCTAAACAGAATGTAATGTCAGGATCCTTTCACACGAGTGCTCGCGACGGGGGGGGGGGGGGGGGGATAGATGAAAATCCTTGCGAGCAAAGGACGAGCGCTCCGCTGTGATTGGACACCGAGGCCTCGTTCAGGAGGTTGCGTTCCGTTTCGGTTGCCAGGCTACTGGGACTGGAGCGAATCTAGCGGAGAGACAAGGTAGGTGGAGACATTCTTACAGGTGCGGGGAGAGGTGAAAACTCTGTGTGTGTGTGTGTGTGTGTGTGTGTGTGTGTGTGTGTGTGTGTGTGTGTGTGTGTGTGTGTGTGTGTATGTGTGTGTGTGTGTGGGGGGGGGGGTTATCCCCAGTGGAGTAGATTATGTGGGGATTTGATTTCCCATTGTTTAAAAAAATTCAGAGGGAGCCAAAGGAGCAGAGGGAATGGGATTTGGTGACACTTCCAGCCCCTGCAGCAGAGGAGAAGATCCCCCACCCCCCCTCGGATTACAGGCTCCAATATAATGACCAAATACGATTATATTGAGTCAGATTCGGGACAGTGCCGCAAACCCTTTTGTGTCTATAGGACACTCACGTGACCGTTGGGAATCGCTTGTTGAAATACACGGATGTGGTTATTGGATTAACTCGCAGGGAACCGAAACACCAAGACATGCCACGACGAACACAGATCACTCTCCATCCTCATTCTTCCGAAATTGGCAAAACCCAGATACAGTTTTAATCCGAAAAATCTGCGCGAGTCGAACCCTCGCCGCTTTCTATGAGAGGACTAATTGGAATCAGTGTGTGTGATCCTACTGACAACATTCCCTGCTGATCAACAAGCCTTTGAACCTGTGAGCGATTAGAAGACCTGCTGACACATAAGGAGGTGTTTGAATCAGCGAGTGATTAAAAGGCCTGCTGATACATTAAATATTATGTGAACCTGTGAGCAATTACGAGGCCTGCCGATCAGCAAGGAAGCCTTTGAATCTGTGAGCGATTCATGTGCCTTCTGATCCGTGAGGAACCGTTTCATTCAGTGATCAGAGAAGGCAGGCCAGAGGTCACATGGAGGTCAAAACGTCTCGAGCTCCGGGTCCCCGGGCCCCTGCCACGCAGCGATGGAACACACAGCGATCGCGGTGGGGGCCCCGTGTGTATCGGCTCTAATTAAACAGTCATTCTCTCGCACGGGCGTCACCCAGGGATTAGGGCCTGTCATTAGTCACCGATGTGGGGGGGGGGAGAGGGGGGTCTAAATACAGCTGCAAATCCACAGATTCGGCACGGTGAAGTCCGTGACGTTGACCTCACGAGGCCCGGAAACGAGAGAGGCTCGCTACCGCGAAGCTCAGAACGTTCCAACGTCTCACAAACGCCATTGTCTTCTCAGACGCCTCATCCCTCGAGCCGACGGACACTTTCCAAAGGGCGTGGCAGCAAGGGAAGTTAAAAAATTATCTGAGGAAGTCAGAACCGACATTTGCCCGTGGAGGTGAGAATTCCTTTGTTTCACAGTGCCAAGCTATCGATTTTACAAACAGAGCTTCTCACTGCCGAATCGATCCTTCTGTAAACATTAAATCTGCTTCTCAGGCAAAATCTTAGCGAGAGGATCCATTATCCTGTCTATTGCACAGAGACCAGGAGGGTGCAGGTTTTTGGGTCTGGTTTCTAACTGCTCGCTCACCCACTTCAGTCAGTGAATTATTAGCCCAATGGAACCAGTGTAGATATTTACCCCAATTCACAGAATCCTAAGTGTTGTAGAGACAGGAGCTGGCATTCCGTCAACATTTGAACTTAATTAACAAGTCAATGATGGTGCTGCTGCCTTCAGCAATTACAAAACGTACCAAACAGGAAGACAAAACAGGGTACCCCAAAACAAACAAAGAAAGACTTGGTTTAGACATGGCTTTGAGACACGCTGAAGCCAGTCATAACGTGCAGTAGGAGTGATTTGGCAGAAACACCATCACCCCTCTAGGTCTACATATAAAATGGATATATCAGAGCATGACAGTCAGTCTAGTCATCATCAACAAGGCTCTTGTTGATCCTAAAGGAAAAAGATGGATCTGTGACCCTGAACGACCACGTCCGCGCCCCGAAGTCACGCAAAGCTTCACAACAGAGAGAGGCCACGCGACCGATTGGGAGTCAGAGACTCAGAACCTGGGCCCGGTGAGCCGTGCGATGCCCTGACGGACGGCCGTTTTCCCGGAGCGGGGTCACTTACGATGATGAGGAAGATGAAGTAGATGAAGTTGTAGAAGGAGTGGGCGTCCATAACGTAGTACATGATCTCCACCCAGCCCTCCAGCGTGATCACCTGGATGTGGAGACACACACACAGACACAGACACACACACACACACGCACACACGTCAGCAGGGGATTGCAGGGGGGAGGATAAAACAGCCCATTTCACTTACCCCCCCTCCCCTTAAAGACTCTCAGACGAGAGCTGGCCACACCACCACTCCTAAACAGCAGATTGCTCTCTGTTAAATCATCTCTAACATAGTTTACATATACAGCCCAATAAGGAGCAAATGTACAGTATCAGAGTTAAAAGTACTCCCTCGGGGTGGATATTAAGCTGGAGGTATTTTCTGTGCAGGTTGGCGCTGGGCGGAGCAGCGGGGGGGGCCTGACTGCAGCAGGGAAAGAGCGGGAAATGATAGGCGCCATAATTTCAGAACAAGGCGGTTTTGAGCGCCTCCGCCTCATTAACATTTCTCATGGGCTGTGAGCATACGTACTCTTACAACAGGGCTGCCAATCGTTCTCACGACAACCCGCTCAAAGAGGCTCCTAAATTCGCTCGATCACGCAACAGTAATTCACAGCCAACTAAGGGGAAGCGAACGTAGGTATGAGAGAGGGAGAACGAGTGAGCGAGAGAGAGAGAGAGAGAGAGAGAGAGAGCAAGTGAGCGAGAGAGACAGAGAGGGAGCGATCAAGCGAACGAGCGTGAGTGGGAGTGGGAGAGAGAAAGAGACAGGAAGGTGGGGAGAAGCAATAGATTTTTCCGGAACCTCACAGCACTGATAATTTGCCACATCGAACACTCCCCCCACCCCAAAACCCCCCCCCCCCTCCACGGGAGCGTAGACGGCCGGCCCGACGGACTCGACCCAGACGGGGATGAGCGGAGCGCTCTCCCCCTCTCTCTCTCCGCGGACCCTCACCTGGAAGATGACGATCCAGGCGAAGCCGATGTTGTCGAAGTTGATGGCGCCTTTGTGCGGGTTGCTGTGGCCCGTGTAGCAGCGCGTGTAGTACTGGTTCCAGTTGACGCAGAGGCCCGCGGCGCTCGCGCTGCCGTTGACCAGCGGCTCGGGGCTCAGGCCCAGCTCCTGCCTCTGCAGGGCGTCGTCCTTGTCCAGGCAGCACTCCCGCCCGCCCCTCCCTCCGTGTGGGGACGTCCCGGCACGACATGATGCCGTTGTCCGCCGCCAGGGAGCAGATGAAGGGCCGCTCGTCATCTCCTCCAGCTGGTAGTACGGAGTCGGGAGGGAGACGCCCGTGGACCTGGGGAGAGAGAGAAATTATTTCTCATTTTTTTACGACTTTGTTTGTTTGTTAACGTAATTTGTTTTACAACTGTCACTTCAACTCTCGTGACAGTACAGATCTTGTGACGAGCGCACAAGCTTTGGCAGTACGTATGGTTAAATATGTCACGCTAATAAATACATTGAATTGAATTGAACTGTGAGTGACAGAGCGTGAGAGAAAGACACAGATAGACGGAAAGAATTTCACAGAGATAGAGTTGTTATGAATATGACATATCCTGATTTGACGTGTAAGCGCTCCGCTTTTGCACTTCGGGGAGGGGGAGCACCGGCAGAGCTGCGCGTAATTGAGCGGTTGGGTGACAGAAAGCAAGACTGAGTGAGAAGCGGGTGAAGGAGGGAGGGAGGGAGAGGGAGGGAGGGAGGGAGAGGGAGGGAGAGAGAGAGAGGGTGAGCGAGAGAGCGACAGAGAGAACGAGAGATTATTATTTGTTATATATAGTGTCATATTATTATTTAATATATTATTTTATATGTTAAAAAGCCCCCCCTCCCCTCCCCCATTACGGAGGGGCCAAGCACCCAATCCTTTTCATTAATATTATTCACATGGTTTTTGCTGCTATTGTTGTTTTATGTAAACAATTGCCTTGGCAACACTATGATGATGTGTGGTCATGCCAATAGAATTAGAATTAAAATTTGAGAGCGCTAGAGAGAGGGAGACAGAGAGGCACGCGGGTTAGCCAAGGCTCAAGGAGAGTGGGGGGAAACTGAAGAGGAAGGGAGCTAAGAGGAGGAGAAAGCACAAACGCACTGAGGGCGAAAACTGTGTGAAGCTTGCGCCCGTCTTCCCAATTATATGTGACACTCGGCTCCGGCCCTCGAGGTCTAGGACTCAGGTTTCCGGGAAGATCATCGCACGGCCGTGTCTTATTTTGATTTTGTAATAGAAGCCGGACAAACAAGCAGGCCGTTTTTACTCCCTTCACAGCTCCTCAAGTGTCATCTTTTTATTTTCTTTTAAGGAGCGCAGACGGCCTGCCTCTTTTTTTTACAGACAGGGAGAGAGCAGAGAGGAGAAGGCATAGAGAAGGGGACCATAGCTCAGGAGGTGCCGCGGCGGGGGATCGAGGGATCGGTGGGAGGTTTGGGAAATCGCACAGGGCTTGACTGAGAGATGGCCGCCCTATGGACCGCACCACACTTCTCGCTGTGTCGGCTGTTTTGGGGGTTTTTTTGGTGTCGGAGGGGGCAGTAAATAAGAGAGAGCGATCGAGGAGAGACCGCGATGGCCATCACCATACTGAATTAATTAATCTCCACTTTGATTTGATGGCCGAGGTGACGCTGCATATCTGGGGTAGTTCTAAGCTCTTATAATTCAATAAGCAAGCATTTCATCACTGTAGGAATACACCGTAGGATGGTAGATTTGAAAATTAGGCAGTTTGAAATTGAATTTAAAAAAAAAGATAAATCCATCTGTTCTGAATTGAAATGCATTATAAAATTGGAAGGATAAACAGCGTGCTGTTTCCACAGGTACCAACCTGTACTCCTCTTCAGCAATGGGAGGACATCCCTTGAATTTAGGCAGTTCTTCTTTTGCTGTCTTTACCAAATATTGCCCAGATTCAATTTAACATTCCTCCATTACTCTGACTCAAGTTTTTGGTATTTTATTCACAAATACAGTTCAACGGGTTTGTCAATCATCTAAAATTAACTCGGTGAACTGTTTGTGAAGGAGAAAGAAATGGCTTGAGTAATTCACTTATTTATCATTAAAAAAAACATTTTGTTTTTTAGTGTTGTGTGGATTCAGGCTATTGTCACATTCCTGACATCTTCTGCAATCTTGTCCTGAATCGTTTCGGTCATAAGGCCACTGATTGGCCATAGATCCACTGTGGGACAAACATCCCATGTTATCAAATGGAATTCCCACCCTTACATCTACATGGTGGTACATCAGTTCACCGCTGTCTTCCCGCCAATGTGGAGATTCCGTAATCACATTCCACCGAAGCATTACAAAGGCTCCTCTCGCCTCCGGGCTGCAAGCTAGCCACGAAAACCGACCTTCTCCACCGCTGAGGTCACGTTCCACTGAACATCTCCTTTATATCTCCTCTGTGCCCAGAATTCCCTTACAGAAGGTTTCTAAACGGCCCTCAGGTAGTTAACCGACAAGGGCACAATGCATTTGGGGCCGGGGGTTCCTGCTCACACGTGGTCAGAATGCATTTGAGCCGGGTGTTCAGCTTGCATGTGGTCAGAATGCATTTGTGCCGGTGTTCAGCTCACATGCGGTCAGAATGCATTTGAGCCGGTGTTCAGCTCGCTTGCGGTCAGCTCGCATGTGGTCAGAATGCATTTGAGCCAGTGTTCAGCTTGCATGCGGTCAGAATGCATTTGAGGCCGGTGTTCAGCTTGCATGCGGTCAGAATGCATTCTGTGCCGGTGTTTCAGCTCACATGCGGTCAGAATGCATTTGAGCCGGTGTTCAGCTCGCTTGCGGTCAGCTCGCACGCGGTCAGAATGCATTTGTGCCGGTGTTCAGCTCACATGCGGTCAGAATGCATTTGAGCCGGTGTTCAGCTCGCTTGCGGTCAGCTCGCATGTGGTCAGAATGCATTTGAGCCAGTGTTCAGCTTGCATGCGGTCAGAATGCATTTGAGCCGGTGTTCAGCTTGCATGCGGTCAGAATGCATTTGTGCCGGTGTTCAGCTCACATGCGGTCAGAATGCATTTGAGCCGGTGTTCAGCTCGCTTGCGGTCAGCTCGCACGCGGGTCAGAATGCATTTGTGCCAGTGTTCAGCTTGCCCACGGTCAGAATGCATTTGAGCCGGTGTTCAGCTCACACGCGGACACAATGCATTTGAGCTGATCCTTAAGTTGTAGAACCAAAATGTATTTGAACTGTATTTTAAGAAATAGAATGGCACAGGTAATTTGAAAGGTTTGAGTTTGTTTAAAACTCCTACAAATCACAGTAATAAATGAGACAGAGAGAGAACAAGGCACTCATTTTTCTAAAATGGTGCAAAACACCATTTACTACTCTTAAAAGGACATACCAGGTAAATTAATAAAACATTAAAACATTTATTTATAACCAAGAGAGCAGGGTCTCCCTTAAAATAAAATAATTACAGACTTTTTAGACGTATTACATTTGTAAGTTAAAATTGTTTTCAATTGGACAGTACCTGCCCTTGATTGTTTTAGTACTGATATTTGAGAATGCTTTGATTGACAGACTTAGTACGGAAGCGTTCTCTCAGTTGCATCCTCTGCCCCTATCTCAGACTAAAGAGACCGTCTCAGGCTGGAGCAGAACATCTCTCTTTAAGTAATCTCAATAATTAGTCTTAATCTCTACATTTTGCCAGACTGGAATCACCCCATCTATCACCCCGACCCTTTACACTGCAGTCTGAGGAGGGATCTGACTCCCTCTCTCCCTCTCTCCCTCTCTCCCTCTCTCCCTCTCTCTCTCTCTCTCTCTCCCTCTCTCTCTCTCTCTCTCTCTCTCCTCTCTCACACACCACACACACACACACACACTCACACATGCACACGCACACACCACACACACGTTTACTCATATAGCTCATCCTTACGTCTCAGCACTCAGCCTGAATCAGAAGCTAAACACACACACACCACGCACGCACGCACACGCACGCGCACACACACACACAAACACACGTTTACTCATATAGCTCAGCCCTCAGCCTGAGTCAGAATCAAAAAAGTCGACGTGACTTCTGTCACTTTGCAACGCAGAGTTTAAGCAAGCGTCAAGCATCTTTGGTTCATGACTACAGATCATCTTGACTTTGGCCACTGAAATTAAAATAAAAAATACCCATGCAAGAAAGGAATAAAAATTTAGAGCCTTTTTTTTTTTTTTAGAGCCAAGGGCAAGGTGCCAGAGCGTTGAGAGAGACAGCCTCAAATAAGCTCTTATTGCATTAGCAGAAGTCTGCACCCGATCAGGCCGAGTATGACATGACATGAGATGCATGAGATGCCACTGACGTTGGGGATCATTATCTTTGCCCCTTGAACAGTGATCCACACACCACCACAGAGTAATCATGTCCTTATCTGGCTCAGATCAAGTGGTCATCAATCTGGCAGAATTACAGTGGCGACACGTACCCCTGTACACTGGGAGCAGGTATAAATATTGATAACGCGCACCTGAGATATTGATAAAAACATAATGCCTTCGTGTCGAAAATGCTGAAGCAGAGATTCATTCATCACTGCTTGTTCAACATTGGAGAGTCCTTTAAAAGTTGCAGTTTCCGCTAAAATAAGGACAGGATCAAAAAACATAGCCAGAAACCTGGAATGAACTCAAGAATGGAAACGGAAAACACTGTCGGAAACACGCGGTTACCTCAGAGAATGTAAAATAAAAGAAATATGAAAACAAATAGGAGATGGCTTTGACATTGACAGGCAGAGTGGGACTGAGAGAGAAAGCGCAGGATTTGGAGGGAAAAAGAGCCGTTTTTGTGAGAGCGAGCTCGCCCAGGGCTCGGTGGTGACTGACGTCTGTGGTTCCACCGCGCTCCAGGCCCGGCTGACGTGATAAGAAGAGAAACACGCGGGGAAAAACCCCCGCCAGGTGAAAAAACCGCTTCTTTTTGCACTCAATGAGGAGCACTAGGAGCTGATTGACAGGCGAGGGGGGCTCTCCCGCAGAGGAGAGGGGACTGTGGGGAGTGAACGGGAACCAAGACGTGTCTGAGAGGCTGGCAAAAATAAATGAAACCCAGAGTAAAAATAAATTTAGGAAACCGGACAGAGAAGAAAAGGCCGGTGAACCAAATTGGGGATTCCAAGAATGATTTTGAATAGTGAAACCCTCCCCCCCCGCCCCAACCCACACACACCGTACTGTTGTGAAGGTGCCGCGGGTCAAACGCACACCCCTCATGTTGAAGAGACAACCCTACAGCCACATAAACAGCAGTGCAGACAGTGTGAGAATATCCACACTTCTGAGAGACAAAGGCCCAGATTCAATCTGAATTTGTCCTGAACACTGACTTCCAATAGCACGAGTGCTACTTTACTCCTCCACAAACACTGGGAAGTTAATTATGGCGGTGCCTGAACCCGCCAAAGTGGGCCTGAACGCTTCGCATTTAACTGTGACTTTGGGACAAATGTTTATTGAATCCTGGCCAAAGTGATTTCGAGAGGCCTTAGACAAAGATGTTCAATCAGGGTGAACACAAAGATAGTCCTGTGTCTTTGTGGTTAAGGGGCTGGCCTTGCCATTTGATTTCAGTTGCGGCTGAACAAAATTCGTACAAACTAATCACTTCAGTACATAACTGTCAGTACAAATGGGGATCTTTAACATTATACAGTATGTAATTATATCAGGATAAGGGAGCTTGCTATGCAAATGCATCATGGATTAATAATATAACATCACAGACACTGTATACCAGTGGTGCTCAAACTCCCGGTCCTGGCGCCCCCAAAACTAGGTCCTGGCACCCCCCAAACTCGGTCCTCGGTCCCTTTGTATGCTGGTGTATGTTCCAACCACAATTGCAATCCCAGCATTTTAATAAGCTGTAATTTTTCTTATTTAGGTGCTTTTTAATGTTAATGTGATCATTTTGTTGCTTTAGTTTAGTTGTGCTTACTGTGCTACATTGCAAACAAAAGAGGTAACGGTTTTTTAACTGATCAATTCAACTGATCAAATTAAAGACCAAGGTGAGTCAATGGGCTCTTAATTGGTGAAAGTGTGGACACATGGCCACAGAAACGAACCATTAGCTAGATAATGAAGAATTCAATTTAAAAAATGACAATGAGCAAAACCTGCATTGTGTTAATACGTTTAAGGAAAAATTTATGAAAGAACTTAAACAACCTAATTAGGACCCTATTAATTCAGTCTTTTTGATCTGTTAAAAACGTTTTGTTACCACGTTTGATGTAATTGTTCGCAATATAGCTCAATTAGTACAATGTGAACTTTTATTTGTCATGGCACGCATAGCAATTTCTGATATGACGTTGTTTACAAGAGTAAACAATCCCTCAGAACATGAAAAGCACCTAAATAATAAGAATTAGCAGCTTGTTAAAATTCTGGGATTGCAATTGTGGTTGGAACAAAAGCCAGCATAAACAGGGGTGCTCCGGGACCGAGTTTGGAAACCACTGCTGTACACAATGAGACAAGTACAGGTCCAAAAAGGGCAAAGGAAACCCTGTACATGTATGTCTGTGAGATACATGTATGTCACATGTATGGTCTGTGAGATACGGCTACAGCACCAGAGGCTCATACTAACAGGTGAAGGCCACACAGGACCCTGGTACTCAATTTAAGAAAACTTAAGAAATGATTGAGGTTGCAGTTTCTCTCCATCTCTCTCTTTCTCTCTCTCCTCACTCTTACTCTGTCTCTCCCTCTCATACACATACAATGAACACACACACACACGCATATGCACGCCGCACACGCTGCCACTCAAACAGGCAGTTCCACCCTGCAAAATAGCAGTTTTAATTTGCTTAGCTGCGACCATTACCCAGGCAGTTTGACTCAGACATCTCTATTCCATTTAATTACAATGCCAGTGACAAATTCACTTTGTGAATGCTAATGTTAATCGCTTTTAGATTCCAAACACAAAATTTTTCAGTTAAAAAAAAATGCATAAAGACATGCTCCCACACTCCATCTCCTGCCAAATCCCCAAATTGTACTTCTTGCTGACGTTGCTCAGATAAAGGTCTTGGACTGAAACATCAGCAGAAATTAAATTCGAAGCCTTGCCAAGAGACGGTCTGTGGGAGCGTTTCTTTTTAATGTTTTTTTTTTCCCTTTTTTAAAAATAAATTTGGCGCCCAAGGTGGAGCTGAGCACGTCCAATTCCCACCCCGATTTGGAGTGACCAGCCCGCATTCATGTGCGAAACCCACTGCCAATTCAGGAGAGTGTAGATAACCACGGTTCTCCTCCAAAACCACGGTATGTTACCAGCCGCTTCTTTTCACATCGGCAATTGCGTCTCGCCCAATGGAGCTACTGGCCAGTCCAGATTCGATCTGAGGTCGTTGGGCTCACACCACGCCCACAGTGTGAAAGAACCACTCAGCATCCCCAAGAGTATTTATTTATACTATTATACAATATTTTCTGTCTAGCTCTCATGCTGCAAATACTAGGAAAAGGAAATGCAAATACCACTTTATTATAATTGTAATATACCCGAATACATTGACAACACATGAAAAATATAAACTAAAAATATTGTCTTGGAATCGAAAAACAATTATCATTAAAATTCGCCAAGTGAAAATTCCTGCTCAAAAGCAATCCTTGCTTCTCAGAGACCCCCCCCCCCCCCCCCCCCCAATAACTCACAAGCAGAACCATTCAGGGACACCTTTAGAATGGGATTAACAGAATATTATTGTGACAAGAATTCTACAAATTCACTGACCACCGAATTGAAAAAACCTCATTAGAAAATAATACTTGCTTTGATTCATTGCTTAACATTAAGGACACTGAAGTGTGAATGGGGACCTAAAACAATACCTTTTAAGTAGACTACAGCCATTTAATTAAAAAAAAGCAGTATGAAAACAGTTGAGAAACAGTACAGATAGGACACATTGGGTTTATGAAGAGAGAAATCTCTCTCTCTCCTCCCAGTGCGCTTGCATCCAAGCGTGTGTTCGGAAAATGTGATATGGAATGCAGTTGGCACGGTAACCCTGGGTACGAGTCTGGCTATCTCTCTGTTGACAAATCCTTAAGAATACAGTTATTGGATGTGAGAAAGTAAGCCAGCCACTGAGAATTTTAATGAGTAAAGAAATTCACTGACAGGTAATAATGTTTGCAATTCTAAATTGTAGGTTTGTAATTATCTTTTATTAAAACTGTGTAGAGAGAGAGCACTCCTGTTGGAGTATAACCACTTAACAGAATGATAGATATACACACTTATAAGCACTTCTGAGCTTGTAAACTCTCAGACCCACCCCCTCTGTATGTCAGAGACAGTTCTGCATCTGTGTCCCGTAGTGGAGTAACTATCAATACATCCAAAATAAAAATGTATAAATTACACTATATAACACCAAAATTTGTACTGTATTTAATTCAATATTTCGATTCATTTGATTTTTGTAATCGACTACAATGTTTAAAAAACTGAAGATTGTGAGGTCACAAAAAATGAAGAAAAAACAAACGGGTAAACACATGCATACAGAGACACACAAAACACACACGTGCAAACAGAGACACACAGAACACACACGTGCAAACAAAGACACACAAACACACACATGCAAACAGAGACACACAAAAACTGATCATCTCCAGGGTAGATTATTGTGAGTATGAGTGTCGAGAGGTGGTCGAGAGGCAGAGTGACAGACAGACAGACAGACAGCCCCTTCCTGACACTCACAATGTGAAGTTTTCTTCTTGGGTAGCAGGACGGGTTCCTCAGAAGCCCCGCCCACAGCTGTACGCCGATGATGCCGAAGATGAAGAAGACGAAGAAGCAGAGGAGGAGCACGTTTCCCAGCATGGGGAGGGTATCCAAGAGGAGGTTTCACCAGGATCCGCATACCTGACACACACACGCACACGCACACACACAGGTGAGTATACATTCATGTTCAAGGTGCACTGCACTGACCATCCCTTCATTTACCCCAGTCAGATCCTGAGGTACTGACTGATGACCCTCAGAAGGATATGGATATGATCCATACGCTGCGACTTGTGGAGGAAACAGTGAGAAAAGACTGATCCACGGTCAAGGAAATGACATTGTGTTATGACGCACACAGAGCGCACTCCCCTCTGTGGGACCTTCTGCTCCACGGGTCCCCCACAGGGCACGAGCCCCTCTCTCAGACAGGAATGGGCACGAGAGGGGGGGGATTAACATTTTTCCCAGCTTAATTATGTTCATTAGGTCCATTTACGGTACGGTATGCTAAAATTGAGCCACCTTCAGACCCGAGGCTGCAGGACCAGGACCTATGAGTGAACATTCCCCACTGCCACCTCCCCACTATTATGATCCTTCATTGACTGTAGAACCCTGACCTCTGACATCACACTACCCGTCCCATTCCATCCAATCAAGATAGTCCCCACCCAAGAAGAAGCGGAAGCTCCATGTGAGCAATGAGTAACCGTAGCTGTGTACTTGTGATTGTTATTTTATTTTGGCGGCACTCACAGCTTTTTCTCATAACTTTACAAGCTGGTTAGTTCCGACTGGCTGAGCCAAGAAGGCAGAATTTACAAGGAAATTCTATTTCAAAACGGCAAAAATACAATTCCACGCCCCCAATTACACTCACTCACAACCTCAACGTTCTTTCAGAAAGACAATTGAAAAGTGGGCGGGCCATACCCATGACCTCACAATGCTGTCAGAAAAACAATATAAAAGAGGGTGGGCCATACCCATGACCTCACAATGCTGTCAGAAAGACAGAGGGAAAAAGTGGGTGTGCCAGTAGCTAGTGTTCCTCTGGGGTCCAGCAGGGGCTGAACAGCTGTAATGAGCTGTGGATTTAATGTCCCCAGAGCAAGAGTCCTGAATATCTTTACTGATACCGAGAACAACACACATCTCATGCATAAAAGCAATGAACTGGAAAGTTGGGTATGCGGAAGGTAAATTAAAGTTTATTAGGATACTTCCCCTGCCTGCCATTCTGAGCACCAAATAGCTATGAGAAAAGCTGAATCCAAACATTAGTAGGCTTATAAATTCATATATTCATCATTAAATGTACCCAAAACTGCCTAGCAAGCAAGACTTTACAGAAACAGATATTATTTATTCTGGAAATGCCATTTGAATGTAATATTTATTTTTTGGCTTTTGATATGGTTGTTGTTACAAAGTGAAATTACACTGGGTAATGGCATTTCTTAAGTGACATGGTAATTACGACGATGACGATGATGAAGATGGTGATGGAGAAGTTAACTAGGTTGGCACAAATAATAGCAATTATTGTTGTTATTATCATTACAGTCCTCTTGTCTTCATGTTTACCACACTTTGTCAGTCTATCTCTCTAACAAGTACTGCTTGGCTTCCAGTGGAACACAAAAGACCCATAATGACAATAATGACATAATGGCGGGTAGTCGCGGCGGTAAGGATGCAGATGTGCCACGTGGTTTGGCAGAACCAATCTCCAGAGGCTGGCAGCGCCGCACGGTGATATTGAGGAGTGTTCATTTACACTGATTGGATGGATAGAGGAGTGTGTCCTGATCACACTGTCTCTGGGCGGCAGAAGAGGAGGGGGTGTGTGTGTGTGTATGGGGGGGGGTTAATGTAGATGGGATGACTGTGCAAACAAGGGAAAGAGAAGGTGGTAGGAGGGAGAGACAGAGAGAGAGAGGGGAATATTGAATAAGAGGAAAAAGATTGAGGGATAAAACAATAGAGTAAGAAGGAGAGTTAAACGATAAGCATCATAAATCCCAGAGAAAACCCACAGCGTGGGAGCGAAAATGCAAATAAAAACAACAGAGCCAAGCACGAAGGACAAAGACAATACGTGCAAGCTGAGAGAGAAAGTGATAGAGAATGAGGGAGATAGGTAGAGGAAAAAAAAGAGAGACAGACAGGCAGACAAGGGAGTACATAGACTACATGCTCCAACAGACAGGTGTTTGTCCCAGGTGCACCTGAGGTTACCTGCCTGATATAGAGCAGGTGTGATGAGCTGCATTCACAGCTTTATTACTCGTGTTCATTAGAGGAAGCTCTAGCTAGGGTACAATTAATCCCAACCGCTACGGTGCAATACACTTAAGAGTACACAACCAGCGGTGCATATTACTCCTTTCAGATATGTGTGCATTGCAAGGTCAATGTACCAGTAAGCGAGGGGAGAAAATCGCATAAGAACAATGACATGTACATAAAGCTTGTTCGATGAAACTCAGAGGTAAGCACACAGAGCCACGGTCGGGGGTGAAATTGAATAGTTCTGGAAACTCACGCCGCCTGTACCCCCTCTGTTTCTCCGCAGTCCGGGTAGCGAACAGGAGGGAATGAATCAGTGAATCTGTCTGTGAGCAGGACACAAGCACTCCCCAGAGAGGCTGCCTTCAGAAATTTGTTTTGTGAAAGACCGGATTCCTTCTTTTACATGTACCAAATATACATGGAGGACTTAAACCTATCCCTTCATTGTCCCAGTCATACAACCAGACTGGCTGATTTCCCTTCCTGGTTGAGTCTACGGGGTCTGTAAGAAAACAGGGTCTGGATCTGGAAAGTTCCATGGTCCATGCGCTGTATGGAGTATCAGCAGCGGTCTCGAGTTGGGAGCTTCAAACGCCCTGTCATCTCTCCCTATTGACCGGGGTGCGTTTGTCACCAATACATTTGTGGTTTCTACGGTAAAGGTAAAGTACCTGGTTATGTAAATGCAACAGGAGAGAGAGAGAGAGAGAGAGAGAGAGAGAGAGAGAGAGAGAGAGAGAGAGAGAGAGAGAGAGAGAGAGAGAGAGAGAGAGAGAGAGGGGGGGGAGAGGGGGAGAGCAGGGAAAATAGCGTTTCACGAGGTGAAAGCGTAGACTGTGAAAGGTGTGCTCGTGCTGTGGTGTGTCAGTTCTGTGGGCGTGGCCGGCACACTGTCTGTCCTGTTTTTCTTCAGTAACTCATTACTGGGATTGAATTAAAGTTAAGGCAACAGAGGAGGAGGCATCAGGAAGAGAGAGAGAGGGGCCTCATTAACATGACTCAGCATCACCCAAAGGGGACAAGACAGCTATGACCTCTGACCTCAGCTCTCCCCTCCTATCTTCTGGATCTCCTGGGTTTCAAGCCCTCTGCTTTGCTCCCCATCTGTTCTGTCCCCAAGCTCTCTCTCTCTGTCTCTCTCCCTTTCTATTCTCCCTCGGGTCCTCTTCCCTTACTCTCCCTCTTCTCCTTCCCTCCCTCTCTCTCTCTCTCTCGCTCTCACTCTCTCTTTCTCTCGCCGTCTTTGTGGGATACGAGCGAGCGCTGCTCCACTACCTGCTGTTTTGCTATAGAGATTGATTCCACCTTTGTGACTCCCTGATAAATATTTCATCTGCCTTTGTGCACTGTCTAAGGGGGGGTAACAGCTATTGTACACACACACCTACTGCATGACTGCAGGATGAATAAAAGAGTCCTCCCTCCCCAGCCTCTCACCGTTTTCCTACCCTGGCTTTCCTTTCTTTTTTCCATTTCTCTCCATCTCCTCCAACTTTTATTCTCTCTCTCAGTACACATACATCCCTCTTTCTCTCTCTCTCTCTCTCTCTCTCTATAAATATACATCCCTCTTTTTCTCTCTCTCAATACATATACATCCCTCTTTTTCTCTCTCTCTCTCCCCTGCTCCTTTTCCACGTCCATCTCTTGCTGACTTGTCCCTCTGCACACCTCCCAAGCTAATAACTACATTTCAATACCTTATGGCTCAATTTATCTTTCCCTCAGTCACAAACACGCCTGAACTGCGATCTTTCTGTAGCCGTGCTTTTTTGTCATGCCACTCAAGGTCTGTATATCAATGCAAATACACACCTCTTTACAGACAAAATACAAACTATCTATTCAAGATGTTATAAGACAGCATCCTTCATTTTTATAGACAGTAGGCTAGGTACAGATCTTAATGTTGTCAAAATTCTCAGTACTTCCAAATTCCTTAACAATACTGGTTATATATTTATTTATTTTCTGAATGCATTCCTTTACAGCGATTTTCATTGACTGCATTAAAAAAAAGCCTCTTTCTAATCAAATGCTACAATCTTGTCTTTTTCCCTTTGAAATTGAGTAGCCTTTTTCCCAATGAAATTCATGACAATATACTCTATGTCAGTGGTTCCCAACCCTGGTCCTGGGGACCCCCTGTGTATGCTGGTTTTCGTTCCAACCACAATTGCAATACCAGAATTTTAACAAGCTGTTATTTTTTCTTAATTAGGTGTTTTTATTGTATAGAGAACACTTTAAACTCTTTACTCTCTTAAGCCACGTTATGTTAGCAATAGCTATGCATGCCATGAAGGAAAAAAAACCCATGTTCATTATGCTCATTGTGTTATATTGCAAACAATTACAAAGAAGAAGTAACAACTCCTAATTAGGTAATTTAACGCAAGTTTAAGTTCCTTCATAATTTTTTCCTTAACACAATGCAGGTTTGGCTTGTTATCATTTGCTTTGTCTTTGAATTCTTCATTATTTACCAAACGGTTAGTTTTATTGGCCATGTGTCCACAATTTCACCAATTATGAGCCTATTGATTCACCTCAGTCTTTAATTTGATCAGTTAAAACATTTTTTACCTCCTTTTAATTGTTTACAATACAACACAATGTGAATCTTGGACTTTTAGTCTTCATGGCATGCATAGCTATTACTAACATAATGTGGCTTAAGAACGTAAATAATCCCTCTAAACATTAAAAACACCTAATTAAGAAAAATTAACAGCTTGTTAAAATTCTGGTATTGCAATTGTGGTTGGAACGAAAACCAGCATACACAGGAGGTCCCCAGGACCAGGGTTGGGAACCACTGCTCTATGTGATTGATTGGCAGCACATACATAGATTCAGAGTGTATAGGTCACCCTGTGTGAGTCTGTCACTCATGTCCTGATAAAGGTCACTTAAATATGCTGAAACGCATTGCTGTTTAACTTCTAATTCTTCCTCAATCAAGCGTGCTTGGACAGCCACTCCTTAACATTACTTCATCTTCATCTCCTGAATATTTATCTACTTTAACTTCTATATTTTACCTCTTTTCTACAGATGGAAGCATTCCAGGGGAAATATGAAGAATCAAAGAAAGAACCTTCTAGTCTCTCAAACCACTGAAATTCCATCCATCTTTTTTAAACGATGACACAAAAGTGGATTCATAAAATGGCTTCGTTTTTGCGTTGCCGTCTGTAAACTATCACAGCCAGAAGAGCTTGACCCTCATCTGTAAGCCTGCAGTGTATTGTGAGGGAGGTTACGATGGGTACATCCTGGCACTCAGCAACAGCCAGCTGTGACATTATTCTCCCTTCATTTTGCCCAATAGGCCTGACAGGATTCCCAGCCTAACGGAGCAGGCGCCAATGCCAGGCTCAAACAGCCAATCAGGACTGTCCACCTTAATGACTCCAGCTCCTCGCCCGCTTAACCCCTCCTCTGCCCTTCCCCACTCTTCTCCTCCTATCAGCAAGGGACAGGCATGTGCAACTGTCGAAAACCACCCTATCGGGAGGTCAGGGAGAGAGATTAAATTATAGCATGCATCGCATAGCGTTATCTGCAAGTGTAAACCCGGGTGAGAAAAACACAAGGCTTTAATCAATTATCCTTCATGTTTCACAGGTGGTGCACACCAGTTGTAATGTGGGTGCAATATTGATAAGGGGGGGGTCCACTTTTGCGCTCATATTTGCAATTATGTTTGGATGTGTAATACGATGATAAGAATTAATGTTGGTACTCAGGGGAAAATTATTTTCCCACTTAATCACAATGAGGATTAATATGAATTTGAGAATGGTACAGACCTTGGAATAATTGCGCCGAAATCCTCATTAATTAAAGAAATAATGCCACCGATAACATGGCTGAATATTTTATGCACGGTCTAATTCTAGTGGGGTGTGTGTGTTTAACAGCTCGTGGTTAAGCACACCTTCAGCTGGGTCCTAAAAATGAATGAGGACCCATCGTTTCCTCTCTAATTGGTACTTGAAGTGTATTATAAGCGCCTTGGGAAAAGTCACTGGGTGTTCAATATTTTGACCAAGGATATAAACGTTGGTTGGATTTAACAAGCAGT
>CM056387.1:29333756-29364427 GCA_029718625.1 Synaphobranchus kaupii
AGTGCTAGAGTACAGAACCAACATAACAAAAAAGACAGAGTGACAGAGACAGAGAGCACACGTGACAGAGAGAGAGATAGAGAGAGTGCACACAAGAGAGAGAGAAACAGAAAGAAAGAGAGAGAGTGAGAGAAACAGAAAGAAAGAAAGAGAGAGAGAAAGAGAGAGAAAGAGAGAAAGAGAGAGAGAGAGAGAGAGAGAGAGAGAGAGAGAGAGAGAGAGAGAGAGAGAGAGAGAGAGAGAGAGAGAGAGAGAGAGAGAGATCCATCCCTCCTTGGCCGTTTGAGCAAATTAACTTTCATATTCCGTGTCCAGCAGTGCCCTTTCATGCCAGCGGTCAATTCCTGGGAGTGGCCATATATTGAACAAGCATAATAATGCTGCCAATGAACAAGCCGGGGTCAGTGTCCACAGTTACTGACTCCCTGTCATCACGACATTCTTTTAGGCGTCAAGCAATTACATCGATCGCCACTTATTAAATTAGAAAATTAGGCCACCATTTTCCCCACCATGGCACTTTCTCAGCCGTGCTGCCTTCTCAGTCTGGTGCTCTCTCTGCTTTCCCCCTGTCTGTATAAAGCTAAAATCCTGCTGTCCTCTGGAAAAAATTAAATAATTAGGTGACAATAATTAGGTAAAAAAACACACGGTCAGCAAAAAAAAAGCGAGAAAATGCTAATCTACCCTGCCATCTGGCGACTTCTGTCTGTCTCTCTCCCGTCTCCAGTCTCTCTTCCTGTAGCGCAATGGCTATAACAGAACTGTTCAGATCCAACACCGAACCGCGTCCCCGTCCTGTAGCACATCTTAGCCTTTGGCCGTGTGCCTGTCCACACATGGAACCACAGTTCATCCAACAGTTCTGGCAAAGGCCATGAGTGCGTGTCCCACTGGTTTTGACCTGTCCAGTCCAGTCTGTCGTGGTCAGTGTCGACTGGAACTGCACTATACCCTTTCTGTTTGATTCCGGTCCGAAGCCCAATTCCAGTCAGCGGAGATCCGTCACTGCGGATCAGAACCAAGGGGACGCTCGTCCGCAGCCCGGCAACAGGACTTCAGCTGCCCCCGGATCTCTCCGGGGCTCAGATCATAGACTGTATAAAAATATGGACAAAGCCATTGTGACGTCACCCATTGCCTTTCCACGGCCTCGTAAAAACTGAATTGAGGCTCCGGATGTCTTTTTCGCCCGTTTGTACAAACTGCGTCTGCTCTGTGGAGCCGAAGAGGACTCAACCTGTCCCTCTGATTGGTCCTGAACAAATGTTAATGCCCTGTCCAAACGACACAATATTTTAAAAAATCAGCACATGCAGAGGCATTAGATGAAGGAAAGGCACCTATTGCAATTACATTTTTTTGTGGGAAATATTTATTGACTGAGTATTTTGACCACATTGCTGCCATTGACATACATGGTGAAAGACCTATACTGGAGCCAATCGCAGTGGCGCTAGTGAGTAATGGCACAATGGCCGCTCCCAGCCCAACCAGGAAGTGAGCTTCAAAACGAAAGCCCAGTCATGGCCCCTTGGCTCAGATGAGGAAGTAGACAAATCGAGGGCGTCTCCCGAACCGGGGAACCCCGCAACGCAGGACGGGACGCAGGCGGAGAGCGCCCCGGTCGCAGGTAATGCAGGGGCCCCGGCAGAGCGGCCGGCCGCGTTAGCGACAGCGCTGCCATATTGCGCGCACGCTCGCTCGCGCGTTCTGCCTCCGCGCTATGCTAATTGCATCAGAAATTAAGCGAGGCAGCGTGAGGTAGACGAGGGCCCGGAGTCTTCGCCTGCATCAGTCAGCACGAGCCTTTCTTACAGTTATGGGCTACCAGTCGGGGGGCCCTCTCTTTGTAAATGTGCTGTTGGTTTAAGGCTTGGGTTCGGGCTGCACTACTTTTCATTGTTACTGTTATTAATGTGGTTTTCTCAGGACGCCCTGCGGTGGTTGCATCAACATGATTGTTCAATGCTTCAATGCCTCGGCTCTTTCCAATTTATGCCTTTAATACAATGGATGCATATATGTACAGTAAATGTGCCTGTGTGTGCGTGTCTGTGTGTGAGTGTGCGTGTTTGTGTGCACATGCATGTGTATGGCACGACGTGTGTAACACTTGTGAAAATGTACATGTCACAGTGCATGTGTCTGTGTGCGCGTGCGTACATGTGTCTATGAGTACAGTACATGTGAGTGCGTGTGTATGCGTCTGTGTGTGCATGTGAAGATGCGCTTGTGTGTGCGTGTTGCTTGGGTGCGCGTATGCACCAGAGGACATGCATGTGGCACGCCAGCGCGTCTCCCTGTGAGAAGAGCTCGCCGGGCCTGTGGCTTCACCCCTCTATCCCATCATCCCCCTGTCTCTCTCTCACAGGGAGGTGTTAATCTGGAACGAGGGGAGCGGGGAGAGAAAAGAAGGAGCATTTAGGAGGGAGGGAGGCGCACGCTGGGGCTGCAGCCGGAGATATCTCAACTCCCCAGCGTGGCAGGGGGATTAGAGAGAGGGAGTGCGAAAGAAAGAAAGAAAAAGAGAGAGAGTGAGAGCGAGAAAGAGAGACATACACTGGGTGACCACCTGTGAGCTGCGTATCAGCAGACAGGCAAGGGGGGTCCAAATAGTATCTCTCTCATTCCAGCAGAAAGCAGCAACTACTGCAACACCGCATCAGATGCTCTGCAACACCGCATCAGAGACTCCTGCAACACCGCATCAGAGACTCCTGCAACACCGTATCAGAGACTCCTGCAACACTGCATCAGACGCTCTGCAACACCGCATCAGAGACTCCTGCAACCACCGCATCAGACGCTCTGCAACACCGCATCAGAGACTCCTGCAACACCGCATCAGACGCTCTGCAACACCACATCAGAGACTCCTGCAACACCGCATCAGAGACTCCTGCAACACCGCATCAGAGACTCCTGCAACACTGCATCAGAGACTCCTGCAACACTGCATCAGACGCTCTGCAACACTGCATCAGAGACTCCTGCAACCACCGCATTAGATGCTCTGCAACACCGCATCAGAGACTCCTGCAACACCGCATCAGATACACTACAACACCGCATCAGACACTCCTGCAACACCGCATCAGACACACTGCAACACCGCATCAGAGACTCCTGCAACCACCGCATCAGACGCTCTGCAACACCGCATCAGAGACTCCTGCAACACCGCATCAGACGCTCTGCAACAACACATCAGAGACACGCTGCAACACCGCATCAGAGACTCTCTGTGGCCGTTTGGGGTCACCCCTGTTGGCCCCTCACCAGTCCCCCATCTCCAGTGGCCTCCTTACTCCAGCACCCCAATCCTCTGAAGGACAGCCAATCAGCCTTCACACAACGCAATACATGCATCGCCATTGGTCCAGCCACTCTCTGAAAGGAGCAAGCAAAAATCCCATTCAGCTGTGAGAAGAATGGTCTCCCTGCAGGTGTGGGTGGGAGATTAATGCTAGCTGCAGTATACTGAACATGAGGGGCCAAGGTCACATGTCGCTCACCTGACCCCAGTACAGCTGTGCAATGCCTGACACTGATTGGCTCATCTCTCAGTATTCCTTTGGCTTCAACTAGTCCTCCCTGATCTTTCCTTTATAGCGCCCAAAAGCTTGAATAACATTAATCCTGCTCCTCCTCTGACGACCTGACAAATCGGGCACCGTCATCCATGTTGACGGCTTTAGATTTGTCGTAATAATCTGTTTTCGTTTTTAATATTGTCCAAAGCCAATCCATACTAAACAGCGATGAATAGCAAGCCGTGGGAAAAAATAAAAATACCTTTTTTTAAATTGAAAAAAAAATAATAAATGTTTATTTAAACAGAAAAAAACCATACTTCACCATCCCACGCAATTCATATGAAGGCATCAAAGTGTGAAAAGCATGTGATACCAGAAGGGGTGGGGGAGGAGGAGAAAGGCTGTCATATGTTCCCGATACTTCCCAAAGCCCAGGAGGCCTGCAGGCCCTCGGACAGCGGCAGGCTCACGAACAAACAAGCACAGCTGAGGATGACTGGTAACGAGCCCCCGGGTGCCTCACGCCTGAACAGTGACTTAAAGCGAAAGATGACCATTACGCGGCACCGCTGTTTAGGCCTAACGTGCAGGTCTCTGGCCTTCTTCATCTTTGCAGCTTACGGTTTACCACCATTTTGTGTCGTATTTGGCTTTAGCCTCTTCGGAGCGAAACGAAAGGACCGCAAAGTGCCTTCTGCCGCTCGGCTTTCGTTCGCTTTTCCCGCTCAATCTCCACACGCACAGCGACTCCACCTGGCGCAGTTCCCAAACCCGCTCTAAAAACTGCTTTGCCAACACAAACACAAGATTTTACACGGAACAAAACGGGATCTTTCACCCCAACAAACTGAATTGCATTTCCTCTAGAGACCCAAATTGCACCAACCCCCTCCCCCCTCCCCCCCAAAAAAAAAGAGAGAAAGAAAGGAAGAGAGCTCTGCGGAAACTTGGGAAGGAGGAATGCACATCCCTATAAAACAAGCGTCTCACTTCCTGACTGTGCACGTAATAACAGGGGAGGTGGCGAGATTGACACATGAGTGTAACATTAGCATTCTGGCTTGGGAAAACAGACACTGATCTTAAGGGTGACTGTCGACTTTCATTTCACAAGCCATTTCCATCGGCTTCATGTTCTCCACCACCAGTCCAAATTATTTTAATTGCTAATTTAATGATTGCTTGAAATAGAACACTCAGTTGGCAGCCTCTCTCTCCCTCGCACTTATACACAGCATGCAGATACAGACACACACACACACACACACACACACACACACACACACACAGTGCATGCACACACACACACACACACACACACACACACACACACACGCACACACACACACACACACACACACACACACACACACACGCAAGCAAGCAAGCACACAGGCACACAGGCACACATGCACGCACGCACGCACGCACACACGCACACACACACACACACACACGCAAGCAAGCACACAGGCACACATGCACGCACGCACACACACACACACAAACACACACACACACACACACACGCACGCACACAGGCACACATGCACACACACACACACACGCACGCACGCACACAAACACACACACACATGCAAGCACACAGGCACACACGCGCGCATGCACACACACTCCCATGAAAGCCAGTCTATGCAGCAGCTGAGAAATGCGTATTAAGATAAACTTCTTTTATCCCTGTGGTTATTGTGATTGGAGACTCTCTCATTCCTCCCTCTCACTCACTGACTTCTATTAGTGGATACACTTAATTATCATCCTTTTACTGAGTTCAACATTTTTCAGTCTCTCCCCCTTTCCTCTCTCGACTTTCTCTCTTAACTGATAATTAAATGTGATTGCTTTTATACTTCCACAAATACAGTTTAGGAAGTTTGGAAATCCCCGAAATTAGCTCGCCAAAACTGTGCGCTCGGGAGAGGAAAGAGCACAAGCGGTCGGGAGAGGAAAGAGCACAAGCGGTCGGGAGAGGAAAGAGCACAAACGGTCGGGAGAGGAAAGAGCACAAGCGCTCGTACTCATTTTAAAGTCAAAGCTAAGGGCAAATGTTGATTTAATGAAGGCCCGTCTCCGTACGACTGAAGTGCTTGGCGAGGCGCTCCGCTGGCCGCTCGCGAGCACTTCCGCTCTCAAAAGCCCATCCAGCTCCACTTGAAAAGGCTATTTGGCCCGCGTCCGGGCAATTTGGACACTGCGTGCGGCGGAGTCCGTTTAGATCTCGGCACACATAGCGGACCACGGCCCTGTTTGGAGCCTCTGTAACGGGTTGGACACAGACGCAGACAGCTTTCTGCTGGGGATAATCGGCGGAATATGGCTATGCCTTAGCTTAGCGCAGCTGGCTCTCACGGGACTCATGGTGCAGAACAAACACACAGCTAATGCCACAATGTAAAATCACCTCCATTAACCGTCCAACAGAGGCCGCGTGTATCTATGAGTTAAAAGGCCCTCAGAAGTTGATTTTACACAGACATTTTCACTACACACATAGATCTCCATCACTGTCCTCTTTCCTCTACAACTCCCTTGCATTTTCCCTTTCTCCATGCCTTAATCTCCATCCATCCTCCATTCCTCCTCTTTCTCTTTATTCCTCCCGCCTCCTCCCTTTCATCTTGCTTTGCTTCTCCACCCTTATATGCCTCACTCCCCCTATACTGTCTCCCTCGCTCCTCCAGTCCTCCCTCCATGCCACTCCCCGTTCTCCTTTCACGGCCGTGTGGCACAGCCATTACTGTACCTCAGGTGCTGCAGGTTCGACTCCCGGCTGGGGCGGGGGGCGAGGCAGCCGCGTGGTCGGGCAGGGCGCCTCACAAGATTTTCTTTAGCGAAAACCTGAGTAAAAACCCATAATGCAATTGTGGTAATGTATGAAATGTGAGCCGTAAAGCTGACGAGGGCCCCTGTGCAGCGCTGGCAGTAATAATGTAGTACAGGGGACCCTGCGGTGCCTGGCTGGATAGCAGCAGCTGGCCGGACTCTGCGGGCCCCGGCTGGCATTAAGGCCCATCACCGTTCTTCATTAGCCTCAGCTATGAGCCAGGACAGAGGGAGGAGGAGGTGGGACTGACTGATCCAGTCTTTCTCTTTCTCCCCTCCTTCTCTACCATAGAAATGTTCCAGTCTTCAGAGAGCCACAGTGACACACTCACTGTGACACACTCTCTCTCTCTCCATTTCACTCTCTCTGTCTCTCTCCTGCTCTCTCTCTCTCCCTCTCCCCACCCCCTCTCTCTCTCCCTCTCGCCTGCTTTCTCTCTCTCTCCCTCTCCCTCCCTCCCCTGTTTGGCAGGGTATGAAGGTTTAATCAAGGCTTTGCTGGCCTGCATTGGGCACAGGTGTGCGCACAGGTGCACAGGCATGAGTGCTATTAACAAGACTGCCATAAGACAAAAAAAAAAGACAAAAGATAATTTTTATATATATTTGTTTTTAAATTCTTGTAAATTGAATTTAATAAAATAAAAATTGACTACTCAGAATAATAAAATAATAATAATAATAATAATAATAATAATAATAAAATAATAATAATAATAATAATAATAAAATAATAATAATAATAATAATAATAATAATAATAATAATAATAATAATAATAATAATAATAATAATAATAATAATAATAATAATAATAATAATAATAATAATAATAATAATAATAATAATACCAGCAGCTCTGAGCAGCAGACAAAACCCTCATAAATCTACCCCAGTAAAGCCTGGCACAGAGACCAACCTCTGTACAAGAACCACTGCATTTAATTGAGGTTCAGCCATACATTTGGAGGACTTTAACTTTAAAGAAATGAGCTTTCCATGACAAATGTGATGGTGTGTCTCTGATTCCTGAGTAGGGTTCCCCCTGGCTTTCTAAATAATAATAATAATAATGCATGGCATTTATATAGCGCCTTTCTCACCAACCGGTGACTCAAAGCAATTTACAATGATGAGGGGGAAACTCGCCCCTACCACCACCAATGTGTAGCACCCACCTGGGTGATGCAACGGCAGCCATTTTGCGCCAGTATGCTCACCACACATCAGCTGAGGTGGAGAGGGAGAGAATAATTTTTTTAGCCAATTAAACAGGGGGATGATTAGGTGGCAGATTGAATGAGCCTGGGTTGGGAGTTTAGCCAGGACACCGGGGAAACCCCTACTCTTTACGATAAGTGTCATGGGATCTTTAATGACCACAGTGAGTCAGGACCTCGGTTTAACGTCTCATCCGAAAGACTCATCCTAGGGACTGAAGCCTGTTCACCGGAGCGCGCCTCCACAACACTTTGCTGTGAAGGAACGTGTTTGTACTGCGGATGGCGCCTCCCTGCGAGTCTCTGTGTATGAAAGATGAATCGATAGGCAGGTGATGGGGGGGGGACTGGTGGGAGAGCTGTACGAGGCTCACTTGCTAATGCATACATAACGAAGGCGTTGCTCTGAGATAAGCTTCCGGGGCCACAGATGCCACAGGTTAGAACATTGGGTGCTCGAGGAGAGGGCTCGCCGCTGATCCGTGAAATCGGTGGCTTTTCCAACCCGCTAATCGATTTCCGCCGAGCGCTCTCTCCACGCCCCATTCCCAGGTCGTTTTGCATACTGGGAGAGGACCGAATGTGGCAGGGAGCAAGGGGGAGCAAAGGGATGATACACATTAGTGGTGACTGAGGTCAGTTTTGGAGGGGGGGGGATGGGGTGGGTAAAGTTATTTGAGATCCTAGAAGGCGGTTCATAAATGTGATCCATAATTATGCTGATGATGATGATGATGATGATGACGATGATGATTTTGAATGTTTTCAAAGCAGAAACCTTCAAGCAAAACCAGAACAACATTCCAATGATATAACCACCCATAGTTCTTTGCCTCATGAAAAATAGGAATTCATGGAGAAGCCTCTTTTCACTTAAAAAAAATGCGTTGCCCATATTAAATAAATAACCTTGGCAATAAAAAGCGATCCAGCGAACAACTCCTAGCTTCTGCTTAAAATGTCAAAGTGTTGATTTGTTTTGCAGTATGGGAGCCTCACAGCTTTCAGGCCAACGGGGGTCCTATGATCTTTCACGGTGCAAATTATACATGATGACACTTCTCATCATCTTTATTTGCTTCTATGAAGCATGTATGGCTCACCGGTTTCATAGCAAGCTCGAGAATGCTAGCACAGCAGTGTAAACAGCCGCGCTCTCCACTCTAGTGCTACTGGGTCTGCAGTTTTCCAGATATCCCCCATGTAGTTATCAATATCACAGATCACCTGAGCTGCTCATAAGGAATCCATGCAGCTATTAAGCTAATAAACTGTTTTATGATAGGCTTTATTTGTAATCGTCTATAACAGCATCCTGAAACTCTGTATAGGTACCATGGGGGGGGGGGGGGGGGGGGGGGGGGGGTTAGGGGTGTATTGTCTTTGGGAGGGGAGAGGAGGAGGGGACTACAGAAAAGATGAAGCACCTCTTTTTTTATTGTTTTATATACAATATACAATATACAATACTATACTACAATAAAAAAAGGAATTGATCACAAAACTCAGTCAATGAAACGTTTTAAAGCATCCTTGCATCCACGTTGACTGCACTAAATTGATCGCTGTGAACGCTTGTGAGATCATATCAGATAGCAATTTTTTTCCACTGTTCCCATGGCTTTAAAATGGACACTCAAGAGAGAGGGAGAACGAACAGAGATCAAGAGAGCGGCACTGATATCCACCAATAGCGGGTATCTGTCTAACCTGCTGGCCACCTGTTCCGAATAAAGTGGAAGGAGGGTTTTTTGGTTAAGGGGGCGGAGTCTTACCCTGACATGACGATGAAGAAGTCCAACCTGTTCCAGGTGTCTCCCAGGTAACAGCGTCGGCCGAAGATCCCGAGAGCCACCATCTTCACCACCATCTCCAGGGCGAAGAAGATGTAGATGAAAGCATCGAATGCCTGCAGAAAGTGGAGCACACGGACAGACTTAAAGCAGACTATAGGCGGGGAAATAAAAACTGTCCATTCAAGCAGGAGAGGAACACAGGGCTCTTTGAACATACAAGCCCTGAGCTCGAGGTTTTCACTTCACTCTGACCACAGCCTCTGGCTTCATTTACACATTCGCTTAAATGAAGTTATCTGATATGTTACAACCTGGTCTCTCATCCCTTGACTCACTACACTCTCAGAAAACAAAGGTTCTTTGGCTCGTCTCTATAGGGGAACCCCTTTCAGTTCTTTATGGAACCCTCTTTATAGGTGTGAAAAGTGTGAAAGCTCCCAAATTGAACCAATTTGCTCAGACAAAGAACCCTTGACCTAGATAGGGTTCCTCTCTGGAGACACAGAGGAGCCTTTTGGAACCCTTTTTTTAACCCGTTTGACCTTCTTCTGTTAAAGTTGACTTTAGAGTCCAATTTTCTTCCAAGTGAAGCTTTGTATTCTCTAAAGGATGAGGGAGATTTCAGTATGTGAATATCATCACTTAGAAAAGTTAGAAAAAATGGAGCAAGCAACCGGGTCTTATGCCCTTGGTGCTGGTAGGCTAACTTCTGACGATACTCATGCCGCAGACATAAGAGCAGGCTGGGTATAACTGTGCTCTACTTAAACATAGTCATGCCGCAGATGTGAGAGGAGGCTGGGTATAACTGTGCTCTACTAAACCATAGTCATGCCGCAGATGTGAGAGGAGGCTGGGTATAACTGTGCTCTACTTAAACATAGTCATGCCGCAGATGTGAGAGGAGGCTGGGTATAACTGTGCTCTACTAAACCATAGTCATGCCGCAGATGTGAGAGGAGGCTGGGTATAACTGTGCTCTACTTAACCATAGTCATGCCGCAGATGTGAGAGGAGGCTGGGTATAACTGTGCTCTACTTAAACATAGTCATGCCGCAGATGTGAGAGGAGGCTGGGTATAACTGTGCTCTACTTAAACATAGTCAGGCCGCAGATGTGAGAGGAGGCTGGGTATAACTGTGCTCTACTTAACCATAGTCATGCTGCAGATGTGAGAGCAGGCTGGGTATAACTGTGCTCTACTTAAACATAGTCATGCCGCAGATGTGAGAGGAGGCTGGGTATAACTGTGCTCTACTTAACCATAGTCATGCTGCAGATGTGAGAGGAGGCTGGGTATAACTGTGCTCCACTTAACCATAGTCATGCTGCAGATGTGAGAGGAGGCTGGGTATAACGGTGGCTCTACTTAAACAAAGCAGTATCCATTCACATTCACCTTAACAGACTTGCTTTTTTTCCCCTCACTTTCAAATGCAACTAAGAGCAGAAGCTTGTGCGATAGCATCAGTTATTCAAGCCGTTAGCCAAGATCAACGAGCGAAACCAGCAGCTCCGCAGCGGGTGCATTTTCAACCCCCTCATTAAAAACCATCAGCATCCAGCATTCATACTGAGCGATTATACGTTGTGCTGAAATGTATGATTTGGTCAAGGGAAAAATTTGTTTTGTGTATGCTTTTTTTTTTACATAAATAGTTTTCTCTCCAAAGGGAGCGCTGTGAGGGCTTAATTACATTTAGCGAGATGCAGGAAATTATTTCTGCGTCCGCTTTTCAAAACTGCACTCTACCAATCTACGAGTTTCTCAGTCCATCTGTCTCCACTCGGCAGAAATATAAAATCTGGATGGAATCACCGATGATGCAATTCTGCGACAGGCAGAAAAAAACGTCTGCTTGGGGATGCATAGAACAAAGTAGCCACCAACTAAACGGCAGGGTTGCCAGGTCCGTTTTTCAAATTCCCCTATCGTTGCCCGTACGGTTGAGATATACTGTGTGTATTGGAATACATGTGAACAGTGCATCACTTTCAATTGTAAGGGTTATTAATCTCCCACATTTATGAGATGAATACCCTATTTTAAAAATATGTTCAACCATGCCAGCCTTTCTCCCTTAACTTGAAAATCCCCCATAAATAGGGGATTGCTTCTGCCAGCCTAATGCCAGTGAACACTCCCCACGTTGGAGGGATTCAGGAGAGGGAGGGAGTGTTACTGATCTGGGAAGAGCGTGTGTGCGTGACCATGACCGCAGCTGGTTGTTGGGTGTAAACTGGGCACGCGGCTCTTTCCTGGCACCTGTAATGGACCCGCTCTTCCTGCTGTGACGGCGGAATAGGACATTTGACATACGGCAGAACAGCCAACGCGTAGGAGGAAGGAGGAAATGCACTCTCCCATCTCCTAGGTTTTCTCTTACGACCGCGGCTCGCTCCCTTTTCCCCTGCAACTTTGATTAGAACAAATACCAAAGCCTTCTACATTTGGTATCCCTCGTCAGCCGTGTAGCTATTTTTAAACTCTCGTATTTAACAGCCACTCTCGCACCTGGGATTGACGTTGTGACCCCAGCGAAAAGGCAGTCGGACGGCGGGCGGGACGGATGATTGGGGGTAGGGCAGGGGCATGGGTAAGCAATGTCTCTCACTGAATCCCCCTGCCAGGAGGACCACACGGTAAAGAGTCTGGCTAAACTATGCAGCCCGTGACATTTCACCAGTCCTGCGACCGTGAACCGGAGGGAAATCGCAAATTGCTACGGCAGGAATGTCAATGGCAGTTCAAAAAATTTCAAAGCGGTTTTGTTGGCGGTTGGTTTTCTCCCGTCTCTCAGTTTAGGATCATTTAAAATCTGGTTTTTCCAGTTGGCCAACGGACTTGCAGCCAAACGGGAAGGCAACATAAATGCCTAACTTACCGGATGCACATTTGGAAAAAAGAGTGATGGATCATTAGTGTTTTTCTATTTACTATAAACCTAAATTTAGACCTAACATGGTTAACCATTTGAATAAAACTAGAAATAAGTAGAAATGAGCGAGTAATAAAGAGGCAACAGCAACAAACAGCATCTCCTGAACAGACGAAGCGAAAGCAAAGTGAAGTCAGAGATAAAAACCCAAAATCAGGAGCAAAAGCACAGTTAGAGAGCAAGAAGGGAGGAGGAGGAAGTACGGACACTCACCTGCAGGATCTGACAGCGGTCGGACGAGCAGTCGATGTTTTCGCAGGGCTGGTACATGCCCAGGGTCACGCAGTTCAGCAGGATGACCATGATGCTGATGCGTTCGAACCACGTGGAGAAAAATCCAGTTAAGGAAAACATGGTCAAGAGGGTTGAGGGTGTAAGCACAAGAACACCTAACCGAAAACCTCCTGGAGTTAAGATGTAAGGGAAGATAGAAGGAACATAGAAGCTATATAGAGATGATAATAATATACAGTAGTGCTTATAGTGGAACATATAATAACATGTGTAGTGAAACCACTCCATTCATTTTAAAATCATAACATTTCCTTATACATATATGCCTATGATGTAAAGATTGTGCCTCCAGACAACTGAATTTGAATTTAGTAAATCAGAATTTGTATTTCATAATTTTAAATTGTATATAAGGTTTTAAAACTGAATACAGCAATTTGAATCTGAATTGAACTTGAATGGATCCTTTGGAAATTCTGTTTTTTCATTCACTATTCAGTTTCAGTTAAAAGCTGAATTAGAAATTTGCAAGCTCTATTCAACCCTCAAAAAGCCATGAGTTCAAATTAGACTCTGCAAAAGCTTTCAGGTTGTAAACCTCCAGGCACTTAGGAAAAGCAGCTGTCCACAGATCATTAATCTGCAGGAGCGAGTCACTGGCTTCTCATTGGCCATTCCTGAGAGCTGCAACAAGCTATCAAATTCCGAACTTGTCTGGTGGCACACTATTTACACCATAATATATATATATATATATATATATATATATATATATATATATATATATATATATATATATACATATACATATACATATATATATACACTACTCACAAAAAGTTAGGGATATTTGGCTTTCGGGTGAAATTTATGGAAAATGTAAGTTCACGCTACAGTGATATTATACGTATCATGAAAGTAGGGCATTTAAGTAGAAGCATGCAATGGTGATTTCCTCATCTCAAACAATTTATTGAAACAAAAGCCAACAACAGTGGTGGGTATACCACAACAAAAATGTCAATGTCTCAATAACTTGTCATGTGCCCTTGAGCATCAATTACAGCTTGACAACGACGTCTCATGCTGTTCACAAGTCGACTTATTGTCTGCTGAGGCATGGCACCCCACTCTTCTTGAAGGGCGGCCCTCAGGTCATTGAGGTTCTGGGGTACAGAGTTACGAGCCTCTACACGGTGAGTCAGCTGATCCCATAGGTTTTCTATGGGATTCAGGTCTGGAGAAAGTGTAGGCCACTCCATTTGAGGTACCCCAGTCTCCAGCAGCTTTTCCCTAATGATGCGACCTCGATGAGCTGGAGCATTGTCGTCCATGAAGATGAAATTAGGCCTGTGTTGTTCATGCAGGGGCACAATGACTGGATTAGTGATGTTATTCAGGTAGTATGGGCTTGTCACTGTACCATTCACAAAGTGTAGGGCAGTTCTGTATTGACTAGAAACATCTGCCCACACTGTAACACCACCACCACCAAAGGGTCGTCTGGTGACAACAGTGGCTGATGCATAGCGCTCTCCTTGACGTCTCCAACATCGTTGGCGGCCATCATTTCTGCTCAACGTGAATCGACTTTCATCAGAGAACAGCACTGAGGCCCACTGGTCCCTCGTCCAGCGTAAATGCTCCCTGGCCCATGCAAGACGATGACGCCTGTGCCTGGTGGTGTGGTCAGGTACCCTTGCAGGTCGTCTAGCACGCAGACCACGCTGATGTAAACGGTTTCGAATGGTCTGACGTGACACTTGGGTGCCTCTCACCTCCCTTAAATGTGCCTGGAGTTGAGTGGCATTCATCATCCGGTTCCGCAGGGCACTGTTCACAATGAAGCGGTCATCAGTGTGGGATGTGGCCAAAGGACGTCCACTTCTATGCCTTTCTGTGACTCTTCCAGTCTCTCTGTATCTCTGTTGCAACCTGCTGATGACACTCTGTGACACTCTAAGCTCAGTGGCCACTTCCCTCTGAGAACATCCTGTTTGAAGCCTCGGAATGGCGAGGTACTGTTGATCAATTGTTAGGTGTCGTCTTGGTCTCATGATGTCAAAATGTGAACAGCATGATGAAGAGGACTGTTTAAATACCAATTCTAATTGAACCAGGAAATGTATTGGTCGATTCATGGATCAAACACCTGTTGTGAATTTTGCCGTTCAGCTCCTTGTTAGAGAACAGCAAGTTGTGCAAAAAGTACTGAAACATTGAATAGTTGGACATGTGCATTCAAAAGTTTAGAGAAGGTCAAATTAATTTCACCTGTAAAGGTTATAGTGCATTTTAGGTTCATCCTGAAATTTCACCCGAAAGCCGAATATCCCTAACTTTTTGTGAGTAGTGTATATATACACAGTTGCACTCAAAATTATTCAACCCCCATTCACTTTTTGCACACTTTGTGTTGTAGATTTAATTTTAAATAGATAAAATTGCCATTTTTGCCCATCAATCTACACTCAATAACCCATAATGACAAAGTGAAAACATGTTTTTAGAAATTTTTGCAAATGAATTATAAATCAAAAACTGAAATCTCTCATGTGCATAAGTATTCAAACCGTTTGCTTTAATGTATTTTTAAAGTATCATATTTCATATTTGGTTGCATATCCCTTGCATGCTGTTACTTCCTGAAGTCTGTGACCCATCAACATCAAAAGACTCTTGATATCTTATTTTCAGGTACTGAATGGATCTCTATGAAAATTGGGGGGTGAGACTAGATTCAGCTGTAAATTATGCTGGTACAGTATGGAACACATGACTGGCGAAATGGCTGTAAGTCATCAAGGGTCTAAGGTATCAAACGAGCCCCAAACCATCACTCTACGGCCAGATATGGAGTAGATATGGATGGATCACTTTAAGGGTTTCTTCTTTAAGGGTGAATTTTTTCCCCCATAGAGTTTTATAGGAAAATGAGTATACCAGTGTAATTTACAGCTGAATCTAGTCTCACCCCCCAATTCCCATAGAGATCCATTCAAATGCAGAGAGATTATAGTATCGCTTGTAACAGTACCTGAAAATAAGATATTGAGAGTCTTTTGATGTTTATGGGTCACAGACTTCAGGAAGTAACAGCATGCAAAGGATATGTGACCAAATATGAAATATGATACTTTAAAAATACACTAAAGCAAAGGGTTTGACTACTTATGCTCATGAGAGGTTTCAGTTTTAGATTTTTAATACATTTGCAAAAATTTCTAAAAACATGTTTTCACTTTGTCATATAAACTGCATATACACATATATTCCTACTAATCTACCTTATATTTCAATAGTAAATTATATTGTATATTATATTGTAGTTCACGTTTAAATAATGTCAACATGACGTGTCACAACATCCTACCTTGGACATTTGAAGTACACAGTAGCACAAACTTAGGCGTATCACTGTTTCAAAGACTGGTCTGTCCATTTGAGTGTGCGGTAGGTCATCCTGAGGAGGCTAAACTCTCAGCTCAGCGGTGGCGACTGCTTCTGTGGCCAGCGCATCAGAGCAAAACGCTCCCGTCCTCCCAGAGGCCTTTGTGCCATACCTGGATTAATGTCTCCTGACATTGGACAGGAAGTGAGTGTGCATGGGTCGCCGGGCAACCCATATCTAACGTCACATCTTCTCTAGGGACAGGCGGCCAGGTTGACAGCTCACCCATAGTGATGGATGTGGCAGCGGTTTTCCGATGGCCGGCGAGCGTGCGACCGTCTCTGGAGGTGAGCAGTCACACTCCTCCGTGTTCACCAAAAGCCATCCTTCCCACATACCCCCCCCCCCTTCCATTTAACATCCTCTGCTGTGTGGCTCCAGGTCAAAGGTCAAAGGCCGCTCCGCCGTCTTTTCGACAGCGGCGCACCTGGCGCTCGGCCGGTGACGGAAAACAGGTCCCTTTGAGACGAGGCCTGCTGTTTACCGCGTCTGTTTCAGGCCCTCGCCTTCTCTCCGGTCGGCTATCACTCCTCTGTTCCCTTCTTCTCTTTCCCTTCCTCGCCGACTCCCATTTGGTTTTGGTAATTAGTAGCTTTGAAGCAGAATGTTTGGAGGGAACCGGCTTGTCTTTGTTACAGAGGTTACAGATAACAAGGGGCCTGTTTAGCTCAAAGCTTCATGTTCTCTGATGTTAATTAAGTCAACGGAGATGCACTCTAGCGGAAAGTGTCCAATCACATAAAACTGACTTTTTTCCCCTCATTTCTTGGAACGGAACACAGACCGATTTGAATAAACTTGTCAATAATTATCCTGAAGGTTTAATAACCATGCCTCCAACAATTGAACACATCTTTTGTAATACGAATACAAAAGGTCTTATTTATTATTACAAATATTTATTTATTCAAAAGTTCAAATGGATGCCCAGAAATGAGTATCTCAATGATTCTAAGAAACAGACACAATTTGTCAAAATTACCACAACAATGTATCCACTAGGGCTACAGAACAGCCAGTCAGTAAAGGACCTTTCCATACATTTGCAGATGGAACTATGTCATTGGCACACAATGACTGGAAGTTGTGGACGGAACGGGCTGCAACTCAGCCAATAGGGTGGGTTTAATTGGACAAGGTCAGGTACCCAGAGGTTACCAGTTGAGATACCATTCGCTTGCTCTCCTGCACGGCTTTGTGTGCTGTAGTTTAGTGAAATAGTGGCTTCAGAACTGTGGTTGGCACGGTTGCTCATTTCAAATTTGGGAGGAAAAAGCTGGAACAAAAAATACTAAATTCAACACGTCTTCAAGGTTTGGCTCAGGAGACTGCTGAAGACGCAAGGAGATGAAGTCTTAAGGAATTCTACTGTAATCTCCACAGGTTTTCCTATGTGGTTACTATGGCTAAACTTTGTAAGAAGTTCAGAGAAACAACAAGCAATATTGTTTCAATTGTGGCACAAGAAATAGCAACACAGCAGGTGATCCCGTAGAGCTCGTAATGTGACAGCCCGTGATGAAGAGTTATTGTCCCTCGATCGCTCCGCTCCCTGTGGAAATTCCAGTGCATTCCCTTCAGCTGAACTGGCTGGAGGCCGTGAGCAAATAGCCTATCGCCGCATGATTATTTATTGGGAGCGGAGAAACGGAACAAGTCGCGTAGGCGCGCGCTTGCCCGGTGCTACGTGGAATTAGCAGAACGTGAGCTGTTCCGTCGCAGCATGTGCCCGGCTTCTATTTTTAAAAAACGCAGGTAGCGGCCACGGCAGCAGCCAAACGCGTGTGTTGACACACTCGCGTGCATCAAAGGGATTAGCGCAATGATGGAGACGAACTGCTTTGAAAAGCACACCTGTTTGTCTGAAGGATCTATCTAACGCTGCAGGAGGGGCTTTTATTTGCCGGGGAAGACAGATACCGCCATAATCTCCGAATAAATGCTGCGGGCGCTTCGCTAAGTGTTGAGCAAACACTGGGGCCGTTTCCGTCTCCGTCCAGATGGGTAGAAAAGGGAACGAGGGGAGGAAAAAACCCCGTGAAAGGGAACCACTGACTCATCGCATTACAAAACATCGCCTCCCTTTCCTCCACATCATCCTTATCTCAGTACCAGGATGTGTGGATTCACTGTACTCTTACATTTCCAACCATATTAGCTGAAGAGTTGCTGATGTTGTTTTTATTTATTCCCTGCCAACTGTGAAGCAATATATAACCCAACTGTAAATACTGCTATACAAAATAAACACTGCTATATATAAATGCTATGATGCAAAATAAATACTACTATAGAAAATAAAAGATTTACTGATTGTTGGGTTGATTAAAGTACATTAAATTTGTCACAAAAAGTAATTTTACAACTGAGTGAGAATATAAAACGATGTCTCATCCTGTCACACCATTTAAGGGAGCACTGGTGAATTCATTTGAATCTGGTGGCCTGTGGGACCAGTTTTCTTCAACCGTCAATCACCAGGACATCAAGGGTCGGCCAAAAGGACGTCTACACTGTGGTAACGGCTTTTGAAGAGTAACTGCCCCCAGCATGCGGTCACTGGCTGCAGTGCATGGCCATGCACAACACATACGCATGTGTGTCACCCTGTGTTTGTGTTTGAAGCGCAGTGAGGTCTCTCAGCTTCGCCGTGCCAACAGTTAACGTGCACTATAAGGTTAGACAAGTAGCTGAAGATTTCAGCCGTCAACTCGATGCCAAATAAAAACGCTAGAAGCAGATGGTGAATGAAGACTCTTGATTGAAGCACAGCCTACCCACAAAAAAACATATGGCCACTTATTCCTTCCAGCGGCTATAAGGTTCAACATCAAGTATTTTGAGTGACCTATAATTTTTAACAGATCATTTCAATGTTGCAGTTCTTATCTATTAGTATATCTTACGTAATATACAAGACAAAACTTGTTATTTAACCCCTATCCTTTGAATGATTACACTGCAGTTACGGTGTGTTAGATGTCAGTTCTCACACAGTGGATGGTGATTTGTGCGATTCCCCTGCAGTAAAAAGGCCCCGGGGGGTGGGGGGGGGGGGGGGGGGGTGGAGGGGGGTCACGCTGCTCCAGGTCGGGTCGCCCAACGGGACCCCAATCCCCCAGACGGCCTCAAACACATGCGTCCACGCCCTGTTCTGGATCCAAACATCATGTGGTTCTAAGTCCCATCTGGTGACCTGACTCACAAATTTTCAATCTCCAGTCATCCAGGGCCTCTCCCCATCTCTGCCCCCTCCTTCCTACATTTGGTTGGTATACCCAGAAACTCCAGAAAGCCTAGACCTCCCTCCCACCCCCCACCAGATCCCCAAACGAAAAATGACTGCATTCATAACAAACGTGCATAAACCTACATCTGAATTTTTATCGAAGGATGAAAATGCAGCAGAAGAATTCAAATGATTTCTTAGACGAACGGGTTTCAATCATTTTTGCCTTTCTTCCGTGCTGTTTTAGGCCGTGTTTAAATTGCCATAACCCTCCCCCTGGCAAAATGCATCAGTCCTAAATGGGAGCTGTGTGAGTTGTATTTCGGGGACTTTTGGAAGTGTTATGCAAACAAGTTCGACAGCAAGATGAGGCTCATTCCACAATCCAGGATCAGCTGTGGATTGGGGTGGAAATCGACAGTGGAGGTTGCAGCAATGAGAGCCAGTGTGTGAACGAATACATACTTTGGATGCATGCTTCAAAATTTGAGTTTAAAATTTTTTCAACTTAAAGTACAGAATGTTCACGTTAAAGTACAGAATCAGAGCTACAAATTGAGGTATCAAATTTTTTCTAGTTTTGAGAAAACTGGCTTTAAAGATTTGTTGTGAAAATTCGTTGTGAATTTTGTCCTTTCACATCAGACCATACTGTTTCAAATGCTAGTGTAGATGATTCAAGGTGTTTACATACATGCTGTGTAAGAAAATTATATGAGTCATTATTTGGGATATAAAACAGAATCTATAGTCCAGCCTTTATATAAAACAGAACCTAGTTAAACAGAACCTATAGTTCAGCCTATATTTAAGAGATTGATATAGATATACTGTCTAGCCACCGATCATAAAAATCAAACGATAAAAAAACCCATTATCAATCCATTCCTTCAGTTAGCTTACATTCTGACCATGCATGCAGTCAGCTGTCTGGTTGACTTAGCAACAAGTGCAACTGTTCTGGCTTTGGCTTTAGCCATTAGCTTTCGTTATTAAGCCAGGTAAAAATGATGAACAGCAACAAGGACAACCGCTGACACTCAAACAACAAGTGCTATGGACACCTGTAAATCTTTGGAACCAGGAGTTAAATTGGACTCCACCGACAAACACTATAAACATAGAATGACAGTTAACCACGTTGACAGTTGCTTTTCTCTGTGTCAGGAAGTGGCACAAACAAAAACAATGCTACGTTACATCGCACTGACCATAAAATAAAGGCATCAACCATCAACCACAAAAAAAGCTATCCATTTTCGATAATAGAAGAAGAAAGAATACCGTTTCTGTAATTAAACAAGAATCGTTCAAAATACTTGTCATCACAGAGAGCAATAAAGTATTATCTTCCTCTGTAAATACCAATGATGCGTTTGAACACGTAAAAGATTTGTTTGGGACTCACACATTACGGTGAGTCTAAGATAGCTTTTATCTGTTGGGTACTGGAGGAGCAAATAGTCCCAATATTTAACAAAATTTCACATATTTACACAACGATTTCAATTTCGAAAGTTGAGGTGAACGATGGACTTGAGGATCCATCTTCAGGAATGTGATTCTGGTACTAACCGAACTTTGACCAGAAAGTGAAACTGGTGACGCCTCTCGTGTGCAATGGTCGAGTGTGAGATATGTATCTGAAGCTCACGTCGGGTTGCATATATGATTGGGTATTCCATAGGCGGAAAACACAAACATAACAAGACAGGACGCTGGGTGGCGCATTTGGGTAAGGCACCACGCTGCGGTGCATGGATGAGCCCCACAGTCTCGGATCCGTAACAGCGCTGCCTATGGCTGGGAGCTCCATAGGGAAACGCACAATTGCCAGTTGCGTCCCCCTGGGCTACAGTCGGCAATGGGGTTTGCACATGATTGCAGACAATTGGACATTTTCAGCCCCATGTTGGTACAGTGCCAAATTTATTAAGAAAATATATAAAATAATAAAAACAACAACAACACCTACGGGATCTGCCTATAAACAGAAAATAACCCATTATAACAGTAACACATAATTTATCTATAGCTTCCATGCAGTTAACTAGGTTTTCTTATAGAGTGTAATAGGAAAGGGCATAATTTTTGTTGGTAATAGATTAATGGAGCTTTGATCTAACAATAACAAATGATGTACATAATGTTTATAAACAGTTTATTATGAGAAATCTGTAATCACATATAAATCATAAATACCAAGTCTTGTACAGTATATGTATTTATTGCTAATAAATACAAGTCAATAACTAATGCTATGCACTGATTTATAGTTTACCAATTTCCCATGTATTATTAATTATTTACTAAATAATTATTTACTAATTAATACACTATTTACTAAAGGTTCATTCATGGTTTATAAGCAGACCTTAAAATAAAGTTTTTGTTTCCAAAAACATTGCTAACCCTGATTGTGATTGTAAATATCCAGCTATAAATGTGGAAAAATAGTGTGGCTGCTCAGAAAATAGACAAGTAGCATAAAAGCGTTTGGAGCAATTGTAGATTTCAGGGAGATGGCATATCACCGCATGAACCTTGACAGACTGGAGGCAATCTTCTAAACTGTTGATTGAGATGATTAATTCCAGCGCCTGCCAGAGGTGATACTTTTAAAACAAAATTATTATATCCAAAATATTTCCACAAGGATTTAGATGTGGTCCTTCAAACTCCCAAATGTCCAAGGTCTTCAAATATTTAATTACTGTTTATTTATGCATTTACTAGAAATGATAAAAATGAACTTGATTGCTGCTTCTCTGCAGTTTTTGAACATGACTAATCCATTGAAGATATTATGAGAATCATAATCATTATAATCATTCTGAATGTATTTTTTTTAACAGTTGTGTACCAGAACACGGTGTTCATTTTAAATCAAATGAATTTAAATAATGCTGCAAACATCTACTTACATTATTTCACATAACTGCACCAGTCTTTATTTGAAATCATCACATGGTCACGATTCATGATTTACTGTTAGCAGTAAATTAGAAGACAAAGGAACGTATTATTGCTTGAGGCGAGAAACTAATTTTCCAGTTCAACAGAAGATACTGTCGCACAAAAGCTCATAGTCATTTTTCTATTTGCTTTAAACATAAAAGGTTTGAGATTATTGTGTGGAGTGTGGTGTCTACTGGCTGCAGATGTGCACTTTCTGCTCAACTTAAATTTACACAGCCTCACTCCACCCCTGCCTCCGCCCAAATCTCTCTCTCCCTCTCTCAGAGGTGTAGAAAAATGAGGATTCTGGCAGCTTGCCCAGTATCTAATTTATGGGGAGCAGGACGACCACGAGTATTTCATTTTGGGATGCCACTGGTGGAATTATGAGGAGTGGTCTGTTAGAATAGGACATTATCCCCGACAGTGATAACACATCACGCCACACAGCCAATTGCGGAAGCACCGCCCCCAGGGCTGACTGACCCTTCAACCGTCCAATAAGAGCCCTCCGTGCAGCATCAAACCAAGGGCAATCTCTCTCTGATCTGCCTTTGATTCAATCACCATCTGTCCTTCGCTTTGACCTCGAATCAAAACTCAAACACTAGCCGTTTCCTTCACAAGCACAGTTTTGGCGAGTTTAGTTCACGCCGGAATTAAGTTGTGGGAAGCTTTGTTCTTCGTTCCGAAAACTTCAGCAAGAGCATCGAGCAGCTTTCCAGTGACGCTGGAAAAGACTGGATTCTGAGAAATCAAGGGCTCCATTGAAAACCACTTAGTGCCATTTATGATGGGGAAGACAGATGTACCTTGAGCAGCAGACAAACTTAATTTCCTCATGACTGACTGCTGGCAGAGGGAGAAATGGAGATTGATCATCTCAGACGAAGCATGCCGGTTGGCATTCTGCCAACGCCTTTTTTCTATTCTTTCTTTTATTTCCATTTTTTTTTCTCCATTTTTACAGTTAATTGAGAATGAATGTCTTCTTGGAGGGTTCTTTGAGAGAATTGTGAGTCATATCCCTGGCAGAGGTTACGGTGTGTCATCGGGAGTTTCATTCATACAGCTACCTACACCCAATGGATACAGCGGAAAGCAAATACTGACACACAAACAAGAGCAGCTCTTGAAGGGCAAACCCAGAGGCAAAGTAGAATTTTATGTAAGAACATATTTTATGTGAATGCACATGGCCATTCTTACACTATGTGCATTAAATATTAATATTAATTTTGCTGTGGGAAAACTCAATAATATCAAGAAGAGTCAAGTAAATACATTATATATTAAACACAGCCAGGGAAGACTACGCCAAAGCATTAAATAAACTGTACTGAGAATTCATTTTCCCTGGTAACATTTTTTAGAGCCCCTTTGCGGAACAATTATCCGGTCAGCTGTCGAGAATCATCATTAGAAATTATGTAGAATGTAGAAATTTATCCTCAACCAAATGTTGGACCTAGAAGTTTCTAAATCATTTTGCTTAGAGTATCATAAAGCGAAGCAGAGGAGACAATCCTTTAAGTAAAAGGAAAAGAGACTTACATCACCACTAGGCAAGACTTTGTGACATTCACAAATATAAAGGTATACTGTTACAGTGTATGAGCGAATAGGAGTACATTTCTACTGTTAATCCAACACAATAAAAATCTGGGGCCAATCTGCTTTAAGGAATATATCCTTATGCATTCTATATGCAAATATTACCAGAAGTGTCTCTGTGCTAACATCTGAGGTGGACAGATGAAGGAAGGTGCACACACATAGAAATGAATATGTTAGTAATGCAAATTAAACAAACTGTCATTGGTCCGCTCTGTTCAAATAAATTGCATAAATATACATGTGCTCGCCCTACAGCCAAAATAAAAAAATAAAAAAACTCTCCATGAGAATAGCCATACGCTTGTCAAGGCTCACGGTTTTATTACCGCCTTTGATTCACACGAGGCATTGTTTCTTTGCGTCGGCGATGCGATCGACTCTAAATCAATCCCTCGCACGCAGAATCCCCGCTCTAATCGGAACATCTCCTCATTAATCCGTCGCTGCCGCAGACGTCCGAGGCTTTCCATCTAGGAGGAAATCTTCCGGCTTGGCGCGGTCCCTTTTCCCCGCCCCGCAGCAGCTCTTGGCCCTCTAAATGTCCACAATTCATTACCTTCTCTTGCCCCCCCCCCCCCCCCCCCCCAAGTTTGAATGATCCACATCCTAAACAGGGTTTCTAAAATGCATGTTCAGTGATATTTTACACTTTTAAAAAAAAAGCTTAATTCTCATTTAAGAATGTCCTACGCTTAAGAAATATATTTAACATTTAACGGGGTATGTTTAGCAGTTTGTGTGAGTACAGCCCTGTTTTGAGATAATATTAAATAGCAGCAATGGCTGCTATTTAAGGCCTGTTCACAGACCAATGTCTTCTCATCTGGATCACATTCTGAGGTAAAACAGCTGCATTCACTGTGCTTGCGATTATAACCTAACTGGACCGGAGATGACTGCACCGGACTGACTGAGGCACCCCAGGCCCCCCCCCCCGCGGTGCTACGAGGATTGAGGGAGGACCCAAGAGGGCTACTGCTCGTTTTTTGGATACTGCCTGGGGTTCCTTTAGCATCCCAAAGCCGGGTAGGGCTTTAGCACTGTGGACAGTGGCAGTATTACCTACAGACAGGCACAGCTGAGTCTGAGTATTAATCAGCCTAGGAGTTACATGCTGCATACGTCAGACCAGCCTGCTGTGGTCAGGATAAAGGCTGGCTTGGCTTTCCATTTCAGGCATTTAGCAGGCACTCCAGAGCAACTCGCAAATTACACCCTTTTTTATGTATAATCCATTTATACGGCTGGATATTTACTGAAGCAATTCAGGTTAAGTGCCTTCCTCAAGGGTTCAATGGCAGGGCCTCGGCTGGGCATCAAACCAACAACCGTCGCGTTGCAAGCCCAGCTCCCTAACCATTGTGCTACACTGGATATATGAGTAGGTTGGCTTAGGTTGGCCTCAGTTTGGTGGAACTAAACGTTTTTTTTCCCTGTGTTCCTCAATGTTCTGTTTTGTTTTCTTTTTTTCTTTTGTACATTTCTGTTGTTACGTTCGCCATCACAATTTGAACGGACCCCAGGTGTGTGTTCTTATTCAATTATCAACTGGCCGTCGGCCACACCTGGCATCTTGCCCACCCTCAAGTAAACCGGCCCCAATGTAGAGGGTGGACCTAAACACATCTGACAGTTTTTATTATCAAGTTTTATATCATGCGAAATTCCATTATGTTTTATTATTCCACCAAGACTCATATTGTTCTGATCTCCATGGAAACAGATCAGCTGCGTGTCAAGGTTAATCGCAAGTTTATTTGACATTTCCAGACCCGGTGCTGAGGGGGTATTAACTTTCAGCAAAGGGACTGAAATAGTGCTTAACTTTATCGCATTTCAGACAGCAGTCAAGTCAACATCTATCAGGAAAGGAAGAAACTGGAACCTTCCGCCCCTCACCTGGACTTCTTGTCAAAACACAGGCGCGGGTCAGCTTAAAAAAGGCCTGCGTTTTTGTGTTTTTCTTTCCTTTTATTTTGGGGGCATTTTTTTCCCCCACTGTTCTCTCCCAGTCCCTCATCAATATTTCACATCTCCGGGGCGACAAATCTGCAGTGCGGCTGGCGATTTCGGAGACGGAGAGCGAGAGAAAATTTGACTCCTCTGGGCGGGCGTGCAGGAACGCTCCCCCTCCACACCCCCGCGTCCAGGTGGCGGGTACGACAGCCCGCCGGCCCCGCGAGATGCCGAGTCCCCTCCCTCCATAAACCACGTGACCTACATGTATGGCTTTTCAGGAGTAGGGCGGGTTGTAGCTTTCAGCCATGCTGCGGCTAAACGCTAATGAATTCCTCCAGTCAAGACCACCAGCCAGCGCGACTATAAAGGTCAACCGAACAGCGGGGCATGTTGGGAAAATGACACGGCCGAAATATCCCAGCCACCCCGGCGGACTCTCCATAACCAGACAAAACGATTCCGGGAGGGGTGGACTGACATAGGGGTAGGGGATGAAAGGCCACCCTCTTCCTCTGTGGTGGTGGAGTTGGGTGGGGGGGGGGGTGGTGGGGGGAATCTATCACAGCGCCACCACCTGGTGCATAAATACAAATATGGCCTTTTTCCAGTCAATTGTTTCTCTTTAGAAAAGAAGGTAAAAGGATAATTTTCCAAATAATATTCATAATGGACTGGATTCAGCACTTTTCCTATTATGATGTCCAAGCAATTATAGAAAGACAAATACATAAATAACACAGTGCTTTTGATAGGAAACACATTATTTGGGGTCTTCATTGTTTGTCTAATTTTTACTCTTAATAATAAATCATCATTCAAAAATTTGTGTTAAACATCTAAACATACATCGTATATCATGGGTTTTATCTCACAAGTCTATAAAGTCATTGATATTACTTAAAAGTATATGACTGATTCCTAAGACGTCCAGGAAAAAAGAAAATATTTTCAGCATATAAAATCATGAAATACTAAATAGTGTAATTTTAAGGAGTATTAGTTTTGTGGCACAACAGCGTAATCTACACAGCACTAATATACCTCTTAAATGCATCTTATTAGCCGAAGGTATTGTAGTTTTGCAGAACCTGCAGTTTCCGCACCCGGCTTGTCTTTAAATGATGAAGATTTTCTGCAGGATTAAGTGATTGCAATGATTCAAAAATATTAGCATTTTTGAAGCTCATCCTTCTCCTTTCTGTTGCATATTGGTGAGGGGTTTTACATAATCAAGACCCTTAAGCCAAGTCGTGATTTTTAGCTACATTAGTAAACATACATGCATATCTTTAATGACAAAGAGTGCTCATCTCAACTTCCTACTGTGCTTGTCTCAGCAGAAGCAGGCCTGGGCCATAATTCCCTCTCATTTTAAACCTAAATCTTCTCAACGCGCCATTGTCTCATTTGACAAAAAGAGTGCATATCTGAATATGTAAATTCAGAAATATTACACCTTAAGAGAAAGCAATTGTGAAATCTGCAATTTTAAAACAGCTTAACGATGCACTTGTATTTGTAAATCAGTGGGGGGGAAAAAAATGGAAAACGAATGAACAAACGCATCATAATCTTAGGGTAAACTGTGACAGCTGCCATCGAATGTTAAAGGCTTCAACCAAATACCTCTGGAGAGACGGCACGCCGAGAACTGGGCCCAAAAAATGAAAAAAGAGCTCAGAACACCAGACTGTGACTTGGGCATTCCTGCAACAACGTTGTCATTTACCCCGACCGAATCGCAGCCACACGAAACCTCAATGCAAGGCTGTAAAAGGTTGCGATCATGTTTTGCGCTTGCAGAACGTTTATAATAGACATGCAGCATAGTTGCTAGTGGGACCGAAGGCCATGCCTATTCATCATTTGTTAAGTGAATACAGAAGGAACGCGAGGAACTAAAAGCTAATTAAATTGTCCTTGAAGAGTTTCTCTCCAAAGCGCAGGAGTGTAATCAGGACGAAAGCAGTGTGCCACGCGCGGCCCGCGAACGCCGTCTGTTTCCTTGTTTACTGTTTTGTTATAGGACACAATGGCATCCTATGGTAGCTTCTGGAAGATGTTAGCGCCAGAGGAGGGGGGGGGGGGGGGGGGCGTTTGATTCTTGGCTAGTGAAGCCTTTGCGGCGAGAGCCCACTTGGCTCCCGGCTCGACATGCGGCAGTTTGCTGCCGACTGCGGATAGTCGCCGGCCGAGGAGGAGCGGCCCTCGACTCCCAGATGGCGGCCCGGCAGGCTGAGAGAATATTCCTCAAGACAAGCTAGGCCCGGTTGCCATGGTAACAGAACCGGGCAAGGTGTCTCCTCGGAGACGCGAACATTCTGTGCCTGCGTGTGTGTGTGTGTGTGTGTGTGTGTGTGTGTGTGTGTGTGTGTGTGTGTGTGTGTGTGTGTGCGCATGCCGGCATTTGTGTGCGCGCGCGTGTGTGTGCTTTGTTTTTTGTGGCACTGTGGACATTTTGCGCGCGGGGGGCGTCAGCGTTCCCGAGCTCCGGTGAAATTCCACGGCGATGACGCCGCGGCTGCTGTAATCGATCGGGAGGGATTTGGGAAGGGGATGAGTCGGGGCCACACGGCGGAGAGGCACCTGGGATCTGCTCTTTCATAACCTCGAACATCGACCCGCCCCCACCGCTCAATGCGCTTCACACTCATACATCTGGCCACTCGGGCGCGAGTCTTTCCTAATTGATCCCCGGAGCCTATGAGTCTATCGATCCCCATTGCTCGCCTCCTGTCTGCTGTCTGTGCGGCCTTTGTATTCGTAAGAACGGCAACTGAATGTGTGAACGTTCCTCAAAAGCCACGCCCTTATGTACTCAAACATTTTTGATTGAGACTTCTGGCAATTTGGCACGCTAAATGCTACGGCTTAATAAACAGCTGCTGAAGTTGGGTAGATATGCTGGAATGACCTTGCGTGACCTCCATCGCATATGGGGAAGTAAGACAATGGTCCATCAGGGAATTTACCATAGAGGAACACCAGGTGAAATAAAGGGGTATCACTCAAGCTATGACATACAGTTAGAAAAGCAAAAAATAAGGGGGTAGAGAGAGTGAGAAAGAGAGAGATGGAGAGAGAGAGAGGATGAACGATGGTGCTTCTCTCCATCCTTCTTTATCTTCTTTATCTACCTGGCTCTTTCCTGTTCTATCCTTCTCTCTGCATCCCTGTTGAGTAATAAAGCGATCAATCACAATGCACCATTTACGCAATGCAATTTTTTCTTTTCTTTTTACAGTTCGAGATAAAGTCCACTGGTACAGAGCCCCGGACGGAGTTTCCAAGAGTAACTGAAAGACACCCCAAAAAAGCCATTATTCCCTGTACCGTGGAAAAGGAAGGACGTGAAAGACAGCTGGAGGACAGTGGAACAGAAACGCAACAGAATGCCAAACAAAAGCCCGGAAAAAACTGATCCATCAGTCCACCGAGTGAATCCACGGATGCTAAGTGGATCTTATAAATAGTACAGCGCTCGCTCGATTCTTCCTGATTTCATTTCCTTTCATGTGGCTGTTGTCACTGCTACTGCAGCTTTTGTTTTTGTTGTAGCAAGGCACCAGGACTATGATGCTGCAGCGGAAGCCATTTTGGCTCAATTTTGCCCTTCTCCTTTCATTGAACGTGTGCCTTCCCACCCCCCTAATGGTTCTGACTGGCGGTGAACAGGCTTTCCTGAGCCCTGTGAAGAGCCTCTCATACAAGCTGATGTATTAACCTGAGGGAATATGTTTACTGTGACAGTAAATAACTGTCCTATTCTCTCTCTCTCTCTCTCTCTCTCTCTCTCACACACTCTCACACACACACACACACACACACACACACACACACACACACACACACACACACACACACACACACACACACACACACACACACACACACACACACACACACACAAAATCAACTCAAAGGAACATTTTCATAAATCCATTAATTTAATATCTACGTGGAGTTCTCTTATGCATGCTAAGTCTTGTTTCAGCTGCACCTGTTAATTGGATTTGACTAGGCTTGATTCAATACTCAATCATTTCACTTTGAACTTTAAATTGGTCCAAATTCAGTTCTAAGCATTCTCCCCGTTGTCCTTTCAAAAAACTTCAAGCGATAGTCGCTTCAGGCAAGTCAATCCAATGCCCTTGCATTTTTACCCTAATTGTCATGGAGTTCTGGCAAGACGTAGCCACCTACGGTCATTCTAGAACTTTCCTAATGCGTGAAGCATGCACTGAAGATGAGTCTGACCGGCATAAATGTGATTTACGGAAGGATTTTTCCACACGGCTCAGGCCTTATTCTCATCTTGAGTTTCCTTTCTCTACATTTTCTTAAATGAGGAGCTCAGAGGTGTGGACATTAGAGGCCCTGGTTTCAGAACAACATGATGCTGGAAAAATTATTCAGAAAGCCTGAAGCCCAAATCTCTTTATTCACAATACTAATGTGGACGTGCGATACATTTGACACAAACGCATGGAAAGGACTGCATGGCCCCGAGGAAGGTCTACAAGTAATTTGTGTGACTGGCATTTAATTTAGCTCTCTCTACAGCAAGCACGGGCCAAGAGTGTTATTAATATAGGGGTAGTACCCATCCTGTGTTATCAGATTTTTTTCTATATTAAAAGCTATGTGTTCAGTTTAAGCTTGGCGACTATTTGACTGCAATTTTGAGCAACAGAACTTTTGTTTTTCATAGTTTTGTTCTTATGACCTTATGACCTTCAGCGTCCACAGTAAGCAGGATGAATAAGTCAAGTGGCCAACTTCGTCCCATTAGGATTCTTTTCAAGCAGGACACAATGTGCTTGTATTTATTCCTCATGTCATAATGTGGTCTCTAATATCAGTCAAAATAACTGTACATGTAAA
>CM056387.1:29364927-29394927 GCA_029718625.1 Synaphobranchus kaupii
TAATCGTTTCCCTTTCCTTTTTGTGCCCTCCTGGCTTCCTCTGGACACACTTTCTTCCCTTATATGAGAGGAGAACAAGATTCAGAATAAACAGCTATTTCGCCCCTTAAGCCACGACAGGTCAATGTTTGCTTTTGCTAAAATACCATTTTCCCTGGGCTTGGAGGTGCTGCTTGACGGAGTCGGGGTCCTGACAGAGTTCAGGACAAGCTGACCCCCACGCCGGGCAGGAGAGGGATCTCCGGCTGCATATAAATAAAAGATTACTGCGGGAAAAAAAAAAATCAATTTCTGAGCAAACTCATTAAAAATGCTTCATGTTCTTAAATGGTTTCCATTTCTGCTTTTAAAAAAAAAAAACCTCAGCTCTCCCCAGCCTTAGTCTCTCCCCATCTCTCTCTCCCCCCCCGTTCGTTCTCTCTCTCTTTCCCCTGTTGCCTTTCCCTCAGCCAGTAATTACTTGCACAAGTCGTTTTTTTGCCCTTTGATTCGCACCGTTTCACAAATGAAGGTTAAGTTTGTTTAACCGCAGTGGATTTGCCAGTCATGTTAAAGCATATAATGTCTCGGGGCCTCTTTTTCCCCCACCCCCCGCACCCCTTCTCTCCCCCCGCTGTGTGACTCTGGGTGGGGGGGGGGGTACCCAAGGTTAAGGCCTATGAGAACCAAGGTGTACTAGAGAGGATCAGGAGCAAGTTTATGTGACGTTTCTTTTTTTTTGGGAGGGGGGGGGGGGGGGGGGGGGTGTGCTGGGATTACCTCTGATTCAAGCAATAACAAAGAACTAAAGATGAATGCTTTCTGCATTTCTTAGGTGATTTTAAAAAAAACTGACATTTTTACTTCATCATTATTGATTAAAGGACTTGGACGCTAATTGTGGTGCAGTCCAAGGGCCAGGGAGGTGGAGTAATGCTCAATGCAGATGTTCTGAGCACTGTCATTGTGGTAGACATTGTGTGACCACTGACCAGGTCCATTGCTACTATGGCCACATCTGAAATGTACAGTATATCACTGTACAATAACAACAACGGTAATCTGGATTGTGTTCGTTGGGCTGCACAGTAAACGTCCAGCATTGATTAAACTAACACAATTAATATATTAGGTCCAGAGTAGGGAGGATCACATGTACTCCATCAGGGTAAAATGTACTACCAATGTACTCTATCAGAGTTGATTTAACAGTAAAGCTTTCGCTATGCATGGAAAAGAGGGTAAGGTGTATATCTGTGATTCAGACAGGAACGTGGCTTCCAAAATTATGGAAATGATGTCTGCTGCATGCCTGTGTCTGGTACTTCTGTTGTATGAATGTGCTGAAACTTCTGTGTTTATATGCATCTATAACCAGTCATGCTTACTTCTCTTCCCCAAAAGGAGGATGAGATCTTGGGAGATTAAAATGGATATGATATGAAAATATGACAACTGTAATGCATGTTAGAAGACACAGGCTGAGGAGAAGACAAGGGTACAATGTGATGTCTTCTTGTGTCAATTTTTGGGTATACGGACTCAAAGATCACTTGAGCAAAGATGCCATCAAACTCGGTTGCCAGGATAGGCAGTATTTCAAATGCATGCACTTGAATACGTGTATTTGAAATACAGTATTTCAAATACAAATACATGTATTCAAAATATATAATTGCCCTATGCATTTCATATGTAACATGGCTGCTCACCTGTTTTGTATGTTTTATGCCTCTGTGCTATTTCGAAAGCAACTTACACCTCCACCATTTTGTTTTGGGGGGGGGGGGGGGGGGGTTTGTATTTTGTCAGAAAAAACATGCTTTCTGTGTATTTTTTTTTGGCTGTAGCATTATTTCAACAAGCATGCACAATCTGCAAGTATTACATTGCAAAGCAAGTTAGACGCTGAGAAGCTTCCCCTTTTTCCATTTAAATGGCTTTTGTGTAACCTGGTGAGTGAGCAGTTACACAGAGAGGCAGAGAGACAGAGCGTACGTGAGTGAGAGAGAGAGAGAGGAGAGAGAGAGAGAGAGATGGAAGGAAAGAGTGTCATGTTTCACAGATTTTTTGCGATGTTTCAGGGCCTATATTGTTTGGGACAAGGGGCACTTCACATGTGAAATGGGTTCTCTTTGATATCGACAACAGCTTGACAGAGAGAGTGCACTCAAAAAAACAGACGCCAGTAAATTTATTCTTTAAAAAAAAATAGTTGTGTACTGCTCTGGCAGCAGTAGGCTACTCACCCGTATGTGTGAGGAGTCCGGCCCTTTGATGCTCTACTACAGGCCCTCCACCCTGTAATGAAATATGGTAATGATGCCCACATGAAAGCCATTCTGCAGGGGGAGAGAAAATGGAGGGAAAAAAACAAATATGACTTTATCCACAGATAACGCTCCGCAATTAATAAACCTTTTTATAAACGTACATTTGATTCCACAAAGCACTGAGCCGTCATTTGACCCGATAAACTGTTCAAGGTAAAAAAGGTTTGCTGATTACGCAGGATGGCCCATTGTTCGGTCTTAACAATAACAGCGTAAAAAACATAAACCAGGCGAACTGGTCGACTGAAATAATCATTTGCGGCAACGTTACTCTTCTGCTTTCTGCTGAAAACACTTAACGGTTCATTGTTATGAACGCAAATGCAATAATTTTTGTCGAGTGATACTCACGGACAGTGTGCTTACATGGTTTCTGGCGCTCAACGTGGTGAAACATCTACAGAAACAAAGAAAGAAAAGAATTCATTGACCATTCGAACACGGTGGGGCAAAAGACAGAACTGACTTTGATGTGAATCTCATAGCCCACAGCTTGTACCCCGAGCAGGCATCACTTTGGACAGCTCTATCAACCGCACGGGGGCTTTTAATCACATTCACCTGTTCGTCTTTTGTTCCGGACCAAGATACTACAACTACAGGTCAAGTAGTGGCCATCCCATGGCGTGATTTTTCTTCATGTATTCATCGCAGGTCCATTTCCTTTTAGTCAGCGGTGGAGTACAATGGTAAGAAAACTGGGCTTATATCTCAGAGATTGCAGGTTTCATTCCTGGGGGGGGGGGGGGGGGGGCACTGCCATTGTAGCCTTGAGCAAGACACTAAACCTGCGTTGCTTGAGAATAATATCCAGCTGCATAAATGGATTGTGTTATGCTGAGTAAGTGGCACATGAATAACGATGACCATCTGCTGAATGCCTACGTGTAAATAAGTGGTATTTGGCCAAATAATACCCGTGACTGCACAGTGAACAGTGGCAGCCTGACCATCTAAAATCTTTGATATTCTTATCATGTGCAGTCATACAAAGGGAAGCAGGGACAACAAGCTGGGGGGGGGGGGGGGGGTTACAGATGAAATCACATCGAGCTTCCTGGCCTGTTGACCAAGGAGCCGGGAAGAGTAGTTGTGGATGGGACAGGGGGATTGGGACGAGGAGGGAAGGGGGGGGGGGGTGCGTGATGTGTGTTTTGACCATCAGCGTTTGCTCAGAGCCAGACAGCAGAGAGCACCCCCCCCACACACACACACCCTTTAGCCAGGGAGAGCGCTGGAGGTCAGGGAGAAGGTGGAGGTCAAATGGGCTCCGATCAGTCCTCCTCAAACACTGCTAATAGGACGGAGCGAGGGAGAGGGAGGGGAGGGGTGGGGTGTCTGCTCAGCTAACTGGGGCTAAACGCTCAGTGGGGCAAACACACACCGGCTGGACCATGGCGATGCACACGTACGCACACAAACACACACACACACACACACACAAGTGCTTTATTAAGGTCAGACAGCAGAAAACATAAAAAAGACGTGGCACTCGAAAGCCAAAAAACCTGCTTTTATGTCCTTTGTGGAAGGCTGAAGCATATAAACGATAACCCAAAAAGGAACTGTGCAGCCAGGTGCAGGACAATATGAAAGTGGGGGGGTTAAAAGGAAGGGGATGTCTCAGTGGCGTAGCCTGTAAGAGCATAAATACAGTTGAGCTCAGGGCAAGTCCCGATTGAATGACTGGCACAGAGACCGTGCGATAGAGAAGCAGGCAGATGGGACACGATGATATCTCTTTACTTCTGGGCCTGCAACCACCGTGCATCATGCACACCGAGTTGTTTTATCACCCGCCTTCGGGTGTATCCAGGTAACTCCAAGGCCAGGTTGCACTTAAAATGCAGTCAAGGTAACAGGTGATTGCAGAGCTGTCTCGTAAAAATGGTCTGTTTGCCAAGAGCTGAACCCCCCATAATAGCCGGCTTAAGCTCACAGGAAACACAAGAGACAATTGTATAAACTCATTTTATAAGAAACCTTTTATAAGAAACTCCTGCTGCAGGCCCACTGTTGGGGCTGGGAGGGAAGAGACAGGGAGATATTGTTCGGCATATCATCAGCCATTTCTTTAACCTTCCCTTCTCATTGTCTGCTTGCTCCCTTGTCTCCAATCAATTCAATAAAATTCAATCGAATTCAAAAGCGTTCATGCCGATTTTGGTTAAAGTCGTTTTAAATGTGGCTTCAAGGCTCCATTCGAGAACCAAATAAAAGACATTGAGAGACAAATATAACAATACAAATATAAGTGAAGATATTACATATTTCAGATACTGTATACCTCTTAAGGCTCATATTCTTGTTTGTATTTAAAAATGAAACTGGAATGGGGATAAAACACTTCTTAAAACAAATTTTCTTTGCCCGTGGAACCTTCAAATGCCAGCTTGATGGCAGATGTTTCAATAAGCTATAGGCCTAGATGGAATAATTACCCTTCTCTGTCCATACAACAATTAATGGTTTTCTTTACAAACACAGTTTGGCAAGTTCAGTGATCACCAAGACTATCTTGGCAAACTGAGTCTGTGAAGAAAAGTGTAAAGCTTGCGCTTGTCAGTGAAAGTTAAGGACGAATGTTTATTGAATTCAGACTTGTCTCTTTATGTTTCCCAACTTCTCTAGCTGACATTCTTCATTCTTCCTCTCTTACTCTTTAAAAATACATACATATATTTAGGGATTTTTAGCTTGGTTGGACAGCCCAGTGTAGAGAGACAGGAAGAATGGGAGCGAGAGAGAGCACCCGGACGGCGCTCTTACAGGCTACGCCACTGAGACATCCTCTTCCTCTCTCCATCTTTATACCCGGACGGCGCTCTTACAGGCTACGCCAATGAGACATCCTCTTCCTCTCTCCATCTTTATACCCGGACGGCGCTCTTACAGGCTACGCCACTGAGACATCCTCTTCCTCTCTCCATCTTTATACCCGGACGGCGCTCTTACAGGCTACACCACAGAGACATCCTCTTCCTCTCTCCATCTTTATACCCGGACGGCGCTCTTACAGGCTACGCCACTGAGACATCCTCTTCCTCTCTCGGCGCTCTTACAGGCTACACCACAGAGACATCCTCTTCCTCTCTTCATCTTTATACCCGGACGGCGCTCTTACAGGCTACACCACAGAGACATCCTCTTCCTCTCTCCATCTTTATACCCGGACGGCGCTCTTACAGGCTACGCCACTGAGACATCCTCTTCCTCTCTCGGCGCTCTTACAGGCTACACCACTGAGACATCCTCTTCCTCTCTTCATCTTTATACACGGACGGCGCTCTTACAGGCTACGCCACTGAGACATCCTCTTCCTCTCTCCATCTTTATATATCCCCATTCCACATGCTAAGAAGCCTGATTGCGGCTGTTAAAATAGAGATTGTTGTATGTGGCTGTGGCAAGCTCTACAATAAATTATTTTGATAAATCTGGTGTTGGTTCCGATTATGTTGGGTACTACACCGAGTACATAACAATCAGTCTTCTTTATTTTTCAAAATGGATATTTATTTATATAAGCTTTAACCAGCCAAACTGACATTTTGGCAATGTCTATTCTCAAGCGAAACTGGTAGATTGACATTCTTCTTTTTTTTTGGGCATGCACTGCTGACAATTTCTTCTTTTTCGTCTTCTTTTTTTTGCCTGGCGCAGGGACTCTCACTTTATTGCAACATCTTTATCCTTTATCCTTTCTTCTTCAATCGTCTCCCCCTCTTTCTTTGTTTACTTTATTCCATCCTCCCTTCTCCCAATTTATTTTCCCCTCTGTGCTTTTAATTTGTTTTTCTAAGTAAACTGGGGATTCTCTGCTCACGCTGGGCCCTTATTGGCCTTTCAATGTTTGATTCCTGACGATAAGAGCTACATGAGAAAGGAACCCATAATAATAAAGAATTTAATGTGGCCAAAGTTCAGAGTGTGTGAGGGGTAATGAGTGGCAGGCCTACTGCTGAGTAAACAGGCTGCGGAGCTGAGGCCTGGACTGGGCCCAGAGCTCAAGGTGAACCCCTGACAGGAAAGAGCAAAGGAAGATTACCCTGACAAAGCCGCTACCCTCGCCATCGACCAGCGGCGTGTTCGGGGGAATATGCGCGAGTTTCGGCTCCACCGGGCACGTGCGGGACCACGCACAAAAGTGCTCTCTTTCTCTTCCCTCATACACACACACACACACACAGACTCACACATACACAAACACGCACTCAGACATACACATAAACACCCACACATAAAAACACGTACACAGGCACACATACACATGGGCGCACACAGAAACACGCTAACGGCCGCAGACACACTCAGGAGAGATGCCTGTTTACTGGAGGATATTCCACACTCTATTTCCTCACCTTCAACAATCACTTGTTTGTTTCCATCAGCAAACAAACAACAGCACAAGCAAAATAGCAACCATTGACACCAATAACTTGCTTTTTCCTGATCTCTCACTCTCTCTGCCCCCCCCCCCCCCCCCCCCCCCCCCCCCCGACACACCTCTCCTCTCTGCCTCCCTCTCTCCCTCTGTTTTCATCTGATTTCATCTGCCAGGCATTACGAATTCACTCCACATCCCATGAGCTGATTGAAGTGATGGGCTGATTTCTCCGTCTCCCTCCTCAATGGAGGGTGCTATAGCAAATAGCCCAATGGGCCTGTTTAGATAACACTGACCTCTCTCTCGCTGTGACAGCGATACTGTAAGTGAACATGGTTTATGGGTTCCTATAATCCCTGAGTGCAAGGGCAAAAAAAAAAGTAAGAGGAAAATTGATCAATTCAGAAATAAAAAAGATCTCAGCGATGGTTTTCCAGCTTATTGCAACTCCCACCTGCCTCTCCGTGAGTGAGGGCATTAGTCACCTCGCGCAGAGATGCAGGAGAACACAAGGGCTTCCAGGCCTATCTACATTTTAGGAACTGTTGCCCAGGAAACTGCTCTATTTTTTGGTACGCGCCTCTGCCCTTCCCCGGAGACAGCCGCCGAAATGTTTCAAGTTCATAATTAAATTATCCAGCTAATTAAGCCATTCTTTCTCAACTAATTGTGTCATTTTCGGGATGTGCTTGAAGATGTGTTTGTCAAGCGACTGCAGGTGAGCATGCACGGGCACGTTTTCGTGCCAAGCTAAATCAACACATGGGAAGATTGGGCAAGCTGACCAACAGACACAGCCAGCTATGGGGCTGGACTGCTAAGTAGACAGATAAAACAGTAGGCTGGGCCGGCAGACAGACGTCCGTTTGCACAGTCAAACAGACATGTCTCCTTGGGTGATGAGGTCGCAGAATGTGTCCTTGCCGTAGAATGTTCTCGCCTCTTGAAACAGCAAGGAGGCGGCTGCGACGTCAGCTCGCCAGGCTATTCCCCCGGCTGCTACCCCTCGACGCCCCGACCTTGCGCTTAAGTGCCGACTTTATGGACGGTGCCAAGGAAGACACACGCCCTCTTTAATGAGCATTTTGAAAATAATGGTCTTCAATGTTACGTAACTCCTAAAGCGAAAAAAAAAACGGCCCCGTTAAAAAGTTATGGGGGACGCCATTACGGCTCTTCTGCGGGAACAGGGTGCAGTAAAACATCGTTTTAACTCCCTCATGTGACAAGATCGTTTACAGCCAGGGCCCACTAAAGCAGCGTCCAAGGAAGAAGGCCCGTGCCCGGGCAGAGCGAGCGGACATTCTCCTTACAGCGGGCAGCCAAGCGGCTCTAAGATAATGTTGTTGTTCTTTAATTAAAGCCAGCGGATCGTCCCCCACTGATCCGGGGAGATGGGAGGCTGTGACACGGGCGACATGAACGCAAACAGGCAGAAACCTGCTCGGCTCAGCCAAAAACACGCGTGCACAGCCCACACAGGCGCAAGTGTCACTCCCACTAACACAGCCCTATTTGAGGGGGACGACAGAAAACACCGTCATCTGGGTCAGGTACTTCTGCAATTCTTTAAGCTGAAGAATCGGCTGGGGGAAATGAGCGAGTAGCATTTTCATAATTTCAAAATTCATGCAATCCTTAAAAAGCATTGAAGCCATGAAGTATATTGCTAAATAACTGCATGCATGTTGTTTATTTCATTTAAGCGTCAGACTCGGTGGGTTGCCAGACCCCACATTTTCACTCAGAACATTGACTCATTGTCCCACACCAAACAGACTCCAAAATATGGCTGCTTTGCTTGTGGTAACAGGCAGGCTAGAAGTTGACGTCACTTTTGAATCATTAGGTAATGGTGTGTAGGGAGGTATGGAAGACACAGTTAAACAGATTAAATCCAGGGCAGATGCCACACCACTCACCTGCTTTCTCAAAAGATTATGGCTCATCTGTACCCTTTACTGACCCCTTACTGCAACATATTGACCATAACACACACATCATCCCCAGCTAGACTTTGAAGTCATATTCGTTGACACTTGACAGAAATCCTCCAAGTAAAAAAGTGTTGGGCCTATAGATGCTAGATGACTGCAGCGAAAAATATGGAATACTAAATCTGAAATCTGAGATACATTACCAGTAGGTAAATATCCCAGCACACACCAGGAAATAAGCATATCTTGTAGGAAAGGGTAAGAAAAAACAATCCAAAAATATAGATAAATTTATAAAACATGCTTCCATGTAAATGTTTTCCGAGGAAGTTACTCTGTGTGTTTTAGGTTGCCAGTTTACCAACTTGGCAACCTCTGTTACAAAACTCCAGTCAGAATCAATATAGGATAGTCCAGTTACTTAGGAGCAGAGGAGGGTTTTTTTTGGAAATAGCTCAGCTCAGAGTGTGGAGTTGTGTCCTGTGGTTTCCTTTGCTCGCCTGACTGCATCTGTTTTTTTTTTGACAGAAACTTGGCAGGAACGACTCCCTTCGTATCAATAAAACACTCACTGCAGAGCGAGGAATTTGGGTCCTCTCATCACCCAGTAACAAGAGAGCTCAAATGTATGGAGAAATAAGAATAAATATTATTCTTGCTAACTTGCTTGAGGGGTGATTAAAAAAAACACAAATACTGAGACTATAGGCCTATTAATAATTAATAATCAGTACTATGCACAATCCTACTACTAGTCCCACAATGATTATTATTATTATCAGATCCTTGTCAAAGATATACACTGTGCAGTCATTTCAAAATGCTGTTGTCCTTCACGGTATTCACAGTTGGAAATCTTGGTGCTGTTATGTCAAATAAAATACACTTTTATTCATATTTATTTATACATTTTACAAAGAATTTGTAAAGCATTTGCAAGCTCAAGGTCACAGTGGCAAGAATAAACCAAATTCAATAGGGGGAGTCCATCCTCCTATTTTTCCTCATTCAGAGAATGCTTGCACTCGATACAAGCCCCATTCCACACAAATACATTTTTATTTGAGTCAGGGTTCAATTTGACAAAGCAGAGGAGACATGAAAGAACGCTGTTAGTCACCATGCTGTTGTATAAGTCCCCAGCCAGCAAGAGTTCCCTTATCACTCTCTCTGCAGTCACCAGCAACCAGGGTGTTCTCCATCACCAAGTCCACACTGGGTCTACACAACACCGCACATCTCTTCGCTTTCCTTACCTCTATAAAGAGTAGCTTTTTTTGGAATGTTCTTTTTTTTCAAAAGTCTAAGTCAGTGTTCTAAAACTCAATTGCTCTCAATTAGCAGTAGTGACTGTTACATCAACATTAGAAAGTTCTGTTAAGAACATTCTAATCACATATTTGCGTTCCATAAGGGTCTCAACTCAACTGACTAGAGGGGGTAAGACCGGGCCCGTGCTTGTGACGTAGATAAAAGTCTCCGGCCTGATCAACATTAAGGAGGGGACGTTTAATTACTTCTTTTTTGCTGTTTGTCTGTCTCCCACTATTGTATAACTATATAATTTTTTTGGAAATTGTTTTTCTTTTTTCCTCGTTTTTGTTTTGCATTGCTGCCTGCAAACTGCAATTTGTAAATGATCAAAAACATTCTCAGTGTTTCTATGTAATCTTTTCATATTTGAATAGGCCTGTATGTGGAAGAATATTTAAATTTTAAGGGGAGAAAACATTGTTTTGAACGGAGAGTTACATTTTGACAGAGATTTCTTAAGTGTTGCAGAAACTGCTGACCGTTTTGTGTTTATAATTTTGAGAAATCAAGTTTAGTTTCAGGAAATGTGTGTAAACAGTCGGGAAAAAAAACTATAAGGCTACTTCTATAGAAACAAAACGAAAGCCAAATATGCCTGCACTACGCCCTTCAGCCGCTAGAAGGGGCTATTGTTTATAGCTTTGCCCATTAACGACCAATAGCTACATCACTACCAGCCTGCAACTTAAACACCGCACATATTCGTGCCACTCTCAGACAAAACCTTAATCACCAGTGTTCTCTAAGAACTGACTGATAAGGATTGGTGATTGATTTATTGATTTGTTTTGTACAAATTTGTTAAATTGTTGTGTATGCTATTCGTACAATAATTAGGGATTGTGAGCGAACAATAATTAGGGATTGTGAGCGGTTGTAGATTTAATTACAAAATAAATAGAAATGTCAGTGTGCATGTGCCTGTGTGTGATTAATCAAGTAAGAATTTTGTGCAGTTTCAGTGAATATAGACTTAGATGTTTTTGAAAGGATTAGATTAGGCTACTATCTATCGGTAAAACGTATTGAGTAAATTGTACGCAGTTATATAGCAATCTAAAAATAAAATTCGCTTCTTGTATCTTTCCTAGCATTCCACTGGTCCTTATAAAACAGTATTTAAAAAAGCTCAGACCAAAGAACGAGTAAAATGCTCTACAGGCACTAATTAAATTCATTCATTACAAGAGTCAGACCATGCATTGACCGTAAATTGCGTGCTACGTGTATAGGCTACAGAAAGAGAAATATCAGTGGAGAAATAAATCTCGCAATATTTTAAAGTGCGTTAGGGAACGGGTGGAAATACCATTTAAATGATTCAAGATTTTCATTTGATTTTCTTTAGAATAGACTTAACACCAATGAAAGTCTTTTGTCCTCGTGGTCACCTCATAGCGTCGATATTTCAATAGAATGCAAATCGGGAGGTCTATAGAGGTCGGTGTGGGTAATCCATTGATTTGAGATGAATACAGTGACCACTTTCAGACCCTTCACAGTTATTAAGACTAATAGAAAAAAACATAAAATAAAGAAAAAAGAACCAAGGATCAGCAAATGCCCGGCATAGTCGTCTCTTCCAAAGACCTCTCTGAGAGTTTGGCTTGCAATTTGCATTCCTTTGTGCGACAACTTGTAATCCCTCCCTCAGTAATGCCAAGAAACACACAACAGATTTATTGTCCCAGTCAACAAATCGTTTAGGTCATCCCAAACCTATTACCGCTTAATGCAGAGAGAGCCCCCCAGACCCGCTGCTCCCCTCTGTCTCATCACACGAACCACTGCCTTCTCAACACAGGCGAGGGGAACACCGGAGCTGGGCGGCTTTTGTTGGGGGCCCCGGTCTATTCACGCAATACACTTCTGTGGACTAAACACCTTCTCTGCCCGGAGTGAGTGGGTGGTACAACTGAGGGCGCAGGGCGTATTCTCAGCATAGAGCTCCAAAAGGGGCTGCTGCACGCACGCACGCACACACACACACACACACACACACACACACACACACACACACACACACACACACACACACACACACACACACAGGATTTCTGATTAATATCCCTGGATACACAAACCATATGTGTTGAAGAACTAATGTTAGTAGGCCTAAGCTCCGGACATGGATGTATAGAACTACAGAACTACAAACCACATACAAATGGTATTATTAGGCCTATTGTGACGACATACAAACACACAGGGAACGCACGAAAAAAGGGAAACACAGGGTTACTTAGGGCCGTAAGAGGTTGAAATACATTAAGTGTAATCGCACGTCACGCAGCCTGGCCCACGCAGCACATTGGCCATATGTTGCAAAAACCGCAAAAACCACGAACCTTTTTTGAACCTTCCTACCACGTCGGACCGGTTTACTCGTGCATATACGCATTTAACACTTCACATATTCATTCAGTTATATTCACTTATTAATATCAGCATTTAGGCCTACATAGTTTATAGGCCATACATGTCCAGGACTATTAAAAAAAAACTACTTTTTTATGTCAAAATAATTTTCCAGCAAAATAAGATCCATTTAGAATACAAAAACAACGGACACAGAAGGGTCAAACTGAAACGATAGATCGATTAAAGCTACAGCCACTTACAAAACTATTTAACTAATCTAATAGCAATAACAATGTATATTCCTTAGAACAATGACAAGGTAAAAGAAAAGCGAAACACGTGAATGTCCGTGGGTAGAATGCGTGTGGTATTATTTTGTAGCCTATAGGCTATAGTAAGAACTTCTATGTTACCGCAAATTCAGTTTGATGATAGTCCACGGTCTAGAGACTGTCGTGGTCAGTGGTAAATCTGTGCAGAAAGTGCAATTTAAAATGTGCACGAGTTGAATCGGCATGCGTTCTTGTCGCGCGGGGAGCTGAAGAAGAGAGGACTGCTGCCCATCTGCTCGCTTTTGTGTTCCACACTTCGAGACTCAAACGAAAGGTCACCCTGAAGAGAGAGATCGCCCACCGAGAGATCACCCCCACAACCCGACGCCCCAACAAAACAGGCTTTGATTCCAGTGTTTGGACACAGACAATTATCTCTAATTTTTGTTTTTCTTTTCAGTTTGCCCAACTTGGGAAGACAGTGAAAAGAGGGCGAGAGTTGGAGGGCCAGAGCGACCGTTAGCGCAAGTTTCCCGGGCTGTCTTTCAGTCCCCAGAACCCCCAGCGACCCCCACCTGCTTCCAGTCTACAACGACGACTCTTCTTTATTTGACTTATCGGTAAATTTTAATTCCACAAATTAGTAAAATAGTGAATCTGTGAGGTCTTGAGGTCGCCGGAAGAGGATTTTTATCTGACACACTTGGAGCATTTGTCAAAGCATGCCACAGCTGGGTATGCGTTTGCACCGCCATCGAATGTTTGGTGGTGGTAGCCTATGTGTGCGTGTGCGCGTGAAGCGCGTGCTGTGTGAAGCGCAAAATACAGATTAAGCCCAAATTTCCCATATAGCGAATGCCTCAAACATAGGCTAGTAGCCTATACTAGCTAGGCTACTGATGCCCATCGTGAGGAAGCGAATGAATCTCTTTAGAGACGAAAATGAACGCAAAGGGGGAACAGAAAAAAATGTATAACGTAGGCTACATTACTGGGGAAATTAAGTTAATTGTCTTTGCACAAATGAATTAAGGATATTGATGACTTCGTGTAGAGGCAACCGCACGACGCCAGTTACAACACAACAGTATCAATGTATCATAATGACCTTGGGTGACTGTAAATTAAACGATAGGTAGGCTAACGAATCTTAAAGGTGGGTGATGAAAATGTATTTCCTATTACATAGGCTACTTACGCATGCCGCTAAATCCATGGGTTTAATTTGTTATTTTTTATTCTTCATCCTATGGATTAGCCTACCAATAATCTGTTGTCTAAAAAACATAGACTCTACCCGGATTTATCCAATTTTACTGGATTTTATTTTAATTGTGTATTTCCTTCCTCTTATTGAAATGTCATCCTCGCTAATGATTTCATTACATGACATCACTGAGATGAAAGTGCATGAAATGGATTCTCCACCGCTGGTCGACTCAACGCAATTCGCCGTGTAAAAGCCCCCCTCCAAACCAAAGTTGAAACATATGTTATTTTGTGGGTAGGCCCACAATTTCCATGTGATCATTTGCACAGCAGCGTGGCGTACTTGGGACGCAGAACGGAGCACATGTTTCCGTGGAGACGCCGGGGTCGGTGCCGGGACTTTCTTACTGCCCAATCCCCGCTCGTGGTTTTCACAGCCTGTTCTGTTGTCAAACCCTGAACTGCGTTGATGTGTAATGAGCTAGGTAGTTACATCGGGATTGGGTCAAACACTCAGTGTTTACAAAATCTAGGCTACGTGTGCTGAGGGGTAACCCAACGACGGGGTGGAAATAACATCATGCGTATATAGTAGACCCACTGTTAATTAAATTGACATTCATTAAAATAATTCTGTTGTGTTATGTTGTGAATTGTTTCTTTTGGATGGCTCTAAAAACAAAAACACACCCATGTATGATAGCCTACAGAGGCCTTATACACATTAATGCAAAAACACCACCAACAATAAAAATAATAATAACAATAGCTATCATAATAAACTAGCACATAAAGTTAGTGCGGCCATACTTTTCTCTTTCTTTATTGACCAATTTTATGACTTCTACTACATATTAGTATACAATAAAAATAATATTAGACTAGCTAGAGTATAGGGGGCTATTCTTGTTTCATTATGTTGTTTGATTAAAAGAGGATTACTATAAGATTCATTTAAATGGCGGAAATAAATTACAGATACTGATTTATAAATAAATTCTGTCGAAAAATAAGAAGTTCATTTTACAGCAACACCACCAACAACAACATACTAACGACACCACGTCGATAGTAATAATAATAATAACAATAATAAGAATATTATTATTATTAATAATAATAATCATAATAATTCTAGGCAACTATACTACTCAATAACCTATAAGCGAAAAAAAGTTCAGCAAGAGGATATACGTCGTTACAGAATAACTGAAATCCATCCGAGTTTCTCTCTGTTATTAATTTATTTTGTCAAATTTGAACGTGTCAAGGCTAATAAACCGTGGGTTTGCAGGATCGTGTTTGTAAGTTATGCTTGGCACCACCGTTTAAGTGTTTGAATATTTTATTTCCTCTGGTTTCAAAAAGTTTCTTCATAAATTTATAGATCTGTTATTTCTTTTTTTTTTCTTCGGTCCCTTGGACAGACATAAATTGACACAAGATGCAGATACTTGCTGTGTGGTGCTTTTAGTACCTAACGTATTTCTATGAAAAATAAATCGGATTCACATACCACGTTTATCACAGAATAAAATCACATTCTACACTTAAGACAGCTTCGATGTGCTTTTAATTAACTGTACCTTTTTATTCTTTTGGCTACTGAAACATCAGGCTAAAGGTTTATTTAAAACCTGTAAATGCATATATTATGCTTTTGACCATAGCATTTAATTTATAAATTATTCAGACACACACACATACTATATATATATATATATATATATATAGACTACGTGCATATAATCTCAAAAACCCATATGACAGAAAAAATTATTTAAATTGTTGAAACAAAAGCAAAACTATATGTTCCAACCACGTTGGAACGTTTTTTTTCCACACACGTGCGCTTTGTTAGAGGAGATCTTTTCAGATATTTCCCCCATATTTTTTGTGTTACTCGATCTACCCGCAATCAAGATGCCACTGCGCCGAATCAACAGCATAAATACAGATTTAATATTTGGAAATATGTTATCCATATTACATACATTTATTAATAAACGGTTAGCGGGCACAGAAGCCGGTTCAGTGGATAAAAGAAAAATAAGGATTTTAAATATATATATATATATATATATATATATATATATATATATATATATATATATATATATATATATATATATATTATTATTATTATTATTATTATTATTATCATCAATAACTATACCAATAATATACTACTACTACTAATAATAATAATAATAATTGTTGATCAATTAATAAGCACACGCCGTATTTACAAATCAAAATTATGAATTATATAATTAATTATTATTAATTATTTATCCTCGAACATTTATTCATTACTTATTTTAATATAAATTGTATTTATATAAGTTAAGAGCATCAGAGGCCAAATGCGCCGGTATAAATGCGCGCCGAGTTTGGTGTTCCAGCTGAAAGAACAAGCAGGTGTTCGTTCTGCGCTACTTCATGTGCCCGAGCTGTGAACAGTCTTCCCCCATCCCAGTACTGTTCCCGGGGACGCTGATCAAAGCCTCTCCTCCCGCGCGCGAGGCTCTCCCTCACCTACATCAATACTGCCTGCTGAGGGCTAGATGCCTTAACCACGCCCACTTCCATTCCCAAGGAGACAGCAAACGACCTAGGACACGCAGAGACACACACTGTGTGTGCACGGGTATCTGTGTGCTGTGCATTTGTGTGTGTGTGTGTGTGTGTGTGTGTGTGTGCGTGTGTTTCTGTGTGTGTGTGTGTGTGTGTGTGTGTGTGTGTGTGTGTGTGTGTGTGTGTGGACACGAGTGTGCATTCGGAATGGATGTTTCTGTCATCTCTGGGGTGGGATTTTTCACAGAGCAAAGATGGAGCATCTGAACAAAAGGCCAAGTGGTGACATATCCTAAATTGGAAAAACACTCTCACCTGGTGTGCCATTTTATATGACATCGACAATGGCACACAAAGACACACATACACACACAGATACATACACACATGCAAATGCACACAAACATGCGCAATTGCAGACACACACACACACACACACACACAAACACACACACTGCAAGTTGAATACACACGTAGACATGCAAACAGACAGAGGGGCATGTGATCCTGTCGACTTTTTCAACACATGCAAAATAAGGTCACTGCTAACACCTGCAAGCTTTTACCAGGGCAGCCTGGAACTGGTAGCTGTTTCCCTACTTTAAAGGCAGAAACTGAGAAGAATTCCAATTTGGCAGATGATAAGTTCAATTTAGTACAGAGGAAGTAACAGAAATCTCTATGCGAATGAGAGGCAGTTCCCAGGTGTTTCCTATAGGCCTCCTTTGGAAGACACTCATTTGGTTTTATCACCTCAAAAAAAAAAAAAACTATTTTCCAGACTTTCTCTTCCCATCAATGCAAAAACCTTACAACCTCACAGCCCTTATACCTTATGCAAAAGTGACAGGACGCCATAAAAACCGGTGTCTGACTGGTGTGCATGCCAGGTATACAGGCCTCTCATTCGTGTTTGTTCTCTGAAAGGGACTGACAAAGCCAGCGACTCGCACACATAATTGTTTCTTATTTCAAGTTTGTTCCTCTTTGCGAATGCAGCTAATTAGACTGGAACATGGACAGTGGGGGGAGGAGGGGTGGTTAACGCATAAGAAAAATGAGAGAATGAGAGACAGAAAATCGTGTGACTCATTGTCTGGTGGTTACTCACACCAAACACAAATCAAGTCAAATCAAAACTCTTTATGTGGAGAGACATTGGATCTCTATATGTTCTGCAGATGGCCACACACACACACGCACGCACGCACGCACACACACATGAAACATTATTTATTGCTGGCCGTGACAAAAATAGAGACTGCTCTTCTATATTTTAATTTAGCGCCATCCCCAGGGAGGCTAAACCGGTGGGATGAGCCGCGGTTGCGTTAGTGACCTACGCAAGCAAACTGCCCCGCAGCCTGCAGGGGTCAATTAACTAATTAAGTGCCAATTAGGGCTGTAAAGGCTTCAGAGAATCCCCCCGGTGGCACCTGGGTGGAATCACAGCACAAGTGGCCAGGATGTGAACCAGACCAGGTTCAAAAGGAGGGTAGTTACTCTTACCCCGGGAGGGGTAAAAAGGAAGGAGGGGTATCGGAGCCGCGCCGGGAGCCGGCGGAGAGCTGAATGCGGGGCGACTGCCAGGAAGCAGGACCCAGCTGGATCAGACTGGACTCTGACTCACCGCTGGGAGGAGGCCAGCTGGGGGCGTGAGTGCAGCATCTCCACCGTTTGCTTCCTCTGTGGGCACGATGTGGGGCATTCCAGTGCCCGCGCCCGTGCCAGTGCCCAGTGCCAGTGCCCAGTGCCAGTGCCAGTGCCAGTGCCAGCCTCTCTCAGCTCCCGGGCAGCGAAAGCCACGAAAAAATCATCTCTCTCACAAAAAAAGAAGAAAACCCATGGTAGGACTTCATTCCTGACACGCAGCATGGGACTCAAGTTAAGGAGCTCAGCACGCAAGGACAGGAGAAACACGCTCGCATTAATCCCTCCCACAATGCCGTCCATCAAAGGTTTCCATTGAAAAGGTGTTTAACACTACTGTAAATTTCTCTGTTATTCAATGTTCTTTTATTTATAGTCATAAGCTTTTCTTTTTTTTTTTACATTTCAATTGAATGAAATTCCAAACAATGAAACTCATGCTGAAGGAAAATCAGTTGAAGGTTGAAGGTTCCTGTCCTTTTCTTGTGTTATTTCTAAAATAAAACAATGGCTACATTTATATGCACATCAGTTTATGGCAGTATTTAAATTATTGCGTCCATATGGATGTGAGTAATGCAATTATTCCAATAGCTCGTTTACGCTATTCTGTCCATAATCCGCCCTCAGTGGAAAAGTCTACATGCACCAACATGGGCAAAAATCCAGGTGTCTTAATCAGGTTTTAAATATGCTGATTATGACATTAATCCGATAAGGATAATCAGATAAAGGCGTTGATATGACCATTTCAATAATCAGAGTATTGCCATAATTGGGGTAAGATGGGAGTATTAGTGTGCATGCAAATGTACCCAATGATGTCATACCCTGGTAAATATGTAAGTGAGAATGAGGGCAGAGGATACTTCCTTTACAAATGTTTCATCTCCGTTTCCCTCCACTTTCCACAGACAGCGTTCCAACCGCCTTCAGTATCCACTGCTGAGACAAGAAGGCCACTTTGGAAAAGCCTGAAACTTTGGAAAATCTCCTAGCTATTTCTCGCTTGACGAGCATAGGCTGTTTCCAGAGGATTTAGACAACCTGTAATTAATTAAAACTGCTTCTTCTTTGGTGCGTTTTTTTTCCCCCATCATGCCCCAGACTTTTAGCGGCGGTGCCTGAACAGACAGTCAGATCGTTTTCCATGCGAACTGGGAAGCCGGCGAGGAGGTCAGGGCTGGCCAGGCCCTCCCGAAACTCGGCGGTTTATAAAAGTTTATGCAAGTTTATGAAAACAGCCCGCGTCTCTGCTTCCCCTCACGCCGTGTTTACCCAGGAACGCGTCCACCCCCGCTTTCAGCAGGTTCACATGGAGCTTCAGTTTTACAGAGCGAGCCCTGTGCTGCTCGTGAGATCATGTCATGACACGGTAAAGAGAGTCCTGAGCCCTCCTCTCTCTCTTATGTGCACAGTATATTCAGGGCATGCTCTCTTATTATACCGACAGTGTGCATTGGATTTTCTCTTATATACACCTACACCATGCATAAAGGCTGGCATCTTATATACGGAGTGTGCATTTGAGTTAGACCTGGATGTTTTTTTATATCTACTGTATGTGATAGTGGTGCCTTATATCCAGAGTATGCATGAGGGCTGGGCTAATGGTGCCTTATATCCAGAGTATGAGTTATGGCTGGGCTAAATCGTACCTTATATCCAGAGTATGAGTTTATGGCTGGGCTAAATCGTGCCTTATATCCAGAGAACACGATAGGGCTGGGCTAAATGGTACGTTATATCCAGAGTATGCCTTAGGGCAGGGCTAAATGGTGCCTTATATCCAGAGTATGCATTAGGGCTGGGCTAAATGGTGCCTTATATCCAGAGTATGCGTTAAGGCAGGGCTAAACGGTGCCTTATATCCAGAGTATGCGTTAGGGCTGGGCTAAATGGTGCCTTATATCCAGAGTATGCGTTAAGGCTGGGCTAAATGGTGCCTTATATCCAGAGTCTGCATTAAGGCGGGACTAAATGATGCCTTATATACAGAGTATGCGTTAAGGCGGGGCTAAACGGTGCCTTATATCCCGAGTATGCGTTAAGGCGGGGCTAAACGGTGCCTTATATCCAGAGTACATATTATGGCAGGCTGGATGCAACTGCACCATACAACTATTATTTTGATAGTTATACTATAAAATATATGATCTAGAGTTAAAAAAAGAAAATTTGAATTATTCTAAATTTGATGCCTGCAACACTTCCCAAAAAAGTTGGGACAGGGGCATGTTTACCACTGTGTTTATCACCTTTCCTTTTAACAACACTCAGTAATCTTTTTGGAACTGAGGACACTAATTGTTATAGTTTTGAAAGCGGAATTTTTTCTCATTCTTGCCTGATATAAGACTTCAGTCTGTGGTCTCCGTTGTCGTATTTTGCGCTTCATAATGCGCCACACGTTTTCAATGGGAGACGGGTCTGGACTGCAGGCAGGCCAGTCTAGCACCGGCACTCTCTTTGGATGTTTTTGATATATACATGTGGTTCTATTCATTACAGAAGCATGTCAGTTTTTAATGCAGTGCCGTCTGAGGGATCGAAGGTCACAGGCATTCAATATTGGTTTTTGTCCTTTCCCTTTACGCACAGAGATTTCTCCATATTCTCTGAATCTTTTAATAATATTATGGACTGTAGATGGTGAAATCCCTAAATTCCTTGCAATTGTGCATTGAGACACATTCTTAAACTGTTGGACTATTCGCTCACGCAGTTTTTCGCAAAGTGGCGAACCTCGACCCATCCTTGCTCGTAGACGCACGAGCCTTCGTGATTGTTCCTTTTATACCCATGATAGCATTACCTATTACCTATTTAACTGCTTACCTGTGGAATGTTCCAAACAGGTGTTTTTTGAACATTCCACAGCCTTCCCAGTTTTCTTTTTGCCCCCGTGCCCACTTTAATGGAACATGTTGCAGGCATCAAATTCGGAATTAGCGTATATTTACAAAAATCAATAAAGTTGATAAGGTAAAATGTTGAATATCTTTTCTGTGTACTGTTTTGAATTAAATATATGTAAAAGAGAATTTACAAATCACTGCTTTTTGCGTTTATTTGCATTTTACATACTTACTGTCCCAACCTTTTTGGAATTGCGGACAAAACACTGATACACCTTGACGGAGAGCAGGCTCGTGTTAGTGCTAGGGCTGATCAATTTAATTTCCTGTCTTTTGAGGCTTTTGGCAAACGCAACCATTTCACTTAAAACACAGTTTTTTTGTGATTGATACAGAATATGTGTTAGGACCAGGCTGGATGATGTGTTATATGGAGAGCATGTATTAGAGCCAGGTGTCGTGTATCCTAAGTATATATTAAGGGCTTGATGGACAGACGGACATGAGGACAGAGGGGAAAAGACAAACAGGATGCTGTCCTGTTGCAGCGCTCCTGGGGTCTGACATTCGGTGCTGTGTTACTTGGCTCAGTCCTAGCCTGCATGAGTATGCGGTCTCTCCGCGCTGCGATGCGGTTTCTTTTTGTGCACTGGTATCCCACCCTTACTGCTGCGTTGTGTCAAAGAGAGAAAGAGAAGGAGAGAGCGAGAGAGATAGAGAGTCTGAGGGAGAGAGAGAGAGAGATAGAGACTGAGGGAGAGAGAGTGAGAGAGAGAGAGAGAGACTGAGGGGGAATGAGGGAGAGAGAGAGAGAGAGGTTGGAGACAGTTTTAAACTTTCAGCTTCGTCAGACAACTACATGGCATTTGCAGCCTCTGTGTCTCATAAAACCGACCCGTCAGCTTCCGCTCTTTTACTCAGCTTCAACTGAAATCATTAAACTGCCCACAGCAAGATAAACAGCAGGACTGGGAAGGAGAGGTGGAGAGTGGAGGGCGGACAGGGGATTTGGGAGAGGGAGCGATGGGACAGGGGAGTCTGGGATGCGAGAGAACGCGCGGGACACCGACGCGGCAGAGGGGGAGAGACTGCACCTGCCGTAAATCAGCCCTTGTTCAGGAACACACGTGCACTCTTGCACGTACAGTATATACACATGCGTACAAACACACGTGCACTCTTGCACGTACAGTATATACACACGCGTACAAACACACGTGCACTCTTGCACGTACAATATATACACACGCATACAAACACACGTGCACTCTTGCACGTACAGTATATACACACGTGTAAAAACACACGTGCACTCTTGCACGTACAGTATATACACACGCGTAAAAACACACGTGCACATACATGCACATACACACCTGTGTAAGAACACATGCATTTACAGTACGTGCACGCGCACAGACATGCACACGCACGCACACACGCGCTCACACACACACACACACACACACACACACACACACACATACATACACAAGCCTATTAACTGCACTCAACAATATTAATTTGAACAATGGAATTCATGCATGTCTGGGCTTTGTTGAATTAATGGCTTGTTGAAATTATTATGTCAAGTATTTTAACAAGCAAATCTGTGATAGTGCTCTCATATACCCTATCCACCGCACGCATAAACACAGAAAATGTCCTTAGAGCCTACACCAAATGGAATGTGTTCTCATAGCCTTCTCCTACCTGTCAGTCTAACACTACACCAGTCTAACACTACACTACACGTGGCATATCAGCCAAAGGAACTAATGCAATATGAATACAAAAGCAGCCAGTGACATTTTTAAACGACACAAATTTGGCATTTTCACTAATGCAACCTCTTCTTTTAACCAAACATAGGATCAATGTTCATATTTTTAAGTTAAATGGGGGAAACTATAGAACATAAGAACATAAGAATCATTTTATAGTTTGTTTACATGACAGATTTTTTTATAAGAAATCTGTTCTTTCACATAAGTCCATATTGCACAGCAGTGTGCTGTTAACCAATAGATTTTTGATTTGTCACATATTTACTTGTAATTTTATTTATTTATTTCTTTTGCATCGTCAAAAATCTTGAATATTATATTTTAAAGAAAAAAAAACATCTTTGACTACATTGGTGCTGTATGAAAATGGTTACATTCATATTTTAATGATGTTTCCTAATTGTTTTTTTTGTTCATGCTCACCCTTATAAAAAAAATCTACTTATTTTCATATCTCTCCACTTCTTTGAAGATCTCCCTCTCTCTTTCTTTCTCTCTCTCCCCATTCCTCTGTTTCTTCTGGCATTCATCTTCCCTGTCCATGCATCAACAAACACAGGCCGAGCCTGAGCAGTGAGGAACTGAATTAACAGATGGCGAGAGTCAATAAAGCTCACACAAATCAAGCCTCTGACACATCTGTCCCGCAGCACGTGAGTAATGTTTCCCCCTGACTTGCTGTGGACCGCTGGGGCGGCCGACGCACTCCGCCGGTACAGACACAGATCAGTGTAACGGGAAACGGGAGCTCTCTCTCTCTCTCTCATCTCAGCGCGGCTCTCGTATAGCGGTAAACGCGAGAATGAGAAAATCTTTGTCGGGGATTCGGGAACTCAAATTGACGTTTATAATCCTATTGGGTCATGCGCAGGGAAAGAACCCCTTTTCCCTTTGATGAAACATGTCCATTATTTTCCTTTCCTTCCAAAATGCCCGCAGGTTTTCCTCAGCATCTGTCTATGTACGCACACAGACAATATCAATTTGAGTGAATACTGTGGCAGCGCGTACTGGATTTCTCTGCTTTGTATAATCTTATCCACTAACCAATATCATTGAGAAAATAAACCAACTGTGCCTGAACCGTCTGATCGACAACCTGTCTGCAAGGTAGTCCAATAGCATATATTCAGACTATAAACAATTTAATGTACAATTAACGTTTTTAGCAAACCAAGCAGGATTTGTAAATAGCAAACACATTGTTTATTATTAGATCTTGTAGATTAATTATGTTTCCCTCTATAAAAATTACCTTAAGAGTGATTCCTGTTCCCTTTCCTTTACCGCTGTTTTAATTATCTGAAAGACCAAAGACATACTTATTGAAACAATTTAACTTCTCCTATTTGTAATTTAAAACATATTATTATACAGATGATGTTTTACAAACATTGTGGAAATGAAATATAACTGCAAAAATAAATACATACATACACATTTTTTTTTTCAGTTATATTTGTATATTTTATTTATATAAAACCCAAGATATAGCAGCGCTTCACAATATATGGGCAAATACTGCATGCAACAACTTATATTACCACTTACAGATATTGCTATATATTTTGTTGAAAATAGTTTGCTGTGAAAAATATTTACCTGGCTAGTCTACTGTCTAAAATGTACCTTTGCTTAAATGTAACAACCATAAGCAAGACAAGAGCCTGGAACAGCTGTATGCTGAGAGCATTTTGATAGGACTGGCATGGTTAATGTTTGAGTCTAATCCGGGTGGAATGAGTCAGATATAAATACACGTGCAGAAAATGCAAGACCGAATCTGCTTTGAATTTTACACTAGATAGCAAGAGAGCTGTGTGTTTACTGCACGTGGAGTGAGAGCTCATTCAACCACAATGACCTCTTGCTGAAAGATATAAAAACTGAATTAGATCTAAAACGGCGGTTGAGCCACTCATATCGGTTACTGTTCCACTGGTGGGCTGGAGCCGTTAGTCCCCAGTGAATCTTACACAGAACTCCTTGGTAGCTCACTGTACTGCTGGAAAAGAAAACAGAGTCACCTTGAGCTTTCATCACAGATAAGCCATTAAGGATCAAAGGCCTAAAGCTGTAATTGGAGTCGTGAGTTAGACAAAGTACTCTAATCACAGTACACACCTATTATTATTTTTTTTAATGAAAAAATATACAATATACACAAAACAAAACTTCCAGGTCGACACCGTAAACACACGCAGAGAAAATTATAGTAAGAATTTTAAAAAAAGAGAACAAAAACATCAAACAGATTTAATCAGGCGAGGTCGATAAGCATCCAACCCCGGTTAATTCCCAACAAATTATCTAATCCAGATGTTGCACTTTGAGTGTAAACACAGTGCCCTGTAGAATCATAAAATAAATAAGCATGGAAAGGGTTTAGAGTTTCAAACAGAGCCTAACCCCGGCCCGGGACCTTTCCACAGCCCCCCTCCCTCCCCCTCCTCTGCCTTTTTCAAACAGGAAAATGTAAATATGGTAATATTTAGCACGTGTTTTAAAACAGATCAGTTTTCTCAAGTGAACTAAAAAAAAAAAAAAAAAAAGGGCCCACACACGAAAAGGACTCCCCAGATTTCTGCGTTCGTCCTCTGCTCGGCCTGTACCCTCGCTTGTGTGCTTCTCCTTTTCTCTTTTTTTAAGAGGGGTGGGGGGTAGGGGTGGCTGAGGGGGAAACTCTCAGTGTTATAACAGCCTGCTCTTCGAACTTTTTTTTACATTTTGGCCCGCTAGCGACTGTAGCGACGCAACGTGAAAAAAAGCTCACTCCGATGGGTCAGGTAATCCATTGGTGCGCTTGGGGTAAGGTTACTCCTCCTCGTGGAGAAACAGAAGAGATGGAGAACAGAAGACGAGGGGAGAGAGTGGGGGCGGAGCAAAGGGCGGTGGCGGGAGGAGTGGGGTGGGCGGGTGGGGGACAAAGACTCAGAACATATGGATGTGGTTAAGGACCACCAGGGAAGGGAAACTCATGCATTTTCGCATAAACCCAGATAAACTCCAAATATGTAATTACACGGGGTTTAGGGGTTGTCTATAGATAATTCATTCAGGAATTTCTGGTCATGTCTTTGAGAGTTATCATACAGTACTTCTTTGGGGTTTTTAAGTGATGGAATTACAGCTTTAGTATTCAGGGGGCCAACATTTTTAACACAACATCAGTCTGCGCACAAAGGCCATTGCCCCTGCTTTTATAAGACTCGGAGAAGAAGAAAGAGAAAAAAAGAAAGAAACGGGTAAAATTGCAGAAAAGAAAAAGTGACTCGTAAAATACCTAGAGCACGTTTTAAAACTTTCATCGCGTCCAGTATTTATGGTTCTCCGATTCCGTGTCAGTGTTTGTAGCCAATTTGTTGTGCCCCAATAAATAGACTGCCCTATTTATCAACAGGCCACATGGCAGTCATTTATAGGGTCTAATGAGAGGCAGATGTGTATTGTATATATTTTCATGTGCAGGTTTCTGGTGCTGACAGACCGTCACAGATAGCTGAGATGTACAACCTCAGCCCTGACTTCTGAATCTGCTGCAAACGGCAGCTGTGATTAGCCAATGAACACACACACACACACTCATCATTCCTATGAACCTTAGCCTAGTTTACCCTACACTAAATATTGCATAAGAAAATGGTGAAAAGACTGGCAGCAATGTTGCCAGTGAAAAACCATTTAATGAGTGGGGGAAAATTATAAATCCTGTTGTTTTAGGGGATGGGCATTAAATAATTACAAGTATTTTAACACAAAACTACAGTTGTTTACAGTACACTGTAAAAACACTGTTACAGGATTTCACTGGGTTTTTTTCCCAAAACACTATGAGTCATGTAGAATAACAGCAATAACTCATTATTGAACAGTCATCCCAGAAAATAACAGGATTTATACAGTTAAATAACAGGATTCATATAGTTTTTCCCCTTCATTAAATGGTTTATCACCAGCAACATTGATGCTATATTTTTATAGTGTATGCCCCTGTGTTATATTGCATGTGTGAGCGTGTGTGTGTGTGTGTGTGTGTGTGTGTGTGCCTGTGCGTGTTGTGTGATTGTGGTGCCAATTACCTCGGCTATAAGCGCAAGAGCTCCATATCCGTCACTGTGTTTCTGGGTGGCTGTAGCAAGGCTTTAATTGGTTTCAGATGGTCCCCTGGTTCTCTCAACTAAAACAGTCTTGTCACACGGGCTGCGTGTGTGACTGAGTTCTGATTGGCTGAAGGGGCCAGAGAGCAGAAAAAAACATGATTGACAAGAGGGGAGTAAACAAAAGCAGAGTGTAGGAATAAACATGTAGACATTAAACAATCCCTAAGCTTCCTTCCTGAATTCTGCATTCTCTCATTTCAGTACATTGGGTAGAGAGAGCGAGAGAATAGGGTGAAAGGTTGATGGGGGTTCCAACAGTGTCAGGGGAGAGGGGATTAAGAGTTTTTAACAAATTATTGGTTCATCTTTTTCCTTTTCTTCTATATACGTGTGAGTCGTTATTTTATTGTTACTTTCTTCACAAGCAGCAAGCCCTCCCTGCTCCCAGGAATTCAGTGAATGCCCAGATTCAGCCAAAACAAACTGTTACTGGGGCAGGGCGAGGGAGGGTGACAACACTGCTTACGGACTGACTTGGACCGAAAATGAAAGGGAAAAGCGTTACACTGTATTTTCACACACACACACACACACACACACACACACACACACACACACACACACACACACACACACACACACACACACACACACACACACACACACACACACACACACACACAAAAAAAGCTACCGCTAACCTCGACATAAATCTTGTTGCGATGGGGTTCGTCTGAGAGACTCTGCCAAAATCTGATTCTAATAAACTTCGCCGACTTCTGGCCCACCAGTGCTGTCACCAGGGCCACAGACAACTACAAGCGCGAGACTCGTTTAGTTTCCCGCACGGTGAGGGAGTCCCCGGCAGGGCTTGGAAAATCTAATCAAATTTTTCCGTTTTATTCAATACATAAACTGCCATTTCTTCATGCATCTTGAGGTTAAATTACATTAATTCAAATTGTAGTATTCGTGTATAATAAATGCCAACAGTATCTTATAAATAACAATATACTACTAATAATAATAGATAAAATTGCTATTTTGATTATTATTATTATTACATTGTTTCTTTTAAGTTGCTGTTATTCAATAATTTAATATAAACTATTATTATTATTATTATTATTATTATTATTATTATTATTATTATTATTATTATTATTATTAGTCTTAATAGTAGCAATGCATTGTGTGCACTACAGTAGCCTACTAGCCAAACACCGTTGAAAAGCGTGGCGATTTAGGGTTTTAGCAGGCAGCCCACAGCGGCCGTCACGCAATTGACAGCACTCCCCGGATTAGCACCTCCTCGAGAGAGGAGGATGTGTCGCGCGCTGCGCTTGACCTACGGGCGGTCTCTGGAGAGAACTGATCAATGGACACGTATTAACACTAAATTAGTATCGATCACAAAGAAAAAGGGGACACTTTGACTGTGTGACCGCTGGTCTGCATAAAAATGTTAGGTGCACAAGGTAAATTATTTTTTCTCCAATTGTATAACTTCGCTTTTAATTAAAATATTTTCAATTCCATAATGATCATTGCCATCGTTGTGTAGTCCTATATAATAATAATAACGATAATAATAATTATTATTATTATTATTAGTAGGCCTATTATTATTATTAGACCTGTTATTGTTATTATTATATAATCATAGTGGTGGTAGGCTAGTATAGGAGCAGTTGTTCTTGTAGTAGGAATAAAATAGTTTGCATTAATGCCTTACAACAAAATAACCAATATTTCTACCGAGCATTCTAAACAGTGCATAGTGCGACAATTTGGTTTAATTCGATAAATGCATACGCACTTATGACTTTCTACAGTGAAGAGCATGCTTTGGAGTTTCATTCAAGTTGTTTCAGTGCGCTGGCACCATTGACACTAATCTTCACTGGACGAGACAAAACGCAGGTAATAAAAATGTAAAACAGTCAATTTCACAACACTTTCAGGCACTGTGCGAACGCTCAGCTTTGCAAAACAATTGCTTTGAAATGTGGTGGATAAAAAAGTTTTACGGGTGCCACAAGTCAAACATTTTAAGCTATGTCATAGTGCTAATGGTTTCATATGTGCCGTACGACATCACGTCGTTTTCTATAATGGAACGTGTGACTTGAGCCTCAAACATAAACGGAAAGCTTTGGCTTTGAGCGTGCATGCGCTGGACCAACGCACAAACGCGCATAATTTGGGAGCAGCGAGCTTTTGATTTTACTGTTATTATTGCAGTGTTATTGTTGTCCTTACTGACGGTCTTGTTGCAAGACTGCGTTTTCTGTGTTTTCACAGGAGTTGGATGGCTCGCATCATTAAGTGGCTTGTATGCTGTGCTTCAAGTAGTCAATAATAGAGCAGAGCGATCCACGCTTGAGAGCTTTTCGGTGTGCGTGTATGTGTGTGTGGCGGGAGAACGAAGGAGCTGAGGCGGGGGTGGGCTGACACTATGCACACCAATTAGAAGTATTTTGCTGCTCGAATAGCTCCGCAGAAACGCGGAGTCCCTAAACTGCCATAAATCCATTAAATCCCCCTCATTAGAGCACGAGCTTTATTGCAGCTCGGATGAGGGGCGTGCAGGTTCTTAGATTCCCACCAGGAATCGCCTCGTGCAACGGTATAAACAGTCATTAATACACGCTGTGTGTACTTAAACAAGCATAAAACAGTTAGCAATACACCAGAACCATCAAAGTTTTAGCCTACGTTTAATTAACGGAATAGCCTGTTCTACACACTCGTTACAAGCGTAAAAAGACTCAATGATTTTTTTCAACGTGATTTTCGTTTTATTTCAGGGTCAGTTGGAAATGTGAAAGTATGGTGTCTTAAATTCTCGTTAAGATAAAATAGATTTGTGATAACTTTCTTTAACCCCCCCCCCCCCCCCCCCCCCCCTAATTATGCAATTTAGTGTTGCTATTTTTACACTTTATTATATGTACAGTAAACCTTTAAACATTTCACCAAGGTCGTAATATTTAGTTATTATTTCATCAATTTAAGACATCATCACACATGAACCTGACTGCTGTTATCAGTGTATGGACTAAGGCTGCTTTATGTTATGGTTGAGTAAAGACGAAGATCTTTCAGTCACAAATGCTTTGCGCCCTTGCTTTGACATCAATGCACTGTCATTTGTTGATTCAACCTGGAGGCGTGATCATTTGACGTTAAAGACCATATTTGCTCTGTAACCTGATCCCAAAATGATGTAGAAA
>CM056387.1:29402427-29405467 GCA_029718625.1 Synaphobranchus kaupii
AGTTAGCTTGTAAGCTAAATAAGACCCATTACCAGGCTCTCTGCTATTGCCTTACCATACTTAATGTGAAACAATACTGACTGACTGTATTAATTTTAATATTGTCATATTAATACCTCATCTATTTTACTTACCTACACTGTGATATTTCAACATTATTTATCATTACAATGTCTTCCAGATCTGTGGATTCTAGTCCATGATAAAATGAGCCCTCCTCTGTAATGTAAATTTTACCATGTAACATGCCATACAATATCATAACAAATAACAAAGGACATTTAGAGGCTTTCAAATATTGTAGTCCCATGGTCCTCACATGTTTTTTTTAAAAACTATCCTGAGATTTCACTGTTTTACTTGTATATTGTGATGCACTAGTGCACAGTCTGAACCATTATGGAAAGACGTATGATCTATAAAATAAAATGTAAAAATCAACAATTACAATTAGAGCCATACGTTATTTTAATAGTGACAAAAGGTAACAGGTAAGAGCTTTGTGTGCTGATGTGCTGGACCAGGCTTCCGTGAGGTGATTCTGAGCAGAGATACATTTTACAGGAAGCCTGGTCTTATGGTGCCTTTTTTACCTTTAACCAGGTAATTCTGGGAAATGAAAGTGGACAGGAAATGCAGGGGATTGTGGTGCCAGTCAGACACACTACAGGTTTCATTTCAATGAGAGCCTCCCTAAGCGATTGTTTTTCAGCTGAGCATCAGTAAAAAAAAACCCTGCTATAATTACTGTGCGCTGAAGCCGGTACACTTTTACGCTGGGCGGCTGCAGAACTGGGCAAAATAATTATTTTTCGAAAAATATCTTAACCCCTTCGGACGGCAGTAAAAGTTCCAGATTATCTGATTATCTGATTCTTTTAAAAAAGAAATGACTAGTTTCACCAGTACTCAGTACCAGTCTGTCTTTCATGATGTTTCATTGAATGTTTTCGTTTATTAATCTTTCGTCTTCATTGGACGTTTTCTGCAGGGATGGTTCTTGGCATAGGTGATACATGCGGTGGCCTAAGGCGCCATCCATGTGCCCAACAAGCACCAACTGTCGATGGGGGGCACCAAACGAAGGCTCTACGGGTAGAGAGACGTTCTCTTCCTTTCCGATAGCTTTTCTAGAGCATTTTTGTCTGATGGTACGGATGCATTAATGTCTGTTACCCCGGTCAACATATGCGTTCATTTGTGAGTGAAGTCAGGTGACATGGTGCAAGCAGCCACACCCTGTGCCTACCTTACCTTACCTACCCTGTATTGTGCGTCCTCAACACACACACACACAAACGTCAACACACGTGGTGCTGTACATGCACACGCACAGAAACACACACACACATGTGCACTCACACCCAGGTGCGACGATCCCTGCTAATGGCTTGAATAACACCTAGAGCACAGTGTTAAAAACTACACACAAAGAATGGGGGGGGGGGGGGGGGGGGGGGGGTTACAACAACAGTGGCAGCCGATCCAGCTAATGCCACCCTCAGAATGGCTGTGCCTAATTACTTGGCCTAGAGATGGCTTTTAGCTAAATCACACACTTCCTGAAGGGCCGTATCGACAGAGACAAGGGGCTTTAACAATTGCATTAGCCCTCTGCCCATTCCCGGGGCCAGCACTAACAATCACGATGATTTCCAGGCGTTTCATTGTTATTATCTCTACATGACAATGATGTTTTTTCGCTGTGATTTGGTGTGACAGAGCGGGGATGGAGAAGAAGCAGCGGGAGGGACAGGCAGGGAAAGGGGGGGTGGTGTGGGTGGAGAGCTACTGCTAATGTTAATGTTTTCGCTGCCGGTGAAAATGTTCTGGGAGAGAGACGGATGAACCTGTGTGAGCGATGAGTGGGCTGCAGGCTTTAATTGATACCGGAAAGGGATCAGATGCTTCTTCAAATACGCACACTTGCAGGCAAGGACACACACACACACACACACACACACACACACACACACACACACACACACACACACACACACACACACACACACACACATTCACACACAAACACACATACTGTATATAGTACTCAAGTGACTACATCAAACTGGTTTCGGAACTAAAACTTACATTTAAACCATTTCTAGTGATTATGTCTTAATAACGCCCGTTTGCAAAATATGCCGTTTTTCTGGATGAGCTTTGAGTATATTTTACGTTTTTGTATTTTTTTGTGAATATACCAGCGCTGGCACTGTTTAAAAACTCAACGTCCCATAATTCCTTCCGGATGAGCAGCGTTGTCTCCAAACGTTGTCATATAACATTAGCCAGCAGTAGCACACAACTCTGTTTTCAAACACTTTTTTCTAACGTTAGCTAGCTAGCTTGAAGGACTAAAAGCTAGAATTGCTTTATGTGGTTAACCGTAGTGTAGTTTCTGACCTTGTCGGGCGGGCTCCTCAACTTAGCAAGCTGAGGTTAGCTCGTCGTCAGCGGCAGTACTGCCATTCTGCCGAAAATGTCCAGACAGACAAGATGATGATATCTTATTGGTCGAGAACCAACCATGCATTGCAGTACTGGATATGTAGTCCGTTAAAGTGGACTACAAGTCGAACTACAATCATTAACCATTACTTAAAAAAATAAAAATTGGAACATGCTATATATGGTCTCATATCCTTATACCACACAGGCTAATCCAGGAACATTTTGGCTCATTCTATAAATCAGATTTCAAGAAATAGTCGATAGTCTCCGAAGCCCGTTCTATCTGGCATAGGGAATTTACTTCCGAAACCAGACTCCACTCACATCTGACGTACTCACTTGAGTACTCTATAGAGCTCCGTAGTCTGACCCCTCCTATCCCTGGCTGGTGCCGGAAGTCTGCCAGAAGCCATTACCTGCCCCACTTCGAGATCTTTCAGTCACCCTTATGATGATACTATGGCATTGTATGGACCAAACTTTGACATATATGTGATACAAAGTCCATTATATACTCACCCACCGTGTTTAAATCAAATTTGAATCATATAATTAGTTTGAGAAACATAACTACACTACCAGAATC
>CM056387.1:29405967-29430516 GCA_029718625.1 Synaphobranchus kaupii
AGAGCAGTCATGCTGATTAAAGGTTTGTTTAGTCTTTTAGCTTGTGATGGATAAGCGAAGGGTATGGACAGCGGAAACCTGACCGCCTATCAGCACTCCTGCGCTGAGGCACTTTTCAAATTAAAATTTATTTGTATTGCAATTTCTGCAGAGACACTGTCAAAAAGAGAAAAAGTGAGAAAGACTGAGCCTAAAGCCCCCAGTGGGACGAAAAAAATATTCAATCGGTGTCAAGAATAAACTCCTCAGTGGGAAGAAATTTCGGGAGAAACCCAGCTATAGAGGGGCTCCCCAGCACAGTGTGAATAGTTAAATGGTAATAGGGAGGAGGTAATGGGGAATCTACGGGAGCGAATAATCATAGCACTTAGGCGGATTATAACCTGAGGGAGTAACCTCGCTGGTAGAAATGCAGTCCAAACAGAGAGAAGTCCATATTAATATACAAGTTGGTTCCAGGAGCATTCTGTGTGCAATACTCTGCAGGTATATAACTCTGAATAACTGCATGTGTCGTACTCCACTCGGTTAATACCCCAGAGACACACTCGTTTCATTTTCATTTTTTTGGACGCACTACGGGGAGACTGAAGGGGTTCCAGTGGCTGATTTTGGAACAGTGGGAGTACCCCGGTACCATGTGCAACATATCTCCCGCATTTGTTCTAAAACTCCCATGTTTATCTTTGGGGGTTTAGGGACAGGTTTAAGCAGAGGGTTACGGTTGCGAAGGTGAGAGGTCAGGCTATGCATTAAATCAACTAACAACAACAGAGGCAGCACTGTGGATTGCACAGTGGTTACTGTTTGTACAGAATGTACAGCTTTGGTCAGACCATTAATTCAACAGGTAATGAGTAAAGGACTGCTATCCAACATGGAGACCTGCAGAGACTGCTGCAGCCGGACTGTGTGGCTGATCAGGTATAACCTGACTCGTGCCCACTGGTAACAGCTCAGCACTGATTGTTCTCAAACTCCGTTCATTCTCACTCAGGTTAACAAAACCTTCTAATAAATTGACCCAGGAGGTTTTTAAAAAAAAAAACGATTTATATCCCTGATTTTCCCATTTTGTCCTAATCTGGAATGCCCAATCAGATTCATATGTCACCAGTATAGCATCATCTGCCAACAGAGCCGGCCTTTGGGTTTTGGTGGCCCTAAACAAGAATGTTGTTGTGGCCCCCAAAGTGCTCCATGGTGTGGCCCAGTGATGTTTGTGGCTCTAAATGATAGCATAAAGTGTTTATGCCAGGGGTCAGTTCCGTCTGCCATTCCTGTCCTTAGAAGCTACCTGTTGCTTGAACCTTGTTCCAGTGGAACGGCGCTGGCATTGTCATGGCATCGGAGGAGTGCATTCCATGCACAGCTAGTGCAGTCAGGCTGCAAGCACCCCATTGGCAAGAGGAGTCAGTTTTCTTTTTTCAGTTGAAACCTCGCCCTCCCCTTGGGAACAATCAAGTTACACTCTGTAGGGCTGTAGGGCTGCAGTCAGCACTTCGGCTGTGTCTGAATCAGCTCCCTTCCATACTATTGAGTATATGACTCGTTGAGTAGACTGGACGACAAAATAGTTAATTAAGCAAAATTCTCTCTAAATGTAGTATACTTAAAACCCCCCCGATGATATACTTACTTCCGAGATTTTGCTGAGTATATTCGGGAGCATACTTTTTGGTTGCATAATTATGCCACGCAGCTTCATTTTAAAAATGAGGTGCAGCTTCGCTGACGTCTTCCTTCAATAACAGCAAAAATCAACAGATGACATGGCCATGCAAGGGCGGAACGTCTTACGACACTTCAACAGTAGAGTTGGAAAATAGTATGGGGGATATTTTTTTTGCATACTGCATGTCGCGTACCAAACGGTAAACAGTACACAGCTGCTAGTACACATTGCACAGGAGACAGGAGGCAATAGATAAGGCTCTGATTCAGACACAGCCCAGTACTTTCAGGATTACACACCAGACACACACCGAAACCCCGTGTTTTAATAGGATGAGCCAACCCGCCAATCCCAGCTTTTGAGATTTAATACTTCAGCTATTCAGTCATTAAGGTGTTTTATAAAGGCAGTCCCCTGAACCTTTCTCACTCGTAAAAAATAATATTTGTCTTTCCAACTGCACTGTGGACCACAAAGTCCTTCTGTTTTATTTTCATCAGAGCCGTAAAAAACACGTTCTACTCCAGTTCCGCTTTCTGTGGGCGATTACCTTGTTCTTTTACCTGCACTGAGAGAGCTGGGTGTGGGGGGGGTTCAGTTTGTGCTGATCCTTGAGGAAGCACGCAACACTTAAGAGTAGAGGTCAAGGTTGCTTGAGATTGTGAGTGTTTATATGCTTTTTTAATGTCTCTGTAGTTCTCAAGGAGAAACCCCTACGGATCTCACTTGGACTTAAGATGACCTCGAAGCTCCAATGACTTAACCCCCAGCACAAGGGCTGGTTTCCTTTGCCTACAGACGGCACAGAGCTGCAGTTTCTGGGATTAAACAATTTTACACCCTTTAAGGTGTAAGATCACGCGTATGTGATTAGAATGTTCTTAACTGAACATTTCAATGCTGATGTAACAATCACTACTGGTAACTGACAGCAATGGAGTTCTAGAACACTGACTTAGAATTTAGAAAAAAAAAACTCTTACTCTTCAAAGGGTTAAATGGCGTCACTTGAAATTCAGTCAGTCAGTTGGAAGGGCCCTTACAAAAACAGAACACTCCACAATATAGTGTACAGTAAACATGTGGACTTTTTTGTTGAAAAATATAATGTCAGTTTACAATTTACAGTTTAGAAATTTCCAGAGCCAGCCAGAGATTTAAAAAAGTGCATTTCACATGGTAAGTAAACACCACAAGAGCTACCAATAAAAATGCGTACATTATAAGTGCCTGAAAACCAGTGAGATAAAGGGAGGGTTGGGTTTTTTAAAATTAAATAGAAACGTTGAATTTTAGCCTGAAAAGTTGAGTTTTATGAACTTTGGAGAAAACAGCAAGTGAATGTGCCCTCCTAAATGACTGGGAAATGTAGTTCTACTATCGAGGGGGCAAGGGCAGAGAAGAGGACCACATGCCACGAGGGCCATGTGCTAGGAGTTGAAAGAGACGGGACAGACAGCTGGCCTGACGATGCTGAACACAAAGGTCTGGTAGGAGTGTGTGCTGTAATCAATTTTCTGAATATAGGAAGGGGCAGTACCATCCGCAGCTTGGTATGCCAGTGTGAGTGATTTGTGTATATACACTATGTACGTATATATTTTTATATTGCAATAGCTGTAAGTGGAAATTATTTGTATATTTGCCCATATATTGTGAATTGTTGCAATATCCTGATAATGTATTTTATTCCATTAGATTATTTTGTTTATTCCATCCAGAAGATGGCAGCTGACTGGAGATGAATGGATGGGAATGGAGTGAATGTAAAGGAGCGGAGATTTACAGGTGCTCAGACCTATACTACAAACCCCAATTCCAAAAAAGTTTGGACAGTATGTAAGATGCACATAAAGGCAGAAAGCAGTGATTTGTAAATTCTCTTTTACATAAATTTAATTGAAAACTGTACAAAGAAAAGATATTTAATGTTTTTTCTTATCAACTTCATTGATTTTTTTTAAATATTCACTAATTCTGAATTTGATGCCTGCAACACGTTCCAAAAAAGTTGGGACAGGGGCAAAAAAAGACTGGGAAGTTCAAAAAACACCTGTTTGGAACATTCCACTGGTTAACAGGTGATGCTATCATGACTGGTTATAAAAGGATATGAAAAGACTCTTGATATCTTATTTTCAGGGACTCTTACAAGCGATACTATAACCTCTCTGCATTTGAATGGATGTCTATGGGAATTGGGTGGTGGGACTAGATTAAGCTGTAAATTACACATGAATAGTATGGAACCCATGGTTGGCTAAATGGCTGTAAATCATCAAGGGTCTGAGGGTTGTTCGCCTGACTGATTTTTCCATGGAGTTCAATAGGAAAATGAGTCAGGAGAAACAACCATTAAAGTGATCCATCAATATCTGCTGCATATCTCGCAGCAGAGTAATGGTTTGAGGCTCGTTTGATACCTCAGACCCTTGATGACTTAGAACCATTTAGCCAACCATGGGTTCCATACTATTCCTGTGTAATTTACAGCTTAATCTAGTCCCACCCCCCAATTCCCATAGAGATCCATTCAAATACAGAGAGGTTATAGTATTGCTCATAAGAGAACCTGAAAATAAGATATCAAGAGTCTTTTGTTATCATTTTATATTCAGTCATGATAGCATCACCTGTTTACCTGTGGAATGTTCCAAACAGGTGTTTTTTTAACTTCCCCGCCCCCCCCCCCCCCCCCCCCCCCCCCCACCGCCCCAACTTTTTTGGAACGTGTTGCAGGCAACAAATTCAGAATTAGCGAATATTTACAAAAATCAATAAAGTTGATAAAGAAAAACATTAAATATCTTTTCTTTGTACTGTTTTCAATTAAATGTATGTTAAAGAGAATTTACAAATCACTGCTTTCTGCTTTTTTGTGCATTTTACATATTGTCCCAACTTTTTTGGAACTGGGGTTGTACATATACCATTACATATACCCTGTAGGCCCACTTGTGTCCAATTAAACTACCCCAACAAAGATCATAGGTGATGCACAAACAGGATCAGCACTCATGCTGTGTCACATGTCACTCTTTTCCTGAGTGATCGGGGGGGATCTGGGGGGGGGGCTACTTCATCACTCTTATGTGCACATCTTGGCCATTAATAACGCATTAGTAAAGTAGTAGTAAATTGTTTATAAGCCAAAGCCCACTTACAGCCGTGCCCGTGTTTCCATCTACAAGGAGGGCTCTTTCCAGAGTAAGAGTCTGTAAAATGAATGAGTTTTCAGGGGATCGAAGCGAATGTGGCCTCGTTATTTAATTTAACTAAGTGACTAAGCCCGGGGAAGTGGTGTCTGACTGCTCTCTAATGGCGCACTCCACTTCCCTGCCCTCTCCACTCTGCCCCCCGGAGGGAACAGCGATAACGAATCCAGTCAATTAGAGGGGAAAATACAAGATGCCGCTGAGACAAAAAACGACTAGCATTGCTAACGATTAAGTGGTATTAAAGACTGACAGAGAGAGAGAGAGAGTCCTTCAAAAATCTTACCATGCATCATACATATTTTACACGGGTCTTTGAAAACATTACAGGGGGAAAACGTCTTTTTCCAGGTTATTGTTTTCCATGCACAACCCTAGGTTCACCCTGTCACTCCAAAGGCAGTGATGGTTCAATTGTGGTATTTCCTGCAATCAGTAATGCAAACGTGCTTTGAGAAGCCACATGCTCTCCCCTTCCCATCCGTTAGGATCAGGTTGTTGATTGTGTTAAAAAAAAATTATAACCTGCGCAATACTTTCAAAATACTGTGACAAAGCAAAGCAGAATTTATCCTTCCTAAGCGTGTTTTGCCAAGTGAAACATTTGTTTTGGAAGGCCATTTTGTAAATATATAGCCAAACATAAAAGTGAATTGATATACAGTAGTCACATGTTACTTTACGGCTCAGAGAATGAAGGCAAACAAATGTTCATTGTGCTCTGACGTGTGTGCATTTTATAGTTGCAATAGTTTCTATCAGTATTGTGTCACGTCCTTGTTTCCCAAGGTGTGCTTAGAGTAGAGAAAGCCATCAACTGTCTTTATGTGTGTGTGTGTGTGTGTGTGTGTGTGTGTGTGTGTGTGTGTGTGTGTGTGTGTGTGTGTGTGTGTGTGTGTGTGTGTGTGTGTGTATGTGTGTATGGTATGTGCGTGTGTGCATCTATGTATGGTGTATATGTGTGTGTGTGTGTGTGTGTGTGTATGTGTGTATGGTATGTGCATGTGTGTGCATCTATGTATGGTATATGTGTGTGTGTGTGTGTGTGTGTGTATGTGCATGCATGTATGCATGTGTGTGTGTATATGGTATGTGTGTGTATAAGCGTGTGTGCCTGTCTGCGTGTGCATGTGTGTATGCTTGTGTGCATGTATGTGTGTGTGTGTGTGTGTGTGTGCATGGTATGTGCGTGTGTGTGCATCTGTGTATGGTATATGCGTGTGAGTGTGTAAATGTGTGTGTGCATGTGTGTGTATATGATTTGTGTGTGTATAAGCTTGTGTGTCTGTGTGTATGTGCTTGTGTGTATGCTTGTGTGCATATGTGTGCTTATGTGTGTGTATGGTATGTGTGTGTGTGTGTGTGTGTACATGTGTGTATGGTATGTGCGCATGTGTGCATGCATGTGTGTATGTTATGCGTGTGTGCATGCATGTGTGTATGTTATGTGTGTGTGTGTGTGTGTATGGTATATGTGTGTATGTGCGTGTGTGTGTGTGTGTGTGTGTACATGTGTGTATGGCATGAGCATGTGTCTGTTTGTGTGTGTGTGTGTGTGTGTGTGTGTATGTCTGCGTTTGTGTTTTACGGCCTTGAAGCAGTATAGCATAAGAATACATAAGATACAACATTTGGCTCAGACAGACTCCAATTAAACATTAACTCCTGTCCCCTCGTTAGAACTTTTACCACTCTGGTTTGAAGGCAGTAAATTCCTTACTTGGTCGCATATGTGTACATCACACTAACCAGGTCAGGCCGCAGGGATCAGCACAGTGTAAACTCAGCACCTAATCTGACCCTCACTATATGATCACAGCTTCAAAACTACAGCGACTACTGCAAGCCTGTTACCCCTAGCCCCGATTCATAACCATAACCGCACACATACGTATCTGCACACACACACACACACACACACACACACACACACACACACACACACACACACACACACACACACACACACACACACACACACACACACACACACACACAAACACACACACAGTGTAAAATGTACTCTATCCTCCTGAGACCCAGCAGGAAAAAAGTTTGAGTATTTTGTGTTGGATAACAAAAACACGTTGCAGTGAAAATATTTACAAAAATATTACGTATTTTATTTATATTGAACGTCCCTTGAATGTAGTGTAGGTTTCAGCAAAGTAGAATATATGGTTCTTGTGATTAAGACCAGGGATTCGTGCCCCCATACAGGGGACAGAACTGCTGAGTCTTAGGAGGCTATCAGAGTACACTGTGAGAAGCACAAAGGCTAGTGCACACCATTCATCATCACATTTAGCTTGAGCAGTACACAGCCAAATTATTAGTGTTAAATCAACTCCGACAGAGTGCATGCAGATATAGAGAACAGTTTTATCCCTTGTGGACTCGCATAAAAATGAGACTTAAGAATTTACGCTGAATGTTTGATTACATACAGCGTTGCAGGCCTCACGCTGCGTACATCAACCACACTAAAATTTTTAGACTGAACTGCCTGCAAACGTTAAAAAAACGTCCAAGGTGCATTAAATCTAATGGGTGAGGCGGTATCTATGCTACGCAGTACCTTTGGGAAGAAGTCCTTCAGGCCTCCCCGGCAGGCCGCACAGCTAAACCAGCATGTGCTCATTTGTTTCCCCCTTTCGTTAGCTGGGCAAGCATTCCCAGAATGCACTTGCATAGCGAGCATAATTCACGCTGGATTTAAGTCAGGGTGGAATGTGCGTCCTACGTGATGGCTCTGCGAAACCCAATACATACCCCCCCCCGCACACACACACACACACACACACACACCGTCTGAGCGGAATCCCGTTCCACCGATGTGTCGACTTCCCACAATCCCTCCGCGGACATCCCAAGGTGAATTTACTGCTTCTGTGGCCTTTCTAGCCATTACTTAAACCAACATGGTCTGGCGGACTATATACTGCAGGAATGCAAAGTCTTCATAGGGCCGATCCAACTTGGGCTTTACCTAATTTTTTTCTCGTCTGTCTTCTCTCCCTGTCTCCTCAGAATAAAAAAAACATTGTTATTTGAGGTTTTATTTTGTATTTCCCTGTGATTTTTATGGTTGTCCAAACAGTCATCTGACACGTTTGGCAGACAATGAGTTGTGGCAGTTTTTGGGAGTGAGGGGAATTGTGTGTCAGGGTTTGGTTAGTACTGTAATTTCAGTGCTGTCAACACCATCACCCCCCAATCCCCACATCCAAAAAAAAACTCACTAACTCCACAGCTTTCAGATTGCCTGGATATACCAGCAGGACAAAAGCACTCCACTTGTGCTAAATCCATTCAGATCCACATAGAGTGCTGAAGGAGGACATCCTATTTTTAATATTTCACCCTCTCTCCCTCTCCTCTGGCCCTCTGGCCCTCTGGCCTCTAACAGTGGAAACAGGTAGACCAGCATTACAACTGCAGTCTCATTTTACGCACATCTTAGCAGTGTGCTTCTGTGGTGCTCACTCTAAACCTTCCCTGTTTGTGTCTTACTTCCCTTTTTACCCCTACAGTCTACACTGTATGACTTGACACTGATAACTCACAATTTTCATGCTGTAATTTTTCAGTTTTTAAGCAAAATGATTTACATCTAATGAATTAAACCGCATGTTTTTCAATTGAATTAATAATTTTTTTTGTTGCATGAAATATTTTCTCTGAAAGTGACAACAAAAAAGACCTGCTACTATTACTCTTAACACTAATACCACTACTACTGCCACTACCACTACTACTACTACTAATACTACCACTACTACTACTCCTACTACTAATTGTTTTGAAATGGCCGACCATATACCCTACAGCTGCTGTGCCTTGTGTATTTCTATGTATACAGTTTTCAGTAAACTGCCTCCTGGTACTATGATTATATTAATAACACAGTTTCCCCATTCTGGCTCACCCTCCAGGTTCATCATTTCATAGAGCTACCAGCAGTTATTAATGTTAATAACATTGTTATGAATAACATATAACAGAAAGTGTGTCTGTTTCTTTGTGTGTGTGTGTGTGTGTGTTAGTGAGTCTGTTTGATTGTGTGTGTGTGTGTGTGTGTGTGTGTGTGTTTATGTGTGTCTGTTTGTGTGTGCGCACATGTGTGTGTGTGTGTGTGTGTGTGTGTGTGTGTGTGTGTGTCCCAAAGTAAAGGAAAGTGTCTCAGATACAGAGAGAGGAGAGGTGAGTTTGGTTCCCCCGTCCTGCTGACAGCTCACTAGGCTGGATCATGGGAGGACCTTTCCCACAGTTCCACAGCTGACCCAGGTCTTCAGAACTGACATTTCCAAAGAGACACAGAACCTAAGGGACAAGGAGACAGAGAAACACTATTCAAGAGCGATGTGTGCAATCTTAGCTCCGTATAGAGTCTATACTATAGACTAACAATAAATAAACTCCCTGACACAGTCTGTCACACGCCGATACTGCGGACTAATGCAGTATGATTGGGAGAGGGCACAATAGAATATATTTGTACCTGAATCATGATGACAATGACAATGAGGCTAAAATACATTTGAGGGCTACTTATTTACATGTGTAGACACATCGTAGACACACACACACAAATTTCCATATGTGAACATAAGCACACACACAAATGCATACCCACATTTTCATATTCACACACGCACACATACACACACTCATAAATATACAAACACACTCACAAACATAGAAACACACACCCACACACACATTGATTTGTAAACACAGTCATATATTGAGATTCACATGCACATAAATACACAAAGGACTAGCGCGCACACACATATACAAACACACAGATTTGCATATTCACGCACACATACACGCACTCTCTCTCATACATACAAACAAACAAACACACACACACACACACACACATACCCCTCTGACCACCCAGCTGCTGACCCAAGCTCCTGCTCCCCACCCCAGCAGTGGAGGTCAGAATCTGCAGAGAAAAAAAAACACACCGCTCACTTCCTTTCCTGTCTTCCACTCCCCCGATTCTCACACTCATGTCGTAACAACTCGTAAAGGAGCCAGACTTTGACCCTCCCCATAAAAATCTCCCTATCCCATCTCTCCAGAGTAGCCCAGCTAGCTTAGCGCTTCACTCTCAGTGAGAGAGAGAGAAAGAGAGAGAATAAATAACCACTGTCTCTGTCCTTTCGCTGTGAAGCTAGACCACACCCACACCCACACCAACACCGCAGCAGCCAAATCTCCGTGCGCTTTTCATTAAGGACAGGAGGGTTCGTGTTTCATGGCCCCGGTCAGTGCGGCCGTTGTCTCCTGTCGGTTGGCATCGCCGTTTCCTGCGAGATCTCTTGTCGTTGTTATTGCCTTAGTTGTTGCCATGGCTGCCAGATGTGACAGCAGTAGCGGGACCAGGGCGAGGGGGGGGTCAGAGGTCACGGAGGGTTTGGGTTTCCCGCTCACAGACTCCTGTAGAGCTCAGTCAGGGTTCTTCCTCCAGTACACCAAAGCATCGGCTCCTTCTGCTAGCAAAATATTAGTCTTGAAGCAGCACAGGGGAAGACAGGGGAGATGGGACTGAGCCCATTTATGTAGCAGCCGTGAGGTTACAGAACAGGGCTGTAATGCCATGTTAAACAGACACTCGCATACTCATGTACATAATCACACTGATGACTAATAGAACTGCACAGGACAATGGATATTACCTGAAAGGGCAGGAACTGTGTGCTTCTGTAGTGTGTGAGTGTGTGTGTACATGTTGCGCATATGTGTGCCTCTGTACATTCCTGCGTATGCGTGCGCACACACGTGTGCCTGGTGTCCTGGTGCGGGCTCCCGCCCCCCCCCCCCCCCCCCCACAGTAGTGGTCTTTATAAACACATCAGCCGGGCTGACAGCCCCCAGCGAGGGGCAGTGAGAGAGCCAAGAGGCAGCTTAGGAACTCAGCGCTCATAAAAAATCACTTCTAATTTATTTCCCCCCAAATTGGAAAGTGCACGCTCACACCTGACTAAATCATCACGCGTCAACTGGAGACGGCCCCCCACCGAACGCCGCTGAAACCCGAGCCCAGCTTAGCAGAGCGGGCCTGAGCCGCGGAGGCAGAGAAAACACGCGGACGCGTTGCGCGCGCTCCTTAATGGACTCTGCAGATGTGCGCGCGCCGGGCCTGATAGCGTCGCGTTTCGCTTAATCGGCTGACGGGGCTTCACCAAACTGGTCTCTCACAGTCTTTTTTATTTCTATTCTTGATTTCCTGTTGGGATGGTCTTAAAATACCCGCCCTTCAGTCTTTCTCAGTCCTCTCCTCCTTCGTTCGCTGTCCTGCTCTGTCCTTCCCCCCCTTCATTTCTCCCTCTGGTTCATCTTTCACACGCAGGCCCACTTGGTCTCTAAGAAGCTGAGGGTCTTCCGCTCAGCATGCCCCTGGTAAAGAAGGAGTGAGAAAATTATCTCTGTCTCTCTCTCTGTCCCCGTCTAACAATCTGTCACTTTCCCTTTCTCTCTCTCCCTCTCTCTCTTCACAGACTCACAATTTGTCTTTCTACCCCCCCCCCCCCCCTCCCCTCTGTCTCTGTCTCTCTCTCTCTCTCCCTCCTCCCCCCCTCTCTTTCTCTCCTGGGTCTCTCCCTCCCGCTCCTAATGTGGAACACACATGTTATTATTCCACATTAGACACGGCTATCATAAACTTGACAAACACTAAACAAACAGCGCAGGTGGCCACCGAGGCCGAGAGAAATGCCTTCCCTCCACTGAGCCTGTGTGGCCCCACAGGGACTACAGAGCACAGGGCGGCCATTACAGAGACTGCAAACACACACAGCACGGCCATTACAGAGACTGCAAACGCACACACACACACAGCACGGCCATTACAGAGACTGCAAACGCACACAGCACGGCCATTACAGAGACTGCAGTTTAGAGACTGACAATGAAACGGAGCACTCTCTCGGTACCCACAACCCTGCCTTCTGCTCCACCACCTCCCTGGGAGGAGTAACTCTATCTCCAGAGTCTGTCACCAGATGTTCAGCTCTGTATAACTCACAGCGGGATCCAGCAGACGCCTCCACAAATGTGTACCTCCACTGGGCCTGGTGGTAGGCCCTGCCCATCCTTATCCTCACATGCATCACACTCATGTACCACTAGTGTCTTGATTACACATCACTTACATCCTCTAACACCCATATAACACTAGTGTCTTGATTGTGTTGAACACTTACATCCACTAACTGTCAGTATCTGAGTTTATGTTGCACTTTTTCTGTTCTTTGTTTTCGGTGATGTTCTGTGTTGTTCGTGTGTTTCCGTCTCCCATCCATGTGCGTTTGTTTTCACTTCCTCATTGTGTCTGCCCCGCCTTCTGTATCTCACCTTGATTACCAATGTGTTTCACCTGCCCCGTTACTCACCTGTTTCTCGTTTGTCACAGAGAAACTTCAGAAGTTTGTCACAGTTGCCCTCTTTCGCTACAAGCCTTTTCTGACTCGTGTTTTGCTAGTTTTCCTCGTGTGCCTGATCTCCATGTTCCTGTCTTTTGTTCTGTTTTCTGACTTCGCTCTTTGGATTGTGTTTTTGTACTTTTGCCGTGCCTGCCTGGTTTTGATCTCTGCCTGTCCTCTGACCATGTCTTCGCCTCTTATCTGGGTTTGTACCCATAATAAACTACGGTTTATTGCTACGTGCTGTCTGCGCTTGAGTCCTAACACCCATGTAACACTAGTGTCTTGATCACTGTTAACACTTACATCCTCTAACACCCATGTAACACTAGTGTATTGATTGTGCTTAACAATTATATCCTCTAACACCCATGTAACACTAGTGTATTGATTGTGCTTAACAATTATATCCTCTAACACCCATGTAACACTAGTGTATTGATTGTGCTTAACAATTATATCCTCTAACACCCATGTAACACTAGTGTATTGATTGTGCTTAACAATTATATCCTCTAACACCCATGTAACACTAGTGTATTGATTGTGCTTAACAATTATATCCTCTAACACCCATGTAACACTAGTGTATTGATTGTGCTTAACAATTATATCCTCTAACACCCATGTAACACTAGTGTATTGATTGTGCTTAACAATTATATCCTCTAACACCCATGTAACACTAGTGTATTGATTGTGCTTAACAATTATATCCTCTAACACCCATGTAACACTAGTGTATTGATTGTGCTTAACAATTATATCCTCTAACACCCATGTAACACTAGTGTATTGATTGTGCTTAACAATTATATCCTCTAACACCCATGTAACACTAGTGTATTGATTGTGCTTAACAATGATATCCTCTAACACCCATGTAACACTAGTGTATTGAATGTGGTTAACAATTATGCTGTCCTTAACCAACTGTCTGTTTTTCTCCACCAGAACAACCTGCTTGACCCGCATCAGTCCGGCTTCAGAACCGGCCACTCCACTGAAACTGCTCTCCTGGCTGTGACGGAGGCACTCGCCACTGCTAGAGCCTCCTCTCTCTCCTCTGTTCTGATTCTCCTTGACCTGTCTGCGGCATTTGACACGGTCAACCACAAACTCCTGATCTCCACACTCGCTGAGATGGGCATTTCTGGAACTGCCCTCTCTTGGTTTGTATCGTATCTCACTGATAGATCCTACCAAGTCTCCTGGAAGGGTTCCGTCTCTGCTCCCCATCCCCTGTCTACAGGAGTCCCGCAGGGATCTGTACTGGGTCCTCTGCTGTTCTCTATGTATACGAAGTCTCTTGGCTCAGTAATTCATTCACATGGCTTCTCATATCATAGCTATGCTGATGATACTCAACTCTTCCTCTCTTTCCCTCCCTCTACCCCACAGGTTAAGGAGAGGATATCTGCTTGTCTGACTGACATCTCTGAGTGGATGGCTACCCATCACCTGAAGCTCAACCTTGACAAGACAGAGCTCCTCTTCATGCCGTACAAGACCTCCCCACTACATGACCTCTCCATCACCGTTGACGGGACCGTGGTGGCTGCCTCCCGCTCTGCAAGGAACCTGGGGGTGGTCCTGGACGACCAGCTGGACTTCAAAGAGCACATCAGGGCGACGGCTCGGTCCTGCAGGTTCCTCCTGTACAACATCAGGAGGATTCGACCGTACCTGACCACCTACTCCACCCAGCTTCTTGTCCAGACCATGGTCACCTCACACCTGGACTACTGCAACTCTCTGCTCACAAGCCTACCGGCCTGCACCATTCTGCCTCTCCAACTGATCCAGAATGCAGCTGCCCGGCTTGTGTTCAACCTCCCGAAATTTTCACATGTAACCCCCCCGCTGAGGTCACTCCACTGGCTGCCAGTTGCAGCCAGGATCAGGTTCAAAGTTCTGACCCTGGCCTACACTGCAGCCAATAGGACAGGCCCCGCCTACCTGCAGGACTTAATCCAGAACTATGTTCCTGCTCGACCACTTCGCTCTTCTACAGCAGGGTGACTGGCACTTCCCCCCCTCCGTGTCAAAGGCTCTCGCTCGTCCCGACTGCGGAGTTTTTCCACCTTAGCTCCTCAGTGGTGGAATGAACTTCCCATTCCCCTACGTTCTACTCCAACCCTGCCTACATTCCGTCGAGGCCTGAAGACACACCTCTTCAGACTCCACCTTGACTGATATCCTAACCTAGGAATATCAGTTCCCTGTGTTTACTAGTTCCCTGTGTTTTCCAGCCTGTTTATTATAGTTTATAATAGTATTTAGAATAGAAGTGTAGTATTGCTGATTTACCCACAGCTTACTGTGAACTACAGTCAACGTTCATTACTAGGGATAGCTGCTACATTATGGGAAGGATGTGCTTTGTCTTGTCTGTTCTGTAGTGATCTTGATGATGTCTCTGTATGCACTTACTGTACGTCGCTTTGGATAAAAGCGTCTGCTAAATGAATGTAATGTAATGTAATGTAATTATATCCTCTAACACCCATGTAACACTAGTGTATCGATTGTGCTTAACACTTACATCCTCTAACACCCATGTAACACTAGTGTATTGATCAGTCTTAACACTTACATCCTCTAACACCCATGTAACACTAGTGTCTTGATCACTCTTAACACTTACATCCTCTAACACCCATGTAACACTAGTGTATTGATTGTGCTTAACAATTATATCCTCTAACACCCATGTAACACTAGTGTATTGATTGTGCTTAACAATTATATCCTCTAACACCCATGTAACACTAGTGTCTTGCTGAGTATGTTTACTGAGTTAGCCTTAAAACTTAGCCACATTTTACTGTGTGAACTAGACTCAATGTTCATGTCTACGGATAGCCGTTACTTTATGATAGAACTGTACTCTATCTGACCTGTTTGTAGTTTCAATGACCTTTGGCATCCACTTGTTGTACATCGCTTTGGATAAATGCATCTGCCATATTTTTGAATATTGGTTTTCAACCTTTCCCTTGGAGAACTGCAGGGTTTATAGGTTTTTGTTGTTAAAAAATAGATAATTAATTGATTAATTGATCAATTAAAGCAGCTGATTACACAATTAACTCACCCAACCTGGTTTCTATGTTTTGAATTGGTTGCTGAATTTAATAAGAAAATAAAACACTACACACCATGTGGTTGTCCATTGGAAAGAGTGGATAACACTACACTAGAGATAAATTATCCTGAATAACATGGATATTCAAATCTGGACCTGGAATCCTAATCCGGCCCTGGTTTTCTTATTCCCAGGTAAATAACTCACAATTCATGGTACTGATTGGCCAAACTGTCTTCACACCTGACTCCCAGGTAAAGGGAGGGTGGAAAACCAGGAGTTCTCAGACCTTGAGGACTGTGATTTGAATACCAGGGCTGTATAAGATACATTTTCCTGTATATAGCAGGACTTCCCGTCAAGAAAAACACACACACACACACACACACACACACACACACACACACACACACACACACACACACATAAACCGTTGACGATTGACAGCCATGGCAGCTTATCAATGAATGTGACGATGGCACATAGGTAATCACACGAGTAGACGGCAATTTAGCCATGATGAATGCTCAAGCCCCGCCCATCTCAACCAGTCCCAGTGCACTCTGGGAGCAACCCGATATGGGCGGCACAACATGCACTTGTTTTTTGAAGGCCTGTTTTGTTTTTACAGCTTTTCCCAGCTGCTCGGAACAGACAAACAAGGCTTACAGTTCGAACTGAAACACTTACTCACCCCCACCCCCCTCTACCCCACCAATCCCCGTCACTCACAGCAGCTGCCTGCAGCCTGACAGACAGACAGACAGACCCTTTCATTGGAAGAGCATGTATCACTCAGGACAGCAAATGTTGGTATGTCAGAAACAATGGTTACACAGGACAGAATGAGATACAAAACCACCTTCGGTTCTGTCCCTTACAGAAATTAAATACTGAAAATGTATCCAAATAAAATATATTACAATGCTTATACTCACAATATATGAGTAAATATAAAAATTACTGCTCCTTCAAGATATTGCAATATACTGTATACTTTTTGAAAATGAACTGCTTGGGAATATATTCATCTTTATGTTTTCCAAACAGTACACTCGTACAGTACAATATATTACAGTGTTTTCTGTTTCTGTGTGGAATGTAATTCTGAGTCGCCTTTTAAAAGGGGAGCCTTGAGGCTTAGAGAACGGGGCTTCATTTTATATAAATCTGACTGCTGTCAATCACATCAGAAGAGGGCTTTCCATGTGCAAACAGTGAATCTTGTGGCACGGGAGAGCAGGATAAATGTATTAAAGATCTCATCTATTTTGCTTTGCGCAGAAGCACTCTTCCATCTGAAGTGGTTTGCTTCTCTCAGGATAACGATGTCTGATTCCAGATACCAATCGCTTTATTCAGCTCAACAGAGTATTTTTTCATCCCCCAGTTTTCTGCCTACTCCTGTAGTATCCCTCCCTCTCTCTCTCTCTCCCTCTCTCTCTCTCTCTCTCTCTCTCTCTTTCTCTCTCACATATACGCAAACTCGCATACACACTTGCACACAGTCACTCTCTCTCTCTCTTACTCCACACTCGTCTCTCTCTCTCTCCTTTTTTTTACAGTGCCAGCCTCAGCTGCATTAGCTCTCTCACACCATTACGGTGGTGCGTGTGTGTGTGTGTGTGTGTGTGTGTGTGCGTGCGTGTGTGCGCGTGTGCGTGTGTGTGTGTGCGTGCGTGCGTGCGCGCGTACGTGCGTGTGTGTGCACCAGGGGAATAGCGCTGATCCCGGAGATTTCTCCCGACGTCCATCAGTCATCTCCATGTGTCCAGCAGGCCTGCAGGCACAGGGGTGAGGACAAAGAGACACATGACATTAGCATCACTTAACAGACACTCTCATACAGAGCAACTTATAAAGAGTGGAGAGCATTAGCATTCGCCTCAGGAATACAAAAGTGCGATATCAACAGGAAGGCACAGAAGGCCCGTTAATAATCAGTAAGTGTAAAATTAGCCAAACAAACCAAACGTTAGTATTGTAGACAAATGAAAATACCACTGCTCCACTAAAGCTATCTTTACACAGTTATATGTTATAAGTTATAACATTACTATCTCAGAGAGAAATTGAAAATGAAAGAGGAAAGCTTAGTGGATTGAGGGGAGCCATGAAGCAGTCTGAAGAAGTAGACGTGGCTTGGAAGGGGTCTCTTCACTTCCACATTCTCTTCATCCCACATTTTCTTTCCCTCCTTCCCTTTTTCCCTCCTTCCCTCATCCTCCCTGCAGTCCTGCTGGAACAACAGAGCAAAGAGGACGGAGAGTTCTTCGGGCCCTGTGTTCAGAGATTTTAGGAAGTTGACAAAAAAATACTAAATGAATATTCGTAAAAAGTGGTGTCCGCAATGAAAAACGAGGCCTAAAATTGAGTTCAGCACAATAAACTTTTTGAGCCTTCAGCCGTGCGGACACCATTTTAAGTCTCGCCCTCACACTCTTTCTATCTCTCCATCTTTCCCTCTCTCTCCCTCTCCCGTCTCCTTCCTAGTTTGCCCTTGTCCCGAATGGCTCCAAATTCAGTGATTAAGATCAGAGCCAATGAACTCTGTCGCTCTCCTCCTCCCTCTTTCCCTCTTTTCCCTCCTTCCCTCCTCTCTCCCTCTCTGTCCCTGGGTGCCTGTATGTAACATCAGTAAAGCTGTCAGCTGGTCCAGCCAAGGTAAACAGCCCAGTCCCAGGTTCAGAGGTGACTGGAGCCCAAATGTTTTTCCTCAGGAACCGGGGGACCACTGGGGGCTCCCGGTCCGGGGCCCGGGGCCCAGAGAGGGGGCAGGAGGGGAAGGCGATCCCCTCGATTGCCCCCCACCACTAAACACGCCGGGCCAGTCTCTCCACTAATCTGCATCTGTGTACACAAACCCTCTCAACAGGATTCCCCCTTCACACGTACACACACTCTCACACATGCACACACGCATATTCATTCACTAAATTCAGTTTAAATTGCCACTGTGTCAACAAAAAAGGGCTGCGACACCCCAAAAAATCCAGAACACAAACAGACCCACGCACACACAGACACACACAAAACACAACAAAACATACACATATGCACACTGGCAAGGAAATGAGTCCAGGTACTTACAGCGCTTGTAGAACATAAAACACAGTGTCAGGTCTCTCGCTCTCTCTCTCTCTTACACAGACGCACGCACGCACACACACACACACACACACGCACGCGCACGCACACACACACAGACACTTGCTGTTTGTCTGTCCACGCATCCCATAAGCAGCACAATCAAACCCACCCCTGTGCATTATGTACCCACACTCTCCACCCATTTCAGAAGCACTGCTTTATCTGCAACTTTCATTTCTTTTTTTAATACTAATCTTATGAAAAGTGTCACCGTCACTGTGGTGAGGTTTACCTGCATGTTACATTGCATATTTCAATTACGTGGAGCCTGCACTTCCGTCAGGTCCCAATTCAGCTCATTTCATTCACTGAAGAACACTAATCTGGCCAGGGAGGGGCGTAGAGAAGCAGAGAGTGAGTAGTGGTAATATCACTCACCCGGGAGTGACCCCTATCTCAGCCTCCACAACCAGCTCCCAGAGAGACGGAAAACAGGAGAGAGAAAGAGAGAGAGAGAAGGGGAGGGAGACCTATCCAGGAGCCGCAAATCAGGAGCGGCACTAAAACCTCGGAGACAGATGGAGAGAGCAGGAGGGCGAGAATCTGGGAGGGACACAGAGGCACTCTGAGGCGCACCTATGCCAAAAAAAGCACGTTGAATTAAATTAAGAGAGAGAGAGAGAGGGAGGGAGAGAGGGTGAGACCGAGAGGGAAGGAGTAGGAGAGGGGAAGCGGAGAACGAGGCATGGAAGACGCTCACGCGTCCTGACCACCCTTCCCTTATTCCTCTGGCAGGGGATGACTTCAAAATATCAAGATCCAGTGTGTCAGAGACATGGAGGAATTATGCAATAGACAGAGAAACAAAAAAAAGAGGGATAGAGAGAGAGTGAGAGAAAGAAAGTGAGAAAGGGAGAGGCAGGGAGAGAGAGAAAGAGAGATGGGAGAGAGAGGGAGGGAGAGAAAGAGAGCGAGAAAGGGAGAGGGAGGGAGAGAGAGAAAGGGAGAGTGAGGGAAAAAGAGAAAGAGAGATGGGAGAGAGAGGGAGGGAGAGAGAGAAAGATAGGTGGGAGAGAGAGGGAGGGAGAGAAAGAGAGAGAGGGAGAGAGAGAAAGAGGTGGGAGAGAGAGGGAGGTAGAGAGAAAGAGAGCGAGAAAGGGAGAGGGACGGAGAGAGAAAGAGAGGTGGGAGAATGAAGGAAAGGTATGGCTACACAAAGAGGGTGGCTGAAAGAGATAAAAAAAGATAAAATTAAACAAATGGGTCCAGTAATGAAAACAGTGGAAAGGGTTCACAAAACACAATAAGAGACAATATTTTAACAATCTGAAAACTCACAGTTCATCATTTATAGTTCCTGTGAGTTATTCAAAATCTATCTGTAATAACATGGTCTGCATAAAAAAATGCCCTTTGAAAAATCCAGCCCAGTGGCCTGTAATGTCCTAAAGCATGTCCCTGTAATGTCCTAAAGCATGTCCCAGTGGCCTGTAATGTCCTAAAGCATGTCCCAGTGGCCTGTAATGTCCTAAAGCATGTCCCAGTGGCCTGTAATGTCCTAAAGCATGTCCCAGTGGCCTGTAATGTCCTAAAGCATGTCCCAGTGGCCTGTAATGTCCTAAAGCATGTCCCAGTGGCCTGTAATGTCCTAAAGCATGTCCCAGTGGCCTGTAATGCCCTAAAGCATGTCCCAGTGGCCTGTAATGTCCTAAAGCATGTCCCTGTGGCCTGTAATGCCCTAAAGCATGTCCCAGTGGCCTGTAATGTCCTAAAGCATGTCCCAGTGGCCTGTAATGTCCTAAAGCATGTCCCAGTGGCCTGTAATGTCCTAAAGCATGTCCCAGTGGCCTGTAATGTCCTAAAGCATGTCCCAGTGGCCTGTAATGTCCTAAAGCATGTCCCAGTGGCCTGTAATGCCCTAAAGCATGTCCCAGTGGCCTGTAATGTCCTAAAGCATGTCCCAGTGGCCTGTAATGCCCTAAAGCATGTCCCAGTGGCCTGTAATGTCCTAAAGCATGTCCCAGTGGCCTGTAATGTCCTAAAGCATGTCCCAGTGGCCTGTAATGTCCTAAAGCATGTCCCAGTGGCCTGTAATGTCCTAAAGCATGTCCCTGTGGCCTGTAATGTCCTAAAACATGTCCCAGTGGCCTGTAATGTCCTAAAGCATGTCCCAGTGGCCTGTAATGTCCTAAAGCATGTCCCAGTGGCCTGTAATGTCCTAAAGCATGTCCCAGTGGCCTGTAATGTCCTAAAGCATGTCCCTGTGGCCTGTAATGTCCTAAAGCATGTCCCAGTGGCCTGTAATGTCCTAAAGCATGTCCCAGTGGCCTGTAATGTCCTAAAGCATGTCCCAGTGGCCTGTAATGTCCTAAAGCATGTCCCAGTGGCCTGTAATGTCCTAAAGCATGTCCCAGTGGCCTGTAATGTCCTAAAGCATGTCCCAGTGGCCTGTAATGTCCTAAAACAGGGGGTGTCAAACAGCACAGTAAAACATCATCACTTACAGTACACATATGTACTCTGTGTGGGGCGTCCTGGAGGACAGCAATGTTTGTGGTTTACTTTCAGTCAGCTTTGAATGTAGGCCTTGGAATCCCTGCACTCGGATTCCTTAATTTAAGTAACTGGTGAGTAAATTAATTACTTAAATTAAGCTCCTAAACCCTGAAAGACACCAATACCCAAGAGACATTGCAGCCTTCCACAGCTGAAGCCTGACACTACCTGTCTTAGAAACAGGGAGAAGGGGAGCTCTTCTTTCATATGATTGCACATTTTGGTTAGTAGCATGTTTCGTTGACCGCTCACGGGGATCGGCGGTACCACGCACTCTCATGCCATACTCCGGTGGACATGTGACTGACATGTGCAGCAGAATTCAGAACAAGTGAATGTCTGCTACAGTGATGTCACACCAGGAGAACCAATAAGAATGTGATTAGTTCCCTTAGCTGGGGTCCATCGGTCTTTAGCGTTACACAAGGCTGCAGTGTTCACATGTTTTTTTGGTCAGTTCCTTTCAGTCAGCAGCCTTTAGGCCTTGAATACAAGGTGTGTGAACCCTTTGGCCAACCAATGGCCGCAGACACTGCAGCCCCCCAGGACCTGAGTTGGACATCCATCACACAATCTCTCATCACACACTGCTTTGGAATGTCACAAACATGCAACATGGTGATTTATACATATGTAAGTTTCAATATTTTCCTTCGTAATTCATATTCAGTTTGTCATGATCTCCTTTTGCAATACGTCAAAGGGTCGAGGGGTAAAGGGGTCAAGGGGTCAGGCGAAAGCGTTTCAGTTTTTTCCATTAAGTATCAGAATGTTTTCTGCTTTCTTCTTCTCCTCTCTAGAAATGCCATGCTGTGAATCTGCTCTGCACTCACTCTCTCGCCTGACGCTCTCATCGCTCACTTCTCCTGCCTGTCGCAAATCTAAGACGCTTTCCGAAGCTTCCCAGTGAACATTTTTGTGGTGAAAAGTTGGTGAGATGCCGTCTAGGAATTTCAGGTGAACACCCGGCTACATTTGGTTGAACAGTGAAAGTTTTCTAGCTGACTAGGATTATTGGGGTTAACCTAGTCCATTTGTGTCAAAATGTGTCAAATGTCTCGTCTCTCAACCTAGATTTCCACCCCTCCAGACGTCTAAACAAACACCGGCTTTTGCTCACTGGGTTTAACCAGACCATGGTCGGAGCCTGTGCTATTAGTAAGCCTCCTCTCTGAGCGGGCGACTGTGAGAAAGAGTGGAGCGGAGAAGGAGAAAATAGTGGGAAAAGGGAAGAGAGGAGAAGAGTGCGAGTCTCTCCGCCAGCCAGCAGCTGCCAGGTCTCCAGCCCTGAGCTTCCTGCCCATGCCCCGTATCAATCTGCCATTTGACAGAGCGGACCAGGGCCGTGGAGGAAGACAAACAGCAACAAGCACGAAGACTGGCTTCCTCTTCCTCTTCTCTGGCACAGCGCTCTCTGCCTCAGACACCCGTCACGCCTTGTCACCCCCGCACTCAGATACGACCAACACTTGCGTTTCCTCCCGCTACACAAACACCAATAAATACACAACACCGGTCCTGACAAAAAAAACACACACAACAGGAGATGATAAAATATGAGGAGAAAAGAAAAGGGGTGGATTTGGGAGAGTAAGAGGAGAGCAAAACCCAATTCAATACTTTATCGCCATTTCAACACAAGTTGACTGGAATTCAGTACGGTGTGGCTCAAGCCAAGGGTACAATATAACACAGTCCACAACACACATGTAATACACACTCATATGAGTCAATACTAATAAATATGCAATAGAATACCCATGAAAAATGTTTAAAAAATCTTTTTTTTAATGATAAAATAATAAGGTTAAATAGAGAACAGAGCTGTAAAGTGCACAGTGCAGTTTGACAGAATCACAGGCACGTTAAAGGGTAACAAAGCACGCTGGTTTAGCTAGACCCCAGCCCCTTTTCAAATTCGAAAACTGTCAAAATCTGGGAGTGATAAGGTAATAATATAGGGGCTGAGCTCCAGGTATCAAACCACGCCCCAGCAATTTTTTTCACTCATAGCACTCCATGCAGATCAACCACCGAACTATATAGAAAATGGTGAGATCAACCGCTGAGATTCGCTTTTATAGCTGAGGCGTAGCCCGCCCTCACTACAAAACTTCAGGGCGTAGCTGTACAGGTTTCAATTTTGTCACCAGGAGGAATACGTCAGCTGGATGAAGTATCTGCCAAATGACAGACTGGATATGCAGTTCCTAGCGTTTTACCACTAGAGACACTTCTGAGCCAGATCCTTTGGGTTTATGCTGTTTTGCGCTAACTGCAGTGAAATGTCAAGATTTGGACCAGGATCAATCAGTAGCACTTTTAAAAAACCAAATGTATCAGTTCTCATCTAAAATAAGTGGTTTTAGTGCTTTGTTACCCTTTAAGAGTTCAATGTTCAGATTGTACAGGGTAAGTGCTGTTTGAATCTAGGAGGGACATGAGCATGAGACTGAGACTGAGAGACAGGAGCATGAGACTGAAACTGAGAGACTGGAGACTGAGAGGACAGGAGACTGAGACTGAGAGACAGGACCATGAGACTGAAAGACTGGAGACTGAGACTGAGAGACAGGAGCATGAGACTGAGACTGGGAAACAGGAGCATGAGGACTGAGACTCTGGAGCATGAGACTGAGACTGAGAGACAGGAGCATGAGACTGAGAGACAGTAGACTGAGACTGAGAGACAGGAGACTGAGACTGAGAGACTGGAGCATGTCTGAACAGTTAAATAATCTGACTCAAATCAAGTTTTTACGAGTCCAGACCCCGCGTCTCTGAACTGCAGTCACTCTCCTCCCTCAGTTGTGCATCTCCACAAAACCTTTTTCTCCTCACATAGTGAACGTGAGACTGAAACTCCTTAACGCACGGCTCAGGATGGTTCATGGAAAACGGCGACACGATAATGCCTCTTGAGTGGAGCGGATGGGGAAAGCCAGTACTGTGATGCCACGTGTGCCATTAGGGGTGTGTGTGTGTGTGTGTGTGTGTGTGTGTGGGGGGGGGGTATTGCCCTTCATTATTCTTATTTATGTATTTCTGCTCTCTCCTGTCACCCCCCCCCCCCACCCGTTCAGTTCAGTTCAGTTCATTATTAGCACAGTATCTAAACAGCATCATTTAGCATCATCTCATTCACCGACTATGCTTTGTCCCCCTGCCCTCACCAAAAAAAATGTAAAAATACATTTCTGATGGGAGACAAAAATTACTCCAGGACAAAAAATTACTCGAGACAAACACGCACGCACACGCGCACACACACACACACACACACACACACACACACACACACACACACACACACACACACACACTGTAAACCCAGGGCTAAGCCAGATGCCCCCCTCTGCTCCTTCAATAACATCTCTGCTCAGCAATCTCTGGCCACTTCACCCCCCCCCCCCCCCCCCCCCCCCCCCCCCCCCACACTGTGGGGGCCAGCATTGTCCCCCTGCTGCAGCTTCTTATTTCTTTATG
>CM056387.1:29431016-29456016 GCA_029718625.1 Synaphobranchus kaupii
GTGGTCTCCTTATGGTCGATCGAAAAATAAATCTTTCACTTTTTAAAAAAATGATTTCTTTCAGACCACACTTTAGACACACTTTAGACCATGCATTTATATAAAACACCCGCTCTCACGCTAAGGCATATCCCTATGTAAAAATACCTTAATTTAACTGTAATCCAGTGCATTTTTTTTCACAAAAGGAAATCCCTGATCTGTAGGAATCTGAATCAAACAGATTCTTCACATGGATCCCTTTATTTTCCGTGTTTGTTAATTTCATTTGTCCCCCCCCCCCCCCCCCGCCGTATGAGTGCTCCTGTAACAGAGGTTTTTTTAACATAGCCATGGAAAACAGCTCCTCTCTTGCCCCCACCTGCCCTGTCCCCCTTGGTTACAATGCAGGTGCACCATGGGATAGGGCACAACAGACTGTTAGCACTGCACAGCAACCTGAGCTGGAGGACTGACACATAAAAAATCAGCCAGACCTGAGCCGGCACAATTAAACAGAAAAAATCAGTCCAGACCTGAGCCGGCACAATTAAACAGCAAAATCAACCAGACCTGAGCCGGCACAATTAAACAGCAGAATCAGCCAGACCTGAGCCGGAACAATTAAACAGCAGAATCAGCCAGACCTGAGCCGGCACAATTAAACAGCAAAAATCAGCCAGACCTGAGCCGGCACAATTAAACAGCAAAATCAACCAGACCTGAGCCGGCACAATTAAACAGCAGAATCAGCCAGACCTGAGCCGGCACAATTAAACAGCAGAATCACACAGATCTGAGCCGGCACAATTAAACAGCAGAATCAAACCAGACCTGAGCCGGAACAATTAAACAGCAAAAATCAGTCAGACCTGAGCCGGCACAATTAAACAGCAAAATCAACCAGACCTGAGCCAGCACAATTAAACAGCAGAATCAGGACAGATCTGAGCCGGAACAATTAAACAGCAAAAATCAGTCAGACCTGAGCCGGCAACAATTAAACAGAAAAATCAGTCAGACCTGAGCCAGCACAATTAAACAGCAGAATCAGCCAGACCTGAGCCGGCACAATTAAACAGCAGAATCAGTCAGACCTGAGCCGGAACAATTACACGGCCAAAATCAGGCAGACCTGAGCCGGCACAATTACACGGCAAAAATCAGGCAGACCTGAGCCGGCACAATTACACGGCAAAATCAGGCAGACCTGAGCCGGCACAATTAAACAGCAAAATCAGTCAGATCTGAGCTGGAACAATTACACGGCAAAAATCAGGCAGACCTGAGCCGGCAAAAATTAAACAGCAAAATCAGTCAGACCTGAGCCGGCAACAATTACACGGCAAAATCAGTCAGACCTGAGCCGGCACAATTTAAACAGCAAAATCAGTCAGACCTGAGCCGGCAACAATTACACGGCAAAAATCGGTCAGCCAGACCTGAGCCTGAGAAAAGACACTGCATAATCAGCCAGAACTGAGCCAGAGGAATGAAACAGCAACATTGGCCAAACCTGAGCAGGCAGAATTACAGGGAAAACTTATGTACGACTCAGAGACTGGCAGGTCTGAGGGACGGCTCTCTGAAGTGAGTGCTGTTGTGCGGTGGAGGAATTTATGACCCAGTTGGAGTGGAGGGCGGACCTCACATTTCCCATATGCAGCCAGGGCCATTCCCCCCCCCCTGGGGGAATCCGCCATATGGGAGTCGCGCCTTTGAAAGGGAGAGGGAGAGGGAGAGGGAGAGGGTCAGGTGTAGTGTAGAGAGGCCCCGCTGGTGTGTTTTTTTTTACTTTAACCTGACCTGGCACTGCAGGCCTTCTAAACTTCAGGCCAAAAACATATCCCTGCTAAGTTCTCCCTTTTTTCAAGAAGATCACCACATCTAAAATGTAGGGCTGTAGTTCAGCACATTTTATTTGTGTCAATTTTCTGTCAATTTAATTTCCTTAAAATGTTAAAAATGGCCTTTGCCAGCTAAAGCCAAAGAATACCAAGCCCACAGATATGAAAAAAGCAGGGGTGGTGGGTGAAAATCACAGGCCACAAAACTAAAATGTGCGAAAGAGGCTGACAGCAAAAAATATCACCGGGGAAAAACTGTTAAAAGTGTCAGTGTGCAATGCTACCCTCAACCTCTCCAAAAATAAAATATCATTGGAAGAAAAAAAGATGATGATTTCAAATAAATAGCGGGCTCCACAGAGCCCTTCAGGATTGATTTCTTGGAAGACAAGCTTGCCAACAGAAGACATCTCTTGTGTGAGTTTAAATTAGTTTTACTCTCCAGAAATGGAGAAGCCCAGGGCATGTGTCTCAACAACAGCAGCAAACTCCCAGAAAGAGATTAGGGCCTGATATATCCCCACTGCACATACTCAAATGTATCCACTGTAATCAGAGGATACCGAACACCTTACCTAGGTAAGCTAGGCTTCTAGCTGTGCAGATAACACACGTGCATGTAATGGGTGGATCTGCCTTTCTGCTCCGTTGCCCCCTGTCCTGGGGACAATTAACCTGATCATCTTCCTCTTCAGTACCTTCAGAACTGGCCTAAAAACACATTTCTAGCACATGTCCCCACCCTTGTAGTCTTAGTTAAAGCCTCCCCCTCATGTTTGTTGAAACTCCCTGGGTTAAATTCCTGGTACATGCAAAGGCCCTTGGCAATAAAAAGTGATTCTGATTATTATGAAAAATAATGACAACTATTAATAATGCACTCTTTCCAGGGCAGAGTTGGAACCAGGCCTGCACTGATTACATCATCCTCAGATGGCTGACCTCATACATTACCCACAATCAGAGCTGTAGCACATGACATCACAGACCCACAGCCTGTGACGTCAGAGACTGCTGCTCCGGGTTCTCCTGCACTCCAAGGCTGAGGTTCTACTTTAAACTGACCATTTTATATGGTGTTCATCTCTTTTCGCATGGATCACCAGCTGAAGACAAACTCCTCTACCATCAAACACCTTCCACAGCTTGCAAGCCCTTCCCACAAGCTAACAAACTCCTCCCACAGGTTGCAAGCTCTTCCCACAAGCTAACAAACTCCTCCCACAGGTTGAAAACTCCTCCGACAGCATGCAAACTCCTCCTATAGCTTTCAAACTCTGCTCCCAGCTTTCAAGTCTTTTTTTTATCCTATGTCATTGCATAATAAAAGATCAAATCCAGGAGGGAGCCACCTTATGGATGCAGACTGAGGTGAAAATAAATTGGGCACATAAGCCAAGTCGCTGTGTTCTGCATTTGTTTTTTTGTGCATTACAGGCAGTCCTCAGCTATTGCATTTCCTAAAATCAATAAACTTGTTTCAACTCCGAGCTTTTTGTTCCCTTTTTGTTTTCCTTAACAATTCCTCTTTAGAGAGCCTTTCATTTTGTTTTCCACCGGCGGTTATTTTCTGTGTGATAAAAAGACAGCAGAGAAAAGTCGTGCGCGTCTGAGGGAGGAGTCCTTAGATCCTTTTCTTGTGCGTCGTTTTATGTTCTGACACATAATGGCAGGCAGTGATGTCACAGACCCCCACAGCACCGCCCCTCTGCAACGGTTCAGACCAGGCTCAGAGACTATGGCCATGAGGGTGGAGAGGTAGGGTGAGGGGAGGGCTCAGTGGCAGGGCCTGTTCTAATTGTGTCTCACCGCTGTTTCACCTAAGCTAACCCTTCAAGGCACCAGCACACAACACCACCGCGGGGGCTCCTCTGGACACAGCCAAAATCGCCGGCCTGATTCTGATGGCTATCGACAGCCCACGTCCACAGGGCAGTCACGATGCACTGGGGTGAACAGCAGGGGGTGATGTGGCCCAGACCTTTGTTCCAGTGCATATATAAAACTGTGTTTTATAGCTCCTTCAGTTATATACGATATTCCAGTATAATATATTTTCTACAAAATAATTGAAACAAGCAATAACATCTTGTCATATCTTCCATTGGTAATTAATATCATTGCATCTCCCAGTGTTGTAAATGTGATATTTCAGTATATTATATTTTCACGGAAGACAAAATAATTAATATCTCCAATATCATTTTATTGTCTTTCCATTATCTTGCCATTGGTGTTTTATTGTGCTATGAGTACGGTCTTACACATCTATTTGTTAGTTATTCATATTTGCATTGATCCTGTGTTTTCTGCGCTATCGTCTGACACACATACAGGATTCTGTCTGTTGTGTTTCTGAAATAATATAATTCAGAAGGATATCACTGATATAATAGGTAGTGTAAAAAAGCTGCGTTCTCATACAGACCAGGTGGTAATACCCCACTCAAAACACAAAGCTATCTGAACAGGTATAGTGCACAGTTACGTTACTGAAACAACAAGTGGTGTGGAACTTACTATTAGGTACCTAACCACAGACCGTTTCACTTAAACTCAATTACAAGATTATCATTTCAGTTAAACTCAGCTCACTTCAGTTAAATGCAGAACTTTCATCTAGATTCAATTTGATGGCACTGAGTTCAAGTTTCCTTTTGCATCATCAAACAACAAACACCAAATTACAATGCAGTAACGCCATACAAGACCGAACCATACAGGGCTACTAAATTAGCACCCAATACTGCATACAAAGCAGGGTGTAATCAAACATAGGATTTGCCAAGTCCACTTGTGTATTCTTTAAACCCACTCATGTATGGCCATTTCATTAAGAGAAGCCTTTACCCCCAGGTACCCCTCAGATTATGACCATTTGTACAACAGTACACTAAAAGAAGCCATTATGTTATCCCCCCCCCCCCCCCCCCCCCCACACACCTCCTCTCTGGGCAGTGAAGCATTTATTTTAATGGTCTATAAATGTTATTATCAATCATGATGAGCTCTTCACTGCTTTTCAAAAGAGCAGATGTCATGACCTCAAAATGCCACCAAGGAAGCACATTCCAACACAATGCAGTGAAAGGAGTATTTGGACAGACGGACACAGACACACGAACACACACATTATTGCTATTGTTATTGTTGTTAAAGCATGTTGAATTGGAATTAGAGGGAGAGAGAGAGAGAGATGGGGGATAGGGAGAGAGAGAGGGAGAGGGAGAGAAAGAGAGGGAGAGAGAGAGAGAGATGAACGGCTGGTTTTTATAAATTTATGGCCTAAAATGCCTTGGCAAGACTGGATAACTCATGTCATTCTAATAAAGCCTGTTTGAATAATTGAAAGAAAGAGTCTGCTCCTGGTCCCAGGGCTGCTTTCGTCTGGTTAAGTGCAATACCAGCATAAGCAAGGAGAAATACAGAAACCAATAACCCACTGGCATGACAGGAGGAGTTACTCAAGGTATGGCTTTCTACTGTAATCCGTGTGTGTGTGTGTGTGTGTGTGTGTGTGTGTGTGTGTGTGTGTGTGCGCAAAACCAATTTAGCTATTTTCTTGGCTGACTTCAATTAGCAAAACTAACTATAATTATAACTATATACAGTATATAACTATAATTCATCACCAGTAGCCATTATCCTCACAACCAGACATGCACTCACTGCCTCGGAAAAGAATGTTCCTTTTTGTAATGGAGTGAAATTAAACAGCCATAAAACATCCTGTTATCCCCTTTGCACTTCTCCAAAAGTCCACTTCCGTAATTACAATTAAGAGGCTTCCTCATGGCTGCACATCTGATCTAATAAACTGACCTCAAATGCTGTCTCTTCTGTGGCGTTCCATACAAAAAGACTCCTTTTGGAAAGACGTTTATATTACCTGAGACATCCATCTTAAAAACACACACACCCTGGCCAGTAACTGCAAGACAGCCAAGAAATAAACTCACAATCACAGCAAAGCTCAGTGGTGATGATCTGTACCCTGTAAGAACTCTTATTTTTATTCACCGTTTTATTAATCTAGGAAGCTGGCAGCGGTACTATCCTCAGGTAAAATGTGGAACGTTTTTCATAATATTATTGCACATATTCACCATGCACAAAATCATCCAGAAGGAAGAAAATTATGAACACATATCCTAAAACATCATACGATATCAGGGGGAAAAAAATATCTTTAAACAACCTGAGCTAATAATAATATTAATGTTTTTTAAACTTTTCTAATATGCTGACAAATTACAAAAGAGCCCTGGAAATTGGACTGAAATCATACTGCAGTGAAAAAGTGTCAGTGTACGTGATGCTTTAATTTCATATTATTAATAAAAATGTGGGTTCCATATTTTTTACACGCCGGAGTGGTGGGTTGGCCTGTATTATTTACCCACAAGAAAGAATATTTACCAGCATTTGGCGCTTGGCGGGTGTTAATTTTGGACCCTGACTGTACCTCACAGCGTAGATTAAGAGGCACCTCCAGAGCCCCAGAAGGGCTCTAATGTAGTAAGGTAAGCGTACAGGTCCAAATGAGAGTAGGCAAGCTGAAACTAAACTGGTCCTGATGGGTAATTATGCTCCTGCAACTCGATTTATTAAGGCGCCTGGGAGAGAGGTTGTTTTAGTCCATTTAGGGTATAAATACAGGGAAGAGTGATTGAAATAGAAATTTAAATGCATCTACGGTATGGAGGGTCAACATAAAAAATAAAAGAGTAAGTAAAATAATAAATAGTAATAATAATAATAACAATAATATTTGTATAGCACATTTCATACCCTGAAGGTGCTTCACAGAAAACTTAAGGGATAAAAGCATAACACAGTAAAAAAAAATAAAAAAATAAAATCAATTCTAAGAAAGCAGAAAAAAACAGTAAAGTAGTGAATAAAAAAGGCAGATGACTTAAAATGCTCAAATCAAAATGCTAAAAGGATAATAAATCAGGATCAAATGAATAAATGCCTTAAATACATAAATAAAATCTATAAATCCATAGTTCTTTTTCATATTCTTTGTTCGCTTATTAATTTGCATTAAAGCTGATGGCTGTGCCAGGTCTCCAGAGAAGATTTTGTATCGGGTAGAGGCATTTTAAGGAGAATGTATGAGAGATTTAGTTCGCACTGTGGCAGATACTGGCACAGCTGTATGAGATGATTTTTTAATGGTGTCGTAATGCACATTGTTATGTATTGTCAAATTCATTATGACTACATTCAGCGATGATGTAAATGTAACTGCAAAATCAATAGTGTGATATGCCTGCAAAGATTAAGCATTTCTTCTGTAACTACAGCTAATGGGGGGAGAAGAAATATTGCTATGCACCAGTAGCCATATTGGTTTCTGCAAAAACCTGCCCACCTCTCAGCCAACCAACACTGTCTACATACCGATAACGGGATGGAGACAAAAAAATAAGTAGCAATTTCCTTAAGCCATTCTTCTAGCAAGCTACCTTCTTCTAGCATTAATTGTCATTTGCTAGCGTGCTAATCTGCCGGCTAACGCAAACGCAATCTTTAAAAGGACACTGGTGAGCAAACGGTGGGTAGACTAGACTGTGACACAGTTAGACTGTGGAGGAGATGAAGCCAAGGGAATGGGTAACACACAGAGACCAGCAGAAACAACAAACGTATCGCACAGGAATGAAAGCCAATGCAAAAAAAAAAAAACCAGTGGACAAACCCATGCTTTGAGAGACGTGGTGATTGGCCCGGGGTGATTCCCCAGAGGACCTGCCTGCGCACTGTACATAATTGAGGCAATTATGTGCCTAATGAGCTAAATCCCTCCACCGCATTGCTGAACGCTGAGGTGGAGGCCCGCGGGAGGGGGGGGGCGGGGGTGTCGAAGGTCAGCCGTCCTGAGAAACGGCTAACAGGAGCGTCTCGGGTCACTTGCGAGTGTTCGGGAAAGTGGGAACAAACAAAAGCAAACATTGCCCCTTTGGCCTCTCTGTCTGACTCTCTGTAAGGAAAGGAATGCCCTTCTGAATGCAGAAAAGTGCAATTTGTCCCAGTGGAGTTTCTGGCACTATGAATTACCCTCGACCCATTTCATCATTTCGCTTTCCTCCCGAATATTTATCGGCCCGCCTGCCGCTGCCTCCGTCTGCTCCAATCCGGCGAGAAGAATAAATATATATATAAAGCAGAACTGATTATACCTTCCCATGCGTCTGAGGAGCGAGCAGTCGGCGAAGTGCGTAGTCATTAATGCCTCTCCTGTGTCCTCAGGAAAATAGTGCAGATTGGCCATTTCTTAGCTTTCTGTAAGAACTACAATCCCTTGGAAGCAAAAGCTGTCATGTCAGCACTTCGGTAGATGGGCCTGTGTGTGTGTTTGTTTGTTTTTGTGCATGTGTGTGTGTGCGTGTGTGTAGCATGTGATTTGCTTCTGCACACTCTAGCAAACATGTCAGCGTATTTGTTTGTTTTTGTGCATGTGTGTGTGTGCGTGTGTGTGTGCGTGCTTGTGTGTGTGTGTGTGTGTGTGTGTGTGTGCGTGCTTGTGTGTGTGTGTGTGTGTGTGTGTGTGTGTGTGTGAGTGCGTGCGTGCGTGCGTGCGTGCGTGCGTGCGTGCGTGTGTGCGCGTGTGTGTGTGTGTGTGTGTGTGAATATATGTGTGTATATGCATGCATGTGTGCATATGCGCAGTCAATAACTGTAATCAATTAATCATAATCATGATCTGAAGCGAAGGATGTGGCCTCGCTTAAGAAACACCTTAAAATAAAATAAGAGACTTGAAATAAGAGCAGGAAAGCCTGTCCATACACTGCCCAGCTATTCAGTCACATGGTATACATCACGTATGACATCACGGGGTGCATCCCTAGAATTATTCCATGCAGAAATTCCTCACAGAGGAAAAAAACAGTGCCCACATTTTAGCACAGCTCACAGAGGTGATAACCTACCCTACTGCATCGGGTAGCGGGAACAGCCGCCACCCGGTGCTGTCTCTTTTAAATTCCAGGTCTTTGTGGGTCTCACTGTTTCATGGCGACGCGCCGTGTGACATGTCTTTGTGGAGCTGCGTGGCCCGCTGCAGTCTGAGACTGAGGCTCCATTAAGTGACAATGGCATTGACATAACAAAGCCATTTGGCCACATCCCCCAGGGCCATTATTAATCCATTTTACTCATTTACCACACGCAACTCCCGGGAGCGTTCAGGACACTTCTACATCAAGTGGCTGGGCCAAGATTACTGTCACTCCTGCCTCTCTCTCTGTGCTGCACACTGTACTGTGTTCAGAATCTCTCTCTCTCTCTCTGTGCTGCACACTGTAATGTGTTCAGAATCTCTCTCTCTATGTACTGCACACTGTACTGTGTTCAGAATCTCTCTCTCTCTCTCTGTGCTGCACACTGTACTGTGTTCAGAATCTCTCTCTCTATGTACTGCACACTGTACTGTGTTCAGAATCTCTCTCTCTCTCTCTCTGTGCTGCACACTGTACTGTGTTCAGAATCTCTCTCTCTATGTACTGCACACTGTACTGTGTTCAGAATCTCTCTCTCTCTCTCTGTACTGCACACTGTACTGTGTTCAGAATCTCTCTCTCTGTGCTGCACACTGTAATGTGTTCAGAATCTCTCTCTCTGTACTGAACACTGTACTGTGTTCAGAATCTCTCTCTTTCTGTACTGCACACTGTACTGTGTTCAGAATCTCTCTCTCTGTACTGAACACTGTACTGTGTTCAGAATCTCTCTCTTTCTGTACTGCACACTGTAATGTGTTCAGAATATCTCTCTATGTACTGCACACTGTACTGTGTTCAGAATCTCTCTCTCTGTGTGCTGCACACTGTAATGTGTTCAGAATCTCTCTCTCTATGTGCTGCACACTGTACTGTGTTCAGAATCTCTCTCTCTGTACTGAACACTGTACTGTGTTCAGAATCTCTCTCTTTCTGTACTGCACACTGCACTGTGTTCAGAATCTCTCTCTATGTACTGCACACTGTACTGTGTTCAGAATCTCTCTTTCTGTACTGCACACTGTAATGTGTTCAGAATCTCTCTCTTTCTGTACTGCACACTGTACTGTGTTCAGAATCTCTCTCTTTCTGTACTGCACACTGTAATGTGTTCAGAATCTCTCTCTCTCTCTCTCTCTCTCTCTCTCTCTATGTACTGCACACTGTATTGTGTTCAGAATCTCTCTCTCTATGTACTGCACACTGTATTGTGTTCAGAATCTCTCTCTCTATGTACTGCACACTGTAATGTGTTCAGAATCTCTCTCTCTCTCTCTCTCTCTCTCTCTATGTGCTGCACACTGTATTGTGTTCAGAATCTCTCTCTCTATGTACTGCACACTGTAATGTGTTCAGAATCTCTCTCTCTCTCTCTCTCTCTCTCTCTCTCTCTCTCTCTATGTACTGCACATGTCACTTGCATATGTTGTTGAGCTGTGACAATAAAGCTGGTTTTAAATTAAACTCTCTCACTCAACTTACTTATAAACTTCTCCAATATTTTACTTGTGGTCGCGATACAAATCCCCCCTAGCCTTTTCGTTTACTCACATAAGAATCCCGGTCTAAGAGCCAAGTGACAGAAAAGAGAAGCTGAGCAATAAAGAGAAATATTTTGTGTCCTTAAAGTGGTTTTGTGGACTATATTATATTTAGAATTTTATTTATCCATATTTTACTCCTTACCTCAAGACAAATTTTATTTCTGAACTAAGTTACAAGGTTCTCCCCTGAGAGCATGCACAAGCTGCTCGTCATTGAAGACAGACACTACCATAGACGTTCTGAGAGCATGCACAAGCTGCTCGTCATTGAAGACAGACACTACCATAGACGTTCTGAGAGCATGCACAAGCTGCTCGTCATTGAAGACAGACACTACCATAGACGTTCTGAGAGCATGCACAAGCTGCTCGTCATTGAAGAAAGACACTACCATAGACGTTCTGAGAGCATGCACAAGCTGCTCGTCATTGAAGACAGACACTACCATAGACGTTCTGAGAGCATGCACAAGCTGCTCGTCATTGAAGAAAGACACTACCATAGACGTTCTGAGAGCATGCACAAGCTGCTCGTCATTGAAGAAAGACACTACCATAGACGTTCTGAGAGCATGCACAAGCTGCTCGTCATTGAAGAAAGACACTACCATAGACGTTCTGAGAGCATGCACAAGCTGCTCGTCATTGAAGAAAGACACTACCATAGACGTTCTGAGAGCATGCACAAGCTGCTCGTCATTGAAGAAAGACACTACCATAGACGTTCTGAGAGCATGCACAAGCTGCTCGTCATTGAAGAAAGACACTACCATAGACGTTCTGAGAGCATGCACAAGCTGCTCGTCATTGAAGAAAGACACTACCATAGACGTTCTGAGAGCATGCACAAGCTGCTCGTCATTGACGACAGACACTACCATAGACGTTCTGAGAGCATGCACAAGCTGCTCGTCATTGAAGAAAGACACTACCATAGACGTTCTGAGAGCATGCACAAGCTGCTCGTCATTGAAGAAAGACACTACCATAGACGTTCTGAGAGCATGCACAAGCTGCTCGTCATTGAAGAAAGACACTACCATAGACGTTCTGAGAGCATGCACAAGCTGCTCGTCATTGAAGAAAGACACTACCATAGACGTTCTGAGAGCATGCACAAGCTGCTCGTCATTGAAGAAAGACACTACCATAGACGTTCTGAGAGCATGCACAAGCTGCTCGTCATTGAAGACAGACACTACCATAGACGTTCTGAGAGCATGCACAAGCTGCTCGTCATTGAAGAAAGACACTACCATAGACGTTCTGAGAGCATGCACAAGCTGCTCGTCATTGAAGAAAGACACTACCATAGACGTTCTGAGAGCATGCACAAGCTGCTCGTCATTGAAGAAAGACACTACCATAGACGTTCTGAGAGGAATCTTAAAATTACCATAAAAGGATGTGGGGGGGAACACTCCTTATGGCCTGGATCAGAATTTAACTTTCACACTGATCTGAGATCAGTGCCACGCCGTCACGTTCACAGCCATGTTCTGAACATGTCCTGTTCAGATTGGGATTTCCCGCATCAGTGATCTAATTGCTGTGGAGAAAGCCCTCTGGAGAGACGCTACAGGCTAAAGCATGGTAGGAAGGAGGACAGATGCTATGCTGCTACATTTCTATGACGATAGCTTGCATATTCATAAACACTGTCTTATTCTGATTTGTTTTAGTGATTTAAAAAAAAAACAAATACACAAAATAGTCATGTCACAAAAAACTAAACAGGACATCTATCTATGTCATGATTATTTTTATATTTCTAAAATCAGTGTCGAGGAGTAGTTTAACTACATATAGACTAGTACTTTAATTGCGTTTTGCAGCATTTTGCTGGTACTTCAGCTACATTCAAATGCGTGTAGCAGTTGTAGTCATTTTGAGAGGTACTTTTACTACAGAAAATTAAAAACCCCTTTGATCAAATACCACCTCCTCTCACTCTTTTCCTTCTATTCCTGATTGGTGAGAAGGACTCTGTTCCACTATAGTTGCCAACAGTCAACTGCCAATTGCCACACATTGCTGGAGCAAAAAATAGGCATTGCTTGCACGTGCATCATGTCTGGGGAACAAACATGGCCCTATTTAAGCAAATACTTCAATCTATCTCAACAGAAAAAAAGACCATCTAACCATCAAACTAATCTAATCTAACTTACATAAAGGTGAGTATTAACAATTTCAAAGGTTAACTCTATTTACTTTGGCCCTCCAGAGGCAATTTCCACCTAGTTTCTACTCCTTTTATTTAAATGTCAATATCTCAAAAAATATTCTCTGCACATCCATGGTTTAAAGTTCGAGTTGAAGAAGAAGCTGGATCATTCAGAAATTTGCAACAGAATACATTTATTTCAGAATAGTCACATACAGTATATACATAATAACCATAACATAAGTAGCCTAATGTATTTAAATAAGTTAAATAAAATAACATACAAAAGCGTGTGTGTTTTTACACAACAACAGCAATGTATTTCAGCCCTAAGTGCGACAGGTCGCTGTGGAAATGTCGACTGTACGGGACTTTGGCGAAATGTAACAAGATATACTCTTCAGGGTTAATCAGAAAACAGCTGTAGCTGAATATACTGGTAAGTACTTGGTTTCTTAAACATGTTTATACGAGAGATTTTGGAGAAAAAAATTAAGCGTCTTCTAAACCGAAAGTGCATCAGGTACTGTATATAGTACAGTAAGCGAGGGCAAACGGCGAACGTTTTAAAAAAATATCATTGTTTCTATACGTGAACATGATTTTCTTAGCAAGTATAAATGGTGCATTTTATGCATTTTACAGTCTTACAGTGGCTGTGGCGAGATGAGGGTCGTATGTGCTTTGGGCTATTAATAGCACCCTCCTATTTTATTGAACTGAAGTGTAATTGGAGAAGCTGAGGTTTTCGCAAGAGGCTACCCTTTTAAACAATACTGCCTCAAAATTTTACGGGGTTTTCGTAAAGCTGTGGTTTATAATTTCAGACAAACATGAATACTGTAAATGAAACGGATACATCTCAATCACTAGGGGTGAAGTTTATAGAGTTAAACTTTAGATAAGATAAGAGATTCTGCTCTAGTGATCTGAGACATTCATTGTTTGTACCATTGGAATGTCCTTGTTTGTAAAAGGTGCAAGATAAAATATTTTTTACAAGTCACCTCCCTGGCTGTTGGCATCGCGTTACACCTGAACAGAGGACATTTTACTTCAGGACAACCTGGAAGGACTTTCATAGTACCACACCCACGAAATATAAATATTCATTGGCAGAGCAGACAAATGCCTTGTGTCACATTCCAGAAAAAGGACAAGGGCACATTATTCCTGTTGAGCAATCGATCTAGCCCTCTCTCTCTCTCTCTCTGCTGCTCTTGGGATAGTCTTCACAATTTCGGTTTTTATTTTTGGTATTAAGGCAGGTAGAAAACTGCGAAAAGTGGGCTGTCTGGTCAATTTCTTGCTGGGACAGGCTAAAATGGCTGTGTACCTTAGCAGAAAGAAAAAGGTTGATGTTGGGGTAACGGTTAACATTACTGAAATTTTTTAATCACTTGTAAGATCAAGAATCTCTCTAGATTACGAGTATTATAGTAGAATGCAGGACCTAGGGGTGTTTAAGGATAAGTGGTGCCATGGGGAGGCAGTGCGTAGTCTGGTGAGAGGAGAGCTAGTATTTGCCAGCACAATAAGCTGATGTGGTGAGGAAAATTATGCTCTTTTTGAAATTGTTTGCATTGCATTGTTCTTTTTTATTTTTTATTATTTTTTTCGCTATTTTTGGGGGATAATGGGGGAATTTGGGACTATTGTCAATAACACAGTGGCTTGTGTATGTAATGTATAATAAAGGTTCTGTTAAAACTCTCTCTCTCTCTGTCTCTCTGTCTGTCTCTCTGTCTGTCTCTCTCTCCCGATGTGTAGCACTGACTGTATTCCTTCACAGGAAGCTGAAGACAGGGAGTGGGAGGAGATGTGTTCCACTCAGCCAGCAGAGATGCCACTCATCTCCCTCTTCCATGGCGAGTGTGTGTGTGTGTGTGTGTGTGTGTGTGTGTGTGTGTGTGTGTGTGTGTGTGTGTGTGTGTGTGTGTGTGTTTTGGCACCCCTAAGGAGACCATACCTTCTTCTCTTTCCATAAGTCACTCTTTCCCTGTCTACTGTCACCCTTTCCCTCTCTCTCTCTCTCTCTTTCTCTCTGCCCCCTTTCGATCTCTCACTTTCTCACTGCCCCCTTTCCCCTATCACTCTCTCCATCCTCTCTCTCACCCTGCCCTCTCGCTCTCTCCTGTTCTGTCACTCTCTCTCTCTCTCTTCCTACTTTTCTTTCCATCTTCAATACGAGCGCACTGGTGCAGATAGCCCCAATCTTCTGTCATCTCCCTTCAGGCTCAAACACGCCGGTGACACTTCAGGAAGCCTGGCCAAAACAACGATAAACTGCAAACCGGCTAAAACCGGTTACGAGCTGTGGATTACGGCAAACCCAACCCATTGTTTATGATAACAGAAGCATATGGCACATTATGTCCAATTATAGCAATAAGGTAGGCGCTGAGAATAGCAGGACATTATAATCACATCTTATTCTGCCTTCCCCCATCACTCTCTCTCTCTCTCTATCATTGTCTTCTTTATCCCTTCCTACTAGGGGAGTAATGGTTCTCCCGGCTCGGCTCACGATTTTGGTTCGCTTCCGGAAAAACAGGAAAAATGTACCTTTGCTAATTTTCATTTATTTGACAAAATGCTATTAAAAATGGTTATAAAGATGTAATGAAATCATTATCAAATGCTTGAGAACACAGGTTTTCTTTCAAGAGTAAAAGTGCCACGCTGGTATTTTCAAATAGAAAATAATACCCACATTATAGGCTAAGGCCATCGACATCAGGATTTTTGCATTGAAATGGCGTTTAAATGCTGTGGGGAGGTGGAGCTGCTCTCTCCGGACTCTCTCTTTCTTGTGCTTGCAACGGACACCCAGGGCGATGTCAACAAAATGGGCCATCGTGGTTTTTTTATTTTTTCATTTGACACCCAATCCGAGGACATCCAATTCCCACCCCGATCCGGAATGTCCGACTGTCTGCAATTACAGCCGTGTTCCATGTGCGAACCACCCTGCCAACTGGGTAGAGCTGGGACATCCGTGTTTCTCCTCTGAAACGCATACCGTCCAACAGCTGCCTCTTTTCACATCGCTGACCGCAGTTAAGCTCGCGCAGAGCAGCGTTGAAGGAAGGATCTTTCATACGCAGCTTTGACATGCGGTCTTACCTCATCGGCCAGCGGGGCTCGCCCAAGAGCGATGAAACATGGATCCCTGCCCGACTGAGTCCTCCCGTACCCGGAGTGATGCAGGCCAATTACGTGTCACCCTGCGGAGCTACCGGCCACGGTCTCACTGGCGCGGTCCGGATTCGATCCGAGGCCATGAGGCTCATCCATGCACCACAGCGTGGAGTCTTAACTGAATGAGCCATCCAGCAGCCTGGGCCATCATGCTTGATGCGTTTCCATTAGCATACAGCACACTTGCGATGCTGGCACACATACGTTGTTTTATCAATCACCCTTTTCCCTAAATCCGCACTAAATCCATAATGCTGTCAAACAGCAGTCTTTAACGATGCCGGAGGATCCTCTCTCCCTCCCACAGGTCCCACAGTGCTCCTTGGTTTTACCGTCAAAGGCCCATCTGAATTTGTGTGTGTTCTTTTTAATTGTGACATCACAGTGGAACATTCTGAAACCAAGTAGGCAGGGTGTTTATAGCGCCTGTGACACACCTTTGGTTCTATGGTGCGGACAGTTTGTGCAGCACTGCGATGACCTGTTGCAACGGCGATAACGGCTTGGCTTTCTGCAGCTTGTCACAGTCCATCCCGCGTGTTATCTGTGAGGGCTGTGTCAACACACTGTCAGGTCTCATTTCACACACCTGCGCCCAGATCACACCAGACACAGAGCACTGCACTGCACTGCAATGCCACAGGTGTGTGTGTGCATACGTGTGTGTGTGTGTGTGTGTGTGTGTGTGTGCGTGCGTGCGTGCGTGCGTGCGTGCGTGCGTGCATAGGAAAGAGGAGGGAGAGTGTGTTTGTCTGTGTGTCTGTGTGTGTGCATGCCTGCGTCTGTGTATGTATGTTTGTGTATCTGTGTGTGTGTATGTATGTTTGTGTGTGTATGTGTGTGTGTCGTGTATGCGTGTGTGTGTGTGTGAGATTATAATTCTCTGCCACTGTGCCACGAGCAGTCTGCTCCATCACGTCTCTGTATGAGTCCTGTAAGACTGGCAGTATGATTGCACATAATTACAGCTGCTGAAAATGGTGTTGGCTCCAAGCAATAATAACGCTCCCGTAAAATCACTCCCACTGCACAAAGCTTTGATCTCCTCGTGGCAAGCATAGGTGAATTATAGACACTTGAGCTCCTGTAGCCCTTACACCCTAATCCTCTCCACACACAGCCACAACACCTGACATCACTAACCAGGTGACTGGGGCCACTCGTCCGATGTACAATGTGTTTAACTGGGTGGGGGGTGGAGCCTCGCTGGCAGCCACCGTTGATAGGGCCAGAGCTTATATATCATGCGCCAGGCGAAAGGCTTGGGATTGGCTGACCAGGGATTGGAACTTCCCATTGATAGACTCCCTCCCCAAAAAGTGCACACAGCTGACGGCTTCAGTGTTGCGAGCAGTGGAGGCGCACCGTATGAAATTAGACGTAGGAGCTTTTAAGATTTTTTTTTTCTCCCTTTTTTAGGCGTTTGATTCATCGGTAATTGACTGCACTTACAAGTATGCTAATTCCTAATGGCGCTCCGCTGCCTTTGTTCCAAAAAATCCCGTGAATATAATGGATGTCATCAAGTCACACAGAATTATCTGACTAATTAGCGTCTGAAAAAGCCTTTGGAAGTGACAGTGCAAAAATGAGCAGGTGGTGATCATCCGCCTCGTTTAAAACACAATGCGTGTGTGCGGATACGTTTCCAGGAGCTTCCGCTGAATAGAGCCCGTCCGGCACTCTGCGTCTCATTACCCTTCAGCTGATTTTAATTATATATACATTATGTAAGCGTCGTATATCAAGTTCACCTTGCCACACAGTACTTACATAATTAAAAGCCCTCAAATTTCAACGTAGAGCAATTGCATAGGTGCAACCATGCGCCGCTGACAGATTATTTATATACAGTATGTCCAATCACGTGTCCAATCATATCTCTGTGCTTCATCACCCAGGGCAACACGCAGAAGTGTGACTCCTCCCAGGGCACACAGCACAACATAACACAGCCTTATTTGTGAAAAAAATATAAAAACGTACTATATTGGAATTACTACGCCACTTTGGTCTGTGTGGGATATATTTGAAAATCAAAAGGATGTATTAATAAATGTCATAAAATGAAATAGAAACATAAAATAACACAGTAAAAGTAAAAATGATCATATATTGGCATGTACTGGAAAATATATTTGGAGTGCCTCCATATATTCAAATGTAGAGTATTCTGGGGGCAATTGTAACGGGGGTCAATTGTAACACACTTATTTGTTACAATTGCCCCCAACCTTGAACACATGAAACTAGCTAGCTTGCTGGATAGAATCTCAGCTCTAGCTTGTTTCAGATTGGTGCAATTTTATGGTGTTGCAATTTCCCCCTGTTACAATTGCCCCCAGAATGCTGTACTATTTATTAACAGTACATTTTTCAATATATGACAATGCATTTTCATTGCCTACAGGCACCACACATGCCACCAAGGACCAACCAATCTGTTTAGCACACGTCACTCAGAAATCTCACAGCTGGAAATGTCAGCGCAGAAACAAATGGAGCAATTATTCACATCCGTGCCTTGAAGAGGCAAATACCTGGCATTCAGCATGGCTGCCTGGCCCCTTTTTTGTTCCCCAATTAGACAGCCATAGAGATATCTGCTGCATAGCCGCTGTTGCTGAGGAGGTCAACAGGATCTTCTTCACCAAGTCGGATAAGAGCCTTTGCAGGACGACCGGACCAAACGCAACACTGTGCCAGCACCCTCCCCTAAACTAGGGCTCTGCAACGGGATTGGGAACCCGTGGGACCACGCGACCCAACGCAATCGATGCGGTCGTGGGATAGGTTTACTCTGATGAGGGCGGGAACGGCTGGTCAGAATCAAGTTTACGGGATAAGTGCAGGATGATAAATGCCACTTAATATATTGCCAAAAAACAGTACAATTTAGTACATTGCTTAATCGTGCATGTAAAGACAACCATTTGGTTTGCAAAGAGCATTTATCATTACATCTGATCAAAAACCTGGTTAGCCTCATTTTCCACCACTAACAATGATGTATGTAGTTTGTTTTAATTTGAGGACTTTGTTAAATTATAATGGTCTGTATGAATAATAGACTGTATATGGGAACTGGGGAGGATAGGAGGGGCCAGGCAGTGAAGGAAGTCTGGAAGTGCACTTGTTGAGTGCAAAAGAGCATGCTGCTCATTGAACTGAATGTAGAAAACCCAATGTGATTTGACAACCAAAGAAAATCTCACCTGTCAATTTGTTGTGATCGTGTAGCAGTTTGTGAAACAATTATGGTTTAGGTCCAGACGTTTCGGGAAAATATTACCTATGGAGCCCTGTCCCCAGTCTGTTATCTATATCTATACCCCAGTGCCTCAGTGGCACATTGGTCAGAACTGATCAAGTGACTGCACTGCACAGATAAAATGGCCTCCGGGAAGTGGATTTCTCCTGGTATTAAATGGATAGCATTTTATCATCAAACTGAAAATGAAATGTTTGTGCATTTTATTATTTATTTTTTTGCGGGATGGGAACAGGCAAAATATCAATGGAAAATGGTTGTGTGGGTGGGTGCGGTCACAATCTCCGCGGGACCGTGCGGGAATGGTCAGAAATGTTGCGGATGCGGGCGGGAATGGGATTAAAAAACAGCCCCACTTTCTCATGAGCAGATCACAGTTCATCAAGAGCACATTTCAATGCACCAGTTTTAATTGATGGATAAGGTTTATAAAAAACTTAAATGACAAAATGATCCGCGTAAGTTGAATTCCTTAAGCGATAATCATTGCCATAAATCAATCCGTGGACGGAACTATAGTCTTGTATGGGGTGAAAAAAGTCCCTCAACAATTAGCAGTTGTCAAGGAAGCAGATTCAGTCATTTTACATCAAGGTCTTAATGAATCTGGACCATTTAGCACAGCAAGAGGAAAAAAGCTTTTTACTCTCTATTTAACTTGAGTGCCACAGCTAACGTGCTACAACCATTTGCAACGCAAGCCTGACGCTGTCAGCCATTTAAGGCAGCAGCCGTAACGTTGAGTGGAACAGCCATGCTGAGAGGTGTTTGGGTGTGTGAGGGAACAGCTACATTGGGCTGGGTGCGAGTTTCCTGCAAATGCAGGGCCTTCAGCCGCTGCCACAGTGAACAGCTCCTCTTCCAACACTCAACAATAGTAGAAGTAAAAGTAGAAGAAGACGAAGACGAAGACAAATAAGAAGAAGAAATAGAAGAAGAAGAAGTAGTAGTAGAAGCAAAAGTAGAAGAAGATGAAGAAGAAGAAAAAAAGTAGAAGAATAAGAATAAGAAGAAGAAGAAGTAGAAGTAGAAGAAGTGCACGGCACACACAGGTATTCTCCTTCACCACTAATCCACCCTGCCATCGTTACATTGACCTGACTTCCTGTCTGGAGGACTAGCCTGGAGCTGCTGCTGAAGGGGGTGGTGAAGGGGGTGGGGAGGTGTTAGTACGCAGGTGAAGCCTAGAATTGCCCTGCCTAGGCTCTCTGATCAGCCAAACTCCTGGATATAGAGAGTTCATCACAGAGGAGAATTCTTTGTAAAGAAATGAATCAGTGAAATGAAGCAGACCAGGTACAAACTGTACAGACTGTGCAGGGAATCTGAGGGGCAGATGACGGTAACCTGCAGAGGTAAAGAAAAGCCTCCAGTGGCACCTCAACACCGGACCACCTGGCTGAATCAGATTCATAAAGCCTCACTCTCAGACAGCAAACTCCATAAAACACACAGCTGATAGCTGATCATCAGTTATTCAGAAACACGTTGCTTAAATAAACTCCCATGTCAACAGAGCAGGCCCACCTCAGCCTGACTGTTAAAAACACATGTAACACTTATTAATGCTGTCTAGCCATTAACAATGGTAACAATGGTATTTTACAAAGCAGCTACGAATAATTTGTCAAGTATTTATAAATGCACATTGTTACCGTTTACATTTATTATGATGGCTATGTGAGATTGCTTATTAGCAATTCATATGGAGACTTCAATGGGGACTTTCTGCTTATTATTAATTAATCATTTATCTTCTTGTTGTTATTATTATTATTATTATTATATTTATGTGCTCTAATTTAAGCATCACTGATGTAGTGGCTGAACTTTCGAACATTAAAACAGTGTGGAGCAGAAGAGGTGGAGGGGTACTGTGAGCGCACAATGGAAAAAAAAAAAGACCTTATTTTTAGCCACGGGGAAGGCACTGACATTTAGAAGCGCTCTTCACTGGAAAAGCAATCCGTTTAAGGCGCTGCTGAACAGAGGGACCTTGGCCGCACCATGCTGTAGTACAGTTGGGGATGAAATGTGGGGTTAACTTCACACAGATTGGATCAGCATAAGGCCCTTTCCCAGGCACTGCTCTCTGCAGATCAGCGCTGGGCCAGTGCAGCCTAAAGCCTGCATTTAATCAATAGTTGTCCATAACTTTAGTCTCCATTCAATCAAAACCTCCCTTAACTTTGGCATACATTGAAGCAATATTTCTCCTTTTTCCTGCATTCAATCAGCATTTGTCCTTAATTTTAGTTGCATCCAATCAATATTTTCCTAAACTTTGGTCTGTATTCATTCAATGTTTGTCCTTATATTTGACTTACAGGCAACTGTTATACTTCTTCTTCACAAACTCACTTGCTCTTAATTGTCTATCAAAGTTAAGGACCAACGTCGATTGAATCTCAGCCTATGGGTGAAGAGATGGCGATATGGAGGGGTGCACATTATATTGGGGTTTTGGAGGAAGCACACACCTGAAATTACCTTGTTTCTTCCAGACTGTCTGTTTGTGACTTGTGCAAGTGCAAAACTGGGTTTAGGGACGGATGTGGAATGGGGCGGATGGAAGATGATTATTTTGTGTGCGAGTCTGGAGGTAGGACTGAGCGGTACTGTGTTCACACCAAATATAGCCACAGGGGAGACGGGTAATTACACAGCATTGTGCTGAACTTCGAGGCAGAGAAAGAGCACTGAGAGAGAGGGAGAGAGAGAGAATAAGGGAGAGAGAGAAAGAAAGAGTTTCCTTATTTATTCAGCTGCATTGTTCATATTTTCCCATTTAGAATGGGGTTATTTCATCTATTTTCAGGCTCTTTATTGTCATTTCTGTACATGAATTGAATGATGCAAATTAATTTGTCATGCTTACACTCAAGGGTAATTTCAGAGGGACACAGAGAGGGAGAGAGTGGAGGACAGAGAGAGCGGGAAAGAGACCAAGAGACAGTGTGTGTGTGTGTGTGTGTGTGTGTGTGTGTGTGTCAATGAGAGAGAGAGAGAGATTGAGAGAGAGAGAGAGAGAGAGAGAGAGAGAGGTGAGAGAGAGAGAGAGGGAGAGAGGGAGAGAGAGAGAGAGAGAGAGAGAGGAGAGAGAGAGAGGGGACAGAGGGCATATTAATGACTAATGTGAAAGGAACATCCAACATGAGAGTAATTAGTGAGCATGAGAGCAAAGACCATGCATACATAAAGAAAGAGCAAAGAAGGATACCTGATTCGGCTCTAGTCTCCTTAAAATGGCTAAACTGATTTGGACGCACCTCTTTTTGAACTGCCTTTGTGTCCTTAAAACACACCCCGGAGCATGGGTGTGTGCGTCCGAGTGGAATTAAATCTTAATCTGATGACACGTCTGCAGTTAAAGAATGCAAACCTAAAAAGAAGAAGAGGGGAGAAGATGATTGGGAACAGTGGGGGTGAGAGAAGGTGTCATTAGAGATGGGGGTGTTTGGAGAGGGTCTGGGTAAAGTGGGGAGCTCTGTTTAATGAAGTGTAGCATATTAAAACCAGACCTGCTAATGACCTTCAGCAGAGCTGAGGAAAGGGTGTGACTGAGGGTACAGAGGGAGATGGAGAGGAGGAGTGTGTGTGTGAGTGAGAGAGAGAGAGAGAGAGAGAGAGAGAGAGAGAGAGGCTATCCCTTCTACATTAACTTAAAACACCCTGCTGTGATCATGCAAGGGATCCGTTTAAGAATCTAGCAAAAGAAAGCAGGGAAGGGGAGACAGAGGGGTGGGGTGGGGGGGAAGGGGAGACAGAGGGGTGGGGTGAGGGGAAGGGGAGACAGAGGGGTGTGGTGGGGGGAAGGGGAGACAAAGGGGTGGGGTGGGGGGAAGGGGAGACACAGGGGTGTGGTGGAGGGAAGGGGAGACAGAGGGGTGGGGGGAAGGGGAGACAGAGGGGTGGGGTTGGGGGAAGGGGAGACAGAGAGGGTGTGGGGAAGGGGAGACAGAGGGGTGGGGTGGAGGGAAGAGGAGACAAAGGGGTGGGGTGGGGGGGAAGGGGAGACAGAGGGGTGGGGTTGGGGGAAGGGGAGACAGAGGGGTGGGGTTGGGGGAAGGGGAGACAGAGGGGTGTGGGGAAGGGGAGACAGATGGGTGGGGGGAAGGGGAGACAGAGGGGTGGGGTTGGGGGAAGAGGAGACAGAGGGGGTGGGGTGGGGGGAAGGGGAGACACAGGGGTGTGGTGGAGGGAAGGGGAGACAGAGGGGTGGGGTTGGGGGAAGGGGAGACAGAGGGGTGTGGGGAAGGGGAGACAGAGGGGTGGGGTGGAGGGAAGAGGAGACAAAGGGGTGGGGTGGGGGGGAAGGGGAGACAGAGGGGTGGGGTTGGGGGAAGGGGAGACAGAGGGGTGGGGTTGGGGGAAGGGGAGACAGAGGGGTGTGGGGAAGGGGAGACAGATGGGTGGGGGGAAGGGGAGACAGAGGGGTGGGGTTGGGGGAAGAGGAGACAGAGGGGTGGGGTGGGGGGAAGGGGAGACACAGGGGTGTGGTGGAGGGAAGGGGAGACAGAGGGGTGGGGTTGGGGGGAAGGGGAGACAGAGGGGTGTGGGGAAGGGGAAACAGAGGGGTGGGGTGGGGGGAAGGGGAGACAGAGGGTTGGGGTGGAGGGAAGGGGAGACAGAGGGGTGGGGTTGGGGGAAGGGGAGACGGTGGGGTGGGGGGAAGAGGAGACAGAGGGGTGGGGTTGGGGGAAGAGGAGACGGTGGGGTGGGGGGAAGGGGAGACAGAGGGGTGGGGTTGGGGGAAGGGGAGACAGAGGGGTGGGGTTGGGGGAAGAGGAGACAGAGGGGTGGGGTTGGGGGAAGGGGAGACAGAGGGGTGGGGTTGGGGGAAGGGGAGACTGAGGGGTGGGGTTGGGGGAAGAGGAGACAGAGGGGTGGGGTTGGGGGAAGGGGAGACAGAGGGGTGGGGTTGGGGGAAGGGGAGACAGAGGGGTGGGTGGAGGGAAGGGGAGACAGAGGGGTGGGGTTGGGGGAAGGGGAGACAGAGGGATGGGGTTGGGGGAAGAGGAGACAGAGGGGTGGGGTGGGGGGAAGGGGAGACAGAGGGGTGGGGTGGAGGGAAGGGGAGACAGAGGGGTGGGGTTGGGGGAAGGGGAGACAGAGGGGTGTGGGGAAAGGGAGACAGAGGGGTGGGGTGGGGGGGAAGGGGAGACAGAGGGGTGGGGTTGGGGGAAGAGGAGACGGTGGGGTAGGGGGAAGAGGAGACGGTGGGGTAGGGGGAAGAGGAGACAGAGGGGTGGGGTTGGGGGAAGGGGAGACAGAGGGGTGGGGTTTGGGGAAGAGGAGACAGAGGGGTGGGGTGGGGGGAAGGGGAGACAGAGGGGTGGGGTTGGGGGAAGGGGAGACAGAGGGGTGGGGTGAGGGGAAGAGGAGACAGAGGGGCTGGGGGTAGAGGGCCGGGGAGACGTGTGAGTGTTTCAGAACTACCCGTCACAACAACGGGAGCCGCTGGGCTGGTCAGAGGTCCAGACACCCAGCTGTTCTCAGCTAAAACCGCCCTCACAAGTGCTTTAGAAAACCGCAGGGAGTCATTGGGGTTTATGGCAAGTGTGACTCATATTTCCAGCTGTTGAAATCCACACTACACCTTTTTCGCTGTAAACGTGTTTCTATGCCTACCTTATAATGAAACTTATTCATGCATTCCGTTATTTCAACAATTCTGAAATAATATTGTATATCATAAGAAACTGGTAAAAAAAGCGTCTTTGTGCTGCCCCTAATGGTTGAAATGTCCTTTCTGCTCCCCACACTGCCCCCGCCCCAATCGTGATGTCAGAGTACCAGAGTACTCTACGTCATATGGATAATTGTTGTTGCCAACAACTGATTGGTTAGACCCGCTACGTTACTTTCGTTTCGCCTCCACGTTTTTAAACCGGAAACACGTGGCGTCCTGTTCAATTCTCTTATTCCACCTAAATAGTCCACGAAAATATGTTTCTGAAAATATTTGAGGTGAGAAATAG
>CM056387.1:29461016-29521016 GCA_029718625.1 Synaphobranchus kaupii
GAGCTGAAGACTGGACTTGAAGGTTCAGATCATGAAAAGCGGAGTAATCCTACAGCGATATTTGGTGTTGAACGGGTCACGGTCAGGGCAGCAGTGTGGCATGATGGGTAAAGAACCTAAAGGCTGCATGTTTGATTCCAAGTTGAGACACTGCCATTGTACCCTTAACCTGAATTGCTTCAGTTTCTATCCAGCTGTATAAATGTATGCTATGTAAAAATACAAAAAAAAATTCTAAAGTTGTGTAAGTCGCCCCGGATAAGAGGGTTTGCTAAAATGTAACTAATGAGCCTCTCCACCAGCTTCTCCATGGAGCAGGAGCTGCCAGCCGTACAGTAAACTGAGCCCCCCCAGGATGAGGTGCAGGTAAAAGGTTCAAACCCAAGCTGGAGACACGCGGCTCCCCGAGAGCCAGTACTGTGACACACCTGTCCACCTTGAACAGACATGACACACTGTGGGGCCCTGACCTGAGATCAGTTCTAACAGATCGCAGTGTGAACAAGGCATTTGATACGGGCTGATGGGCTCTGAGCTGAGATCAGTAATGCAACCTTATGGGCTCTGAGCTGAGATCAGTAATGCAACATTATGGGCTCTGAGCTGAGATCAGTAATGCAACCTTATGGGCTCTGAGCTGAGATCAGTAATGCAACCTTATGGGCTCTGAGCTGAGATCAGTCATGCAACCTTATGGGCTCTGAGCTGAAATCAGTAATGCAACCTTATGGGCTCTGAGCTGAGATCAGTCATGCAACCTTATGGGCTCTGAGCTGAGATCAGTCATGCAACCTTATGGGCTCTGAGCTGAGATCAGTAATGCAACCTTATGGGCTCTGAGCTGAGATCAGTCATGCAACCTTATGGGCTCTGAGCTGAGATCAGTTCTCACAGGTTCCACCTGAAATGGCACTAAGTCAAATTCTAAAGAATAATTCAGGAGAGGAGCTTTCCAAAAAAAAAAAACCTAACAGAGTGAAATGTTCAGTGTCAAATCGACTCCAATCAAGAATATTTGATCCCTCTTGGACTTGTGTAAACTCTATTACAAGCTAATCAACCCTCAGCATTTCACTATGAACACAACTCTCTTCACCTGTATATTGTAATTTCTTGCAGTATGATGTTTGACTTGAAAAAAAAAAAAAACATAGATGCCTGGTACAGGGAGAGTTAATCTTGCTAATGGATGACACCTGCCCCTTTCCACCCACACACACCCACACCCACACACACACACACACACACACACACACACACACACACACACACACACACCTGGATTCCACCTGGCAGGTGGGCTGCAGTGGGAACAGCTGATATGAGTGGAGGATGCTGTGTGTGAGTCTGATTCAATCAGGCAGTCAGGAGCCTAAACTGCAGGGCCTCGAATCTCATGGTGAGCAAAGATTCAGCCCCAGCTCCACAGTGTAAACTCATCTTAACCGCTCACTTCTGAGCCCAGAGCACCACTCACAGAGAGGCTTAACTCCCTCAACCTGGGAGAGGCGATCAGGGGGGAAAAGGGCCAAGGCTGGATCTATAAGCCCGATAGGAGCAGCATCAAAAACAAACCACATCGGAGCGGAGCAGAAGACGAGCACTGGGGGATAGACTGCGTGGGGCTGGCAGCTCGAGGAAGGCAGAGCGGCTACACAATCACAACAGGGACTATAAACCAGCGCCGCTAGCTCCTCTCGTCTGTGTGTTAGCACGTAGAGAGGAATATTGGAGAGATTGGACTTAATTTATAGGCCTGATATCTCTGATGCATATAACAGGTGGATGGGCCTGGTATGGTGGGCTCGGTGAATAAGGCGAGCTGTCCGAGTGAAGGCAGGTCAGTGTTTCTGAGCCAACCGTCGCCCTGTCCTGTGGCATCACTATATATCAACCCATCGACATGAAGGGCGTGAGATTGGGTGTGTAACACAACCGATGACTGTAATTCAGAAACGACAGGTTAGTGTCAGAATCAAGTTTTGTGAATAATGCCAGATTTTTGACACAAGAGAAAGCAAACTGAACTCAGCTTCTGCATAGCATTATTTAACAAAACTCACAAACTCTGACCCTTGGTACCCCGTTGAGTAAAGGACACATGGTGGAGACTGTGCAGTTGCACTCATGCGAGTGAATGCGCTCAGTGTTTCGCAGGAGGGAGACAGTACAGTTGTATTCACACGTGTGAATGGGCTCAGTGTTTCTCAGGGTTAAAGGAGACCGTTCAGTTGTACTCACACGTGTGAATGCGCTCAGTGTTTCTCAGGGTTAAAGGAGACTGTGCAGTTGTACTCACACGTGTGAATGCACTCAGTGTTTCTCAGGGTTAAAGGAGACCGTTCAGTTGTACTCACACGTGTGAATGTGCGCAGTGTTTTGCAGGAGGGAGACAATGCAGTTGTACTCACGTGTGTGAATGCGCTCAGTGTTTCTCAGGGTTAAAGGAGACCATTCAGTTGTACTCACACGTGTGAATGCACTCAGTGTTTCGCAGGAGGGAGACAGTGCAGTTGTACTCACATTTGTCAATGTGCTCCGCCTTAAAGGAAACCATGCAGTTGTACTCACGCGTGTTAATCCGCACAGTGTTAAAGGAGACCATGCAGTTGTACTAATGTGTGTTAGTCCAGTCAGTGTTAAAGGAAACCAAGCAGTTGTACTCATGTGTGTTAATCCGGTCAGTGTTAAAGGAAACCAAGCAGTTGTACACGTGTGTTAATCCGGTCAGTGTTAAAGGAGACCAAGCAGTTGTACTCATGTGTGTTAATCCAGTCAGTGTTAAAGGAGACCATGCAGTTGTACTCACACGTGTGAATCCGCTCAGTGTTTCTCAGGGTTAAAGGATATGGGCTGGAGACCATGCGGATGCACCAGTTCCGCGGGAAGGTGGTCTGCTTGAGGCAGAAGAAGACCACGGGGGCCAGCTCAGGAAAGGGCACCACCAGGGCTCCCAGGTCACTGCTGACGTCATCGCCCAACCCCGCCTCCTCCATGGACTCCTCCCCCTGGGCAGGGCCGTAGTCCTCGCAGAGCCCCACCCCAACATGGGCCGCGCCCGGCACTCCTCCGGGATCCTCCTCAGTCGTCATGGCAACACAGCAGTCTGTAGGGGGGCGGGGGGGGGGGGGGGGGTGAGAAGCGCAAGGCCGGGGTTAAGATGGCGCACAGACGGTCACAGTGAACGTACCTACATCCTTCACCGTCTTTCTCCCTGTCACTTCTTCCGCTAGTATCACTGCCGTTTCCTCTTCGCTAAAAAGCAACCTCTCGCAGTGATTACTGCTGTCAATAACCCACGTGTTACATGATAACCTGAAAAAAAGATCTTCGCCGCTTCATGTTTTATCCACATTATAGAACACATTTATATTACTGGCACTCAGCGGGCGCTCTCATCCAGAGCGACTGACAGCGCAGATACAGGGGCAGAGATGATCTGATTTTGATCTGATCAGATGCGGCCTCATTCGGTTAAGCCGCCGTCACGTCTGAAGCAGCTCCTCACTTCTCACTCTGAAGTGATTTGAAGATCCTGTCCTCTGGGGTACCGCTGTTTTGTCACCGCGGGTGTGCACAAGCAGCAGGATAATGGACAGACAGACAGACAACAGCGCAGCAACAGATTCGCCGAGATTGCTCAACCAGTTTTAACTTTTAAAAAATGCATAAAGATTGCCTCAATGAGCAAACAACTGCCGAGAAAACTGGAAATATACTTTTTTTTCCTGCGCATCAGTATCTTTGATTTATGCCACTTGGTGAAAAATTGTTCTTATCAAGAACAATTTGTTCTGAGAGCAAGGTTGAACCTTTATACCATGAAAGCGCATATAAAAATAAACCTACCAATAAATCCCTTATCGCTAACCATGAAATAAGCGGATTGAAATATATATTATAATTGAGTAGAACAGGAAATGCAGTTCTATCTGTCATCATAACCTAACCTCCAAGAACACAGAGCTGCAGTATGAGCAAGACTGAATTTTAATGTCTCCATAATTACCTGCTCTTCATACCCTAGGACCACAGTACCTTAAATATTAATCTATACCACTGAGTTATAATAAGGAGGCAATGTACCACCAAAATAACAATATAACATACTGTAGGAATGCTAATTTAACTTAGCGTGCAGATAAAATACTTGTGATGTATGACCGTATGGTCACACTTAACATGAAGTGTATTGTCCAGATCTTCATGGATAATGCCTTAACTAATGTTTTATAACATATTTATAAATTATTCATGAGAACGTTTTCACATTCTGATAGTGTTATACATGTTTTATGAAGGCTGTATTTGTGGGACTGAGTTTATAAACATAAATAGAATATATGAATAATATTTGTAGCATTTCAGAGGAAAGCACATGAGCATAGCGAGAGAGAAGTTGAAACCAGGCCAAATTATTAAAATGGTAAACGGAGAGATGTGCTTTCTCAGGGTACTGTAAAGAAGTAATGCATCAGCATATATTCAAAAAGAGCAGTTTGACCTTGAACCCCTGCAAACATTAAATAGACAGTAAAAAAAATACACCATTGGCTACAGTATATGCGCTAATAGGCACACATATTAAGGTATGACATTGCAATATGCAGTCTAATCCAGGGGGATTTATATAATTATATTGTGTTACGCTGCAGGGAGCGTTGGTGAAGCAATTCCGGTTAAGTGCCCCGCCCAAGGGTACAGCGGCAGTGCTACCCCAGCCATTCCCGCCGCGCGACACGGCGTAAGTGCGACTCACAAAACCGCTACTCCTCAACACCGCGTTAACTGACGACAACGGCAACAGCACAGAGGCCAGAGCCACGGGAGTCCAAACTCTAACAGCCGAAAACACGGACTCAAACAGCACCCGAGGACCGTGTTCATTGCTGTATACGTTAACAATAAAATTATAAACACACATGCACTGTATATATACGCGCCTCCGACGCAGATCTTTACAGGAGTCAAAAAGGGAATCGTGCAGAAGCAAGGATAGAGAAGTCCAAGTAGCCTAGCATCCATTGTGACGTGCCTCGTGGTTAGAATGCGCAAGAGAGTGGGGGGGCGTCTCGGTGGCGTGGCCTGTACAGCACTGACCACGTGCTCATTGCGAGCGCCGATTTTGGCGGTTCGAACCACGCAAGCTTTGCCAATGCGTCTCTCCCTCTCTCTCTACCCCCATTCTCCCTGTCTCTCTACACTGCGCTTGCCGTCCAATAAAGCTGAAAAAAAGCCCTAGAAAAAACATTTAAAAGAATGTGCGAGGGAGCTCTGCAGATTTTTAGCTGCGGAAGGCCCACACTGCTAGTTCTCAAACAGGGAACATTGCACCGTTTGACTGCAGCACCCACATTCTCTTTCATTAAATCCGTAGCCTCATATTCTAAATTTTGTTCCATGTTTTCCTTCCACTGGCACTAAAGGACAAGGGCACGTTGTAAAGCAGTGATGTGATTCAGAGTGCTCGGGCGTTAGCGGTGTTGACGGAGCCGCACTCCGGTTCCAGGTTTTTCTTTTTTTTTTTTGTTATTTTAATCTCTTGCCATTACAGGCGTAAACAAGACTAAATGAGAGGGAGTCAAATTCTGTCAAATTCTGTAATGGGTACATGAGTGCACCACCTGCCACTGCAACAGCAGTCTCCAGTGCCTTCTCTCTGTCACTCCCTCTCTCCTACCCTGTCCTCCTCCTCTATCTCTCTCTCTCTCTCTCTCCCTCCCTCCCTCCCTCCCTCCCTCCCTCCCTCCCTCCCTCCCTCCCTCGCTCTCCCTCATGCACTCCTTTTCCCCCTCTAATTTCACAACCAAATCTCTGCGGCTGGAGAACTTGCAATGATGCGAAAATTAAGAAGATTAAAAAGAAGAATAGGATGCACAGAAAACAGCCCAGGCTCAGGGTCCTTTCAGCGTGGTTGTACGTTTATATAAAGCTGTGCCTGGAATCTGTGTGTTTCGGTGAGGTCAAAGTACACGGATACGATGCTTGTAAGGGCTGTGGGCCCAAGGTCATTGAGGTTATTTATATAGTGAACCCTGAAAAGGTGCGGGGCACCTTCAATCAAACCCCAGCTTCATGGACGGCATATCTGCGATTCAAATACAGTAAATCGAATGATTACTTGGCTACCATTATGAATAGGCAACGCATTCTCAATGCAGAAAAGTGATAAAAGTTTGGGTGGAATTTAATTGGGGGAAATGACATCACGCTTAAGAGGAACACGCTTAAAGGGAATAGGAAGAGGTGGGGATTGAGGAAGTGTTCACCACGGTCCATCAAAGCAGGAGCCATCTGAGCTGGGACACAACACCGGAGATCGCACTGCATTAAAAAATACCTTCATCTCCAAAAAGATAAACAGAAGGTAAAGAGGCTTTTATCATGCATCTCCTCTGATAAGGTGTCCGTGAAAGACCTTGGTCTCTCTATCTATCTATCTATCCATCCATCTTCCTCCCTCTCTCTCGCTCGCTCTCATACACACACACACAAGCCTGGATTTATGAGCAGATATGTTTACTGAAATGGCTATACACTGCAAAGTACTGCCAAAGCAATTCTCAAATAAATAATACTATTGCAACAATAATACTGAAAGAATAATGACACAATTGCAATGAATGGTGATATACAAATTGTGAATGAATATGGCAACATCAGTAACAATAGTAATCTCTTGAAAATTCATTTTTGAAACTTAGACAGCAACTTTTTTTTTTTTTTTGCTTTTTCAAACAAACATGTTGAACAACAGATGAGTAACTACCATGTGCATGAGGATGGGGGGTGTGAAATGGACAAAAAATAATGGTCCTTAAACTCTCTGTGTCCTCCTAAGATCTGGCAATTCATTGTTGGCCAATGTAGGGGAGATGAGTCTCTGGTGTTAATCTCAAGAAGCAGCTAGTATGCTGAAACCTACACGGTCCATAAAAGTAAAATTATATTTTCAAAATATTTTCACTGCAACATCCAAAACACTTGTATTGGTATGTTTAAAATGGACGAACACCGATGTTAAGTCAAACAGCGGTCCTTAAACCTTCTGAATGAGAATGGGGGTTTGAAATGGACAAGCGCTGAAGTTAAGTCAAATGCTTGTCCGTAAATGCTCTGTCCCAGTCATATTTAATTTTCACATTCATTTTTCCCCCGCAATTGACTTATTTTGCACACCTTGGATTTGTAAACAAGTTTAAAAAAGGGTTTTTAAAAGTCAAGACAATCTCTCCCTTTTCACTCTCTCAGACTCTCTCAGACTCTCTCAGACTCTCTCAGACTCTCTCAGACTCTCTCAGACCCTCTCAGACTCTCTCAGACTCTCTCAGACTCTCTCAGACTCTCTCTCTCTCTCTCTCTCCCTCTCCCTCCCTCCCTCCCTCCCTCCCTCCCTCTATCATTTTCCCTTTTGTTCCCCCTCTCGCTCCATTCTCAGTCTGTCCTTCCGCCGCCTGTCTCCCGACGCTCTGTTTGACTGGTCTGAGTTGAGCTGACGCGTAGACGTGTTCTCGGCACGGGGCAATGGAAAAACGACGCCGCTGACCAAGCTCTTCCGTCTCGTGGCGAGATAACACGCCGTTTGGAGAAGAGCAACACTAGGACAGAGACAACAGCCGAAACAAACAAGCGAACAAGCGCTAAAATACCTCACGATACATTTCACGATCCAGGGTGATTGCATTTTGACAACAGAGCAAGCTGATAATTCCAATATCAGCCAGGCTGATCTCAGCTAATTGGTTTCCTTTCATATGGCAAAACCTTGCCTGGTAATGTGTGGCGTGTGCCAGGTCTTTGTACAAACTGTGTGAATGGTGATCACTGGTGAAGTCTTAAACTGACACCATTAGAATAGGGCTTTGATGTTATTGGGGGGGGGGGGGGGTCCATTCCGCATTCCCAGAAGCCCGCTGTGTATCTAGGTTTTGCTTGCACTGATTACCCTGATTCAATTAACACGTTTTTCATACACCAACGGCAGTTCACATAGATTAGAGCACAGCAATACAGTTTGCATAGGGACACAAGAACAGTTATCGGCTGCGATTCACAAGTTTACCAACAAACGGCCAATCACACAAACGGTTGAGCCGGTTACATAATTGAGAGCACAAGTTGGCATTAAATCCAGTAAGGAACACGGCCCTCCTGAGCTGTCCCCGGTTTGTACCAATACTGTAAACCATTTGTAAGACACAAAAATCCCGGCTCCAGTCAGACCTCACAGCCTCAGGCTTGAAAGAAGCAGGGCTGATCATGACTCCCTCTAACAGCCTACATCATGGTATAGAGGGTCATTATACCGCACATTCACTGCAATGTAGGCCTTGCTAGGAACTCTGCTCTCTGGACCAAGAGATCTCCACAGAGCATAAACATGCGAGAGTATTACTGTGAGAATAGTAGACATTTTAACAGACCTACCCGCATCCGGCTGTACACACATGGAGAGTCAGTGTGTGTGTGTGTGTGTGTGTGTGTGTGTTGTGGGGGGTACCTTATTGCAGTAGTAGGGGGCACTCAGACTGTGTTGGGACAAAGGAGGCTGCCTCAGCACATCCCTTAGGAATGCATGGGTCCCGAGGCAAATGCCAGTCACTCACTCACTCACTCACTCACTCACTCACACACACACACACACACACACACACACACACACACACACACACACACACACACACACACACACACACACACACACACACACACACACACACACACACACACACACACACACACACACACACACACACACACACACACACACACACACACAGTTTATTCACTGTTCACCTCTGTTCCCATCCCCCTCCCCTCCCCCAAACATGCAATTCTTTTCTTATTGCTGTGTCTTAAGATGGCAGTCGATCCCCTGCCGAAACGCAGATGAAAACAGTATACGCCACTTGGCACCCTGAACACAAACAGCCGCGTCGTGTCGGAGGTGAATTTGGACGGCCTGTTTTGAAATGCCGCTCTTTGCCCCGAGGTTGCTGATCGTCGCGTCCCTTTCCCGGTGCGGAGCTGGAGGTGATGTCATCATTGGCACCGTCTCTCATTGCATTTCTGCCAGCCGCTTATTCCCGCCAACAACTGGCTCTCGCCTCGGACCGACGCGTATGAAATCCAGGTCGTTTTTCGACAACGTCGGCCATTATGACAATGCCTTAGTCAAACCGCCGGAGAAATTGAAGAGAGAAAAACTGCGAGACACCCAGGTGAACGCAGAGGGACTGAAATCAATCAAAAATGTTCTCATAAATATAAATAAGTACACATCAAAGCTGTTTTCGTAATTAAACAATACAGGGCTCCGTGCAATGATTTTGCCGAGTCATTGCTTGGTTACAGACAATTTTCAAGAGAACATCATTTCATAAATGTTGCTTTCCCTACCATTTATGATGACCAGCCGAATGAAAGTTCTACAAACTTGGGTGATTTTATAAATTTACATATCCAGAAAATGTCCATTACAAAAGTATTCACCTCCTTTATTTCAAAAGGGATAGACTACCTCAGGGGCAAAAATTCTCTCAACATTTTTCTTGGTCAAAGTTTGCATATCAGTTCCTTTCAATATACTTCAATAGGGTTTTTGGGTACAGGAAGGATACTATCTCAGAATATTCAAGCATAGTGTTAAATATATCCTTGTTTTGGTCCAGAACATATTCAACGTGCAGTCTCTGAAAGGATGCAGCGGTGAGGCCTATACATGCGGGACCTTAGGTGCAGTCTCTGAAAGGATGCAGCGGTGAGGCCTATACATGCGTGACCTTAGGTGCAGTCTCTGAAAGGATGCAGCGGTGAGGCCTATACATGCGGGACCTTAGGTGCAGTCTCTGAAAGGATGCAGCGGTGAGGCCTATACATGCGCGACCTTAGGTGCAGTCTCTGAAAGGATGCAGCGGTGAGGCCTATACATGCGGGACCTTAGGTGCAGTCTCTGAAAGGATGCAGCGGTGAGGCCTATACATGCGGGACCTTAGGTGCAGTCTCTGAAAGGATGCAGCGGGATACATGCGGGACCTTAGGTGCAGTCTCTGAAAGGATGCAGCGGTGAGGCCTATACATGCGCGACCTTAGGTGCAGTCTCTGAAAGGATGCAGCGGTGAGGCCTATACATGCGGGACCTTAGGTGCAGTCTCTGAAAGGATGCAGCGGGATACATGCGCGACCTTAGGTGCAGTCTCTGAAAGGATGCAGCGGTGAGGCCTATACATGTGTGACCTTAGGTGCAGTCTCTGAAAGGATGCAGCGGTGAGGCCTATACATGCGGGACCTTAGGTGCAGTCTCTGAAAGGATGCAGCGGGAAACATGCGGGACCTTAGGTGCAGTCTCTGAAAGGATGCAGCGGTGAGGCCTATACATGCGGGACCTTAGGTGCAGTCTCTGAAAGGATGCAGCGGGATACATGCGGGACCTTAGGTGCAGTCTCTGAAAGGATGCAGCGGTGAGGCCTATACATGCGCGACCTTAGGTGCAGTCTCTGAAAGGATGCAGCGGTGAGGCCTATACATGCGGGACCTTAGGTGCAGTCTCTGAAAGGATGCAGCGGTGAGGCCTATACATGCGCGACCTCAGGTGCAGTCTCTGAAAGGATGCAGCGGTGAGGCCTATACATGCGCGACCTTAGGTGCAGTCTCTGAAAGGATGCAGCGGTGAGGCCTATACATGCGCGACCTTAAGTGCAGTCTCTGAAAGGATGCAGCGGTGAGGCCTATACATGCGGGACCTTAGGTGCAGTCTCTGAAAGGATGCAGCGGTGAGGCCTATACATGCGGGAGTTTAACCGTGCTCCGCTGGCATGCTCATTGTCTCATCGACAAAGAATTTTGTCATTTATTATGATAGCTTTAAACATTATACACGCAATGGAGTGACCCGGAAAAAAAACTGCAGGACTATGCAACAGGCAGTGGAGGGGCCAAATTTGGCCCTTTATAGAGGAAGGCCCACTTTTAGCCCTTTGATCAATGATAACAAGTATCCTGCACAGATCAAAAACAGTGACAGCTGTACATTCAGGTGTGCTTCCGCAGGGTACACACACCTCCCACGAGCGATAATAAGAATGAGATGCAACGGCTAAACATGAAGACAATATCTAGTCTTAATTTACACCACTGTAAATTCAGTATTTTCCATGCGTTGTTTTATAAACGGTGAAGTGTCGAAAATGTCCGGCCCATACCCTGCACCATTTTGAAAATCCAGGAGGCCATAGTTGTAGGAGACTGGGATACAGGCACGGGTACGGGTGTGCTGTACACAGAGGGATAGGCGTGGCTAATTCTTGACTAGTGTGCTGTACGAGGTGATGTATTACACATGTTCTGTAGCTGCCTGTAGCATTAGCATTGCGTTTATCTCTCTAAAGGTCACGCATAAGAATTAAACGACACCGGCACAAGCACTACTTAATGCCTCAAAGAGTTATTATCATAAGGTCTCCTGATACACCGTATCGAGGTAATATTTCAGGGCGACTGACTTTTGGGCGGAGATGAAGAACAAGCGGCATCTTTTTCAGTTCTGAGCCAATAGGGTGGCGGCGCAGTATAATGTTCGGGAAAGCGGGCTTGCGGCTCGGAGGTCGTAAGTTTGATACCCAGGCGGGGCGCTGCCGTTGTACCCTTGAGCGAGGTACTTAACGTGAACCACTTCGGTAAACATCCGGCCGTATGAACGCGCTTGCAAGAGAATGTAAATTGTGTGAGTGCAGAGTGAAAGCCACTTAGGGTAAGAGAATCTGCTAAATGCCTGAAGTGTAAACTTAATGTATTCTGCAGGGCCGGACCCTGGTTAAGTGTCTAAAGCAGCATAAATGACTTAGCGGGCTCGGCTAACGCACTAAAGATTGAATAACAATTTTGAGGAAGACGTTTGATTTGGACATGAAGGGCGCCGGGCCTCTGCGTTTCTAAGTGCAGCTCTGCCAGTGTATTTCACGGAAAAAAAAAGCTTCTGTGTTGCTGTAGCCGATGCACAGTCACTTCCCAGAAAAAAAAACACTGTCACGAATTTCATATCGAAGCAGACACTTCCACCAAAGTCACCTCTGGACTGCACCTTATTAAAATAATGCATACAGAACTCCAATATAGCCTACTTTATTTGGAACTGAGTGTGCCTTCGGCAGTCGAGCCAACGTTGCAGAGAGACGCCCCTGACGTTCGCTGTTTGAGTAACCACTCCACTGGCAGGGAATTAGGGAAACGCAATGAGACAGGCACAATACGTTCCCCCTGTCCCAACTCTCTCAGCCCCCGTCGAGTGCCTCTAAAGGCAACCGGGGGTGTGGCCGCACATTTTGTGTGTTATCCTTTCATAGCACAGAACCCAGAAGGAAATGTGCATGCTTAATCCGAGAAGGGCAGAAATGGAACTGGGCTGGAGCTGGCGAAGTGGCAGCTGATTGGTCAATGCGGCCAGCGTTCTAGTCCCGCCTAGTTCGCCCCTCCCCCCCCCCCCCCACTCGCCGCTCAAGAGCACAAATCCGGGCTCGGGAACGAGATCTGTCAGCGGAAGCAGGCGGATTAGAACGATTCGTTGGCACTGTTGGCGTAATCTGTTTCAACAACATTAGCGACACCCTCGGCGCCGCCGCCGTTTTAAGGTTCGGGGTCACCGGCGCCAGAACCATAGCCAACGATGGGGAATTAGGGTCAGCGTTAAGTAGCTGAGCGTTTTGTGCGGATTTGTTCGATGATCTGTCAGAAGGCACTTCTGCGCGTGAAAAGATATCCGTACGAGGAAGCCCAAGATGGAAGCTCTTGCTGAGCGAGGTCATACACAGTTCGCCCGATTCTCTTTGACTGTCCTTTTGAATCAGGGCCTCCTTCCTCAAAGGAGACACTGTGATACTCCGATTCTGACTCAACAGACCTGCAGGCTCCAAGAGCTCGAACTCTTCCCCGTTCATCTCGCTGTTTTTAATGAGCATCACGGCTTTTTGTGGCCGTCACGTCCTCTCCAGTGTACAAACGGTCTGGAAGAATCCGATCTTCCAGTTTACCTCATGCTTGTATGCGCAAGTATGATGTGCTACACCCCCAGAGTATACCACGAGCCCTGTGTGTTCACGCAGTCGGACCAGATCCAAAGCTGGATGACATTCTTTAAAGCCAGTAAGTCTAAAAGCTTCTAAAAGCATTTTTTTTATTGTTTTTGGATCTGATGTTTATGAAGTCAGTGTTGCCTTTCTACCTTCAGATGGTTAGGTCCTTATGTGAGGTCCTTATGTGAGGTCCTTATGTGAGGTCCTTATGCGGTTTTGTTGCGAGTGCTTTGCAATTTGTCGTGCTTCCAAGATCCCATGGATTTTGATTAAAGTCATCACACATACTGTCTTGAACCGGTTCCAGTATTGTCGACATATTTTCAGATTGCAAGGCCAAAGGACTGATCAGGGGGGGTTAGCTGTACACATACCGCACTGTGTCCAGTATGAGTTAGCTGGATAACTGCACTGAGTAAAACCCGGAACAGCACTTTTTACTTCAGTCCATGTTCCAGATATGGGAAGGTTCCAGGTTTTAATCCTGTTTCGTGGTATACCCCCGTGTAATTCAGCCAATAATAATAATAATAACAATAATGATAGTAATAATAACTATAATAATAATAATTGAGTGATACAGGACGTACAGTGTAGAGGACAGAGTGTAGCCAGTGGAACAGCAAGCACTCGCAGACTCTTTCCAAAGCTTCGGCACGAGTTCTGTTGGACAGTGTCACATATTAACATAAACCATCTCACATATTGTCAGTTTAGAATATTATGGTAATGGAGGTCACTGTCTTTATTTTCCAGCGACAATGTGTTCCGCTTGATGATGAGGCTTAAAAAAAACAAAAATTTGCGCACGGGCATAAGTCACCACAGTGGTCACATTGAATACACCCCCACCCCAAACACCTCCCGTCCATACGGTTGCTACCGGCAACTGCATAAGCAGCAGCGGTGACACTGTTCCTGCAATCACTGATGATTTAAAATGGAGAACCCATGCAGCTGCCTCTTTCAAGTGTTAGGTGTCAGCTAAATCAATTGGGTTTAAAAAGCAATTTCAATAAATATTCTCTTTGTCCTATTTAATCTGCGAATTTGACGCTGATTTAATGCTTCAGAAAATATGGGCAGACTTACTCTCAACATTTTTTTTCTGTCCTAATAGAAATTAAAGTGTGAACAGATAATTGCCCCTTTAAAACATCGGAAGCCCTCTGGCTAAGTGCTAACGGTGCCGCAGAACCTTAGCTCGACTGTATTGGCAGCCGGCCCTGTCCTCGGTGGGGACCTCTTTGTGATTGGCAGCCTTGCTTGCTTTGGCTACGGCTCCAATTAAATCTGTGCAGTCTCATTGGTTGCCTGGTATGACGGACATGTAATGAAAATAAAAACAATGGAGCAGGAGCACAGTCTTTGGCTTTCTCTCTTTCTCTCTCCCTGTCTCACACACTCTCTCTCTCCCTCTCTCCCTCTCTCACACCCTGTCTCACACACTCTCTCTCTCTCCCTCTCTCCCTCTCTCTCTCTCTCCCTCTCTCACACCCTGTCTCACTCTCTCCCTCTGTCAATTTATCTCAATCTCTCCCTTGTCCCTCTAATTCTTTCTCTCAATGTCTCTCTCTTTTTCTCACCTGTCTCTTCCACACCACCTCACTTGAGTACACATGAATGTTGCCAGAGCAGGGGGCATATGGGGCAGTAAGTGTCCAGAAGGGGGCAGTGCATCCTACATAAACTCCTCCACAGCTGGAGGGCTTCATGGGCTCACATGGCAACCTCAAACTCATCACTTTAGTTGCGCCTCTGTTTATTTTCCAGAACAATCAACGGTGCATCATTACCTTCTCGGTCAGAAAAAGAAGGAAAAAAATGACCATTAGTTAAATTGCCATCGTGCAATGAGTATGAAGGCCTACTAACCACACACAGGGATTATTTCCATAATAAAATCATCCTCGATTAAATAAAATGAGACGGACTTTGATACACTGACTTAATAACAGCCGGCCCACTCCTACGGAGTCCGTTGTTCACGGTTACGGGTTACCGTTAAATCGCCCGCTTATCGCCACGTGAAGCCTAATTCAATTACGGGAACAAAAAAAAAAAAAAAAAAAAAGAAGAACTACGGCTTGTCCAATTACGTCCTTGAGTTTGACCTCGCGCTCGTGGGGGGCGCCGGGACGGAGCGGTCTCAGCGGGCGCATTAAACGAGCAAACGGAGCGAAAAAGAAGGAGGAAAGCCGAACGGGTGAACGGAAGCAGGCCCGCGGACCAGGAAAGGATGAGTCACAGTAACTTTAACGTGGAGCAAAATGGAGGAAAGAGCCCAAGGAACCAAGGATAGCCACAATAGACAGGGAGTTAGCAGCAATGCTAAAATATATAAACGAGACTCCTAGTACAGTGGTGACAGCTGTTGGATTGTGGGGGGTGGTGTTTTGTTGCTTCTATTGAGTCCTACTGTGCTTATAGTCCTATCCTATGTGAAGTGGCCCCAGGAAATTTCTGGCAATTTTCTAGATGGATTTTTGTAATTTTCTAGCGGGTCGACATTGGCGACTCCAGCCAGGCTTCCCAGGGCTGGTTGCAGGCCTGCAGTTTTCGCCGTGCGGCGGCCATCTTCTTTTACTCGGGTTCTTCATTTATTAATCATTCCTCTCCTCTGCAGCACCGTCGCTCATTGAGGCAAATCAACAAATCAACAGGTGCGGCACCTGGCGGGGAACCTCTCTAATTAAATTAACATATTCTTATTTCCGTGACGATAAGCGAACGTTTGACGAGGAGCGCTAATGTGATTGCCAGATGGCCGACGCCACGTGACCCATTCGCGCTTTCCCCCCAGTGATTGGACTGCAACAGGTGAAGCGACAGAGGTCACTGCGGCAGCGAGCGGAAGGGGTTCTGGAAACTTCCACAGACACTACCCACTTCTTAAGCAAAGTAGCAAACACACCCACCGTTGCCCACAGTTTAAAAAAAAATCACCCTACAGGCACACATTGAAATATGGGACTACATTTTGTCACACTTGCTTTGTCAAAACAGAATAAGCGACATCATAATGCATGCAGCGAATTTTTACAAGATGGAATAAAAAGATTCAACGTTTTTGCAGCTTATATTATGACAGTGTTATTGCATTTTTCATAAGCTGTTATACACTCTCGGGACTAGTTGTGACAGGCATTAAGTCATGCCTTGTGGTAGGGCTTTACAGCGCTATAGGACAGACTGTGGATGCGTGAATGTGTGTGGGAGAGGGAGATGGAAGGGAGGGAACAAAGAAGACGAGAGAAGGGTGGAGGGGGGTAGAGCACAAGTCTATGTGACATTGAGATTGGAAGGAACCCAAGGTTTGGTGTAAAACTAACTGCCGATTCATAGTGCCCATAGAGATACACATGCAATGGATTAACAATGGGAGAGAGCCGAGGAAGGAGGTGTGTGTGTGTGTGTGTGTGTGTGTGTGTGCGTGCTTGTTTGCGTTTGTTTGTATGTATGTGTGTGTGTGCATGTGTGTGTGTGTGTGTGTGTGTGTGTGTGCGTAAGACAGAGACAGCACCCATCTCCGGTCTCAATGGTCTGATTATGTTAAGCTGAGCACGAGTCTTTATGTCTGCCTGTTGTTCTTAACCCATAGCTGACAATGGCTCTGTAGAGCTGTGCATCTAAAAACACATAATTACAAGTGTCTGCCGGGAGAGTGGAGAGACAAGAGTGTGATGAGAGAGCGAGAGCGGGAACGCTGTGTGCACGTATGTGTGTGTGTGTGAGTGTGTGTGTGTGTGTGTGTGTGTGTGTGTGTGTATGCGTGTGTGTGTGTGTATGTATAATAGGTCTGAGGCTAACTTTTGATTACTGCTGATCTGAGAGGCTGTCATCTCAATACACTACAGAGGGACTGGGAGAGGCAGAGAGGGAGGGAGGGAGGGGGGAGAGAGAAAGTGGCGGGGGGAGAGAGAGAGAGAGAGAGAGAGAGAGAGAGGCAGAGAGAGAAGAGCGGTTCAAAGCTTGGGCCATTGTGTTCAGTGTGCCGCCACTCTGTTTCAGTGCATAGACAGAACGGTTTGATCACACCACCGCTTTTATATAAAATACTTAGGGAGCTGTATTCAGGCAGAATCCTCAACCACCTGCTACCAGCCCCCCCCTCACATACACACACACACATACACAGCAAAGCCACAAACACAAATACATATGCCCAAGTATTAACACCATATTGCACATGTAAAAATACACACACACACACACACACACACACACACACACACACACACACACACACACACACACACACACACACACACACACACACACACACACACACACACACACACACACACACACACACACACACACACACACACACACAAAATAACCCAGACATATATACTGTACACATACACACATATAAACAAGCACATATGCATGCACACAAAGAAATACACAGACACACACACAGACACACACACACACACACACACACAAACACATAGACACTGCTGTGATGCAGCTGTACGGGGGACTGTGACACGGCCAAATGAATGCCCAGATTAATACAGGAGGGAGGGTAAATATTCCAGACCTCCACTGGGCACATCATCCATGTATTCCGCTGGAGCCATGCTGCCTGAATGCCTCACGGGCACGACAGCAACGCCAAACTCGGGGATCCGACCTTCGACCTTCCGGGTGCGAGGCCGGTTCCTTCTGCATTATGCTACACCAGTGACCACGCGGAGACGAAGGCTAAGAGGAGTCTGCTGCACCTCCACCCTCCCTCTCCTTTCCTCTCTCATCTTCTCCTCCTGCCTCCTCCCTTCCCTCCCAGTCCCACACTGTTAGGACAGAAACCGCATTTCCATAATTACTCCATTTGCACATGCATGCATATCAGCTGTAGAGGGGGAGGTTGCAGACACTTTCATTTTATTTTATTTTTTACCATAACAAGTAAAAAACTCTGCGTTTAGCTCTGAGAGAAGGGAGTTAACTTTGCATGTGCTGCTGTTTGTGTATGTTTGTGGTGTGTGCTGTGAATTGTGTATAATGTGTATGCGGTGTCTGTATATGGCATGTTGTGGGTTTTGCATGTATACTGTATGTGTATAGTGTATATGGACTGTGTACATGCATACTATGTGCATAGTGCATGTAGTATATGGAATGTGTATAGAGTATATGTAATGTGCATGTGTATACTATCATGTGTTGTATGGTGTATGTATTGTGTAGTGTGTATGCTATATGCTGTATGATGTGTGCTGTATGGGTAGTGTGTATGTCGTATGGTGTATGTATTGTGTATGCTGTATGCTAAATGCTCTATGCTATATGATGTATATATTGTGTATGCTGTATGCTAAACACAGTGCTGTGTGCTGTATATGTAGTGTGTATGCTATATGCTGTATGTATTGCGTATGCTGTATGCGATGTGCTGTATGTGTTGTGACTGGATGGTTTCTCAAACTCTGTCTTCATAGCTATGCAGCCATAGATTACTCCTGGCGTAGGCAGTTGTCCAACCCCACACCACCCCCCAGTTTGTGATCCTGCTGCTCTATTACACTTTCCCTAACTGTTTTCTCTCTCTCTTTTTTCTGCATTCTGCCAGCGGGGCTTATGCCCCGCATCTCGAGAGTTGCTTGTCCAGCTTCCTGTCCGTCGACATTTGCCCCTCCCTCCTCACCAGCTGCTCCCGCCGCCATCGGCGCCCAGTTCCCCACCATCATTGCATTGGACTGTCATCTAGCTGCTGCAAATTCTATTATCATGGACATTGGCTGTTTTGACCATGCTGGTCTTTAAGCCCTAGACCCTGAGCTGGCCAGAGGAGGATGGGTTCCCCCTTGAGTCTGGTTCCTCCCAAGGTTTCTTCCTAGTAACACCAGGGAGTTTTTCCTTGCCACTGTTGCCTTTGGCTTGCTCTTGTGGGTGGTTTAGGCTAGGTTTTTCTGTGAAGCGCACATATATGCTGATATATATATGCTGTGTATGATATATGCTGTATGCTGTGTGCTGTATGCGTAGTGTGTATGCTAAACGCTGTGTGTAGTGTGCATGATATATGCTGCGTGCTGTATGTGTAGTGTGTATGATATATGCTGAATGCTGTGTGCTGTATGTGTAGTATGTATGCTAAACGCTGTGTGTGTAGTGTGTATGATAAATGCTGTATGCTGTGTGATGTATGTGTAGTGTGTATGATATATGCTGTATGCTGTGTGATGTGTATGATATATGTGTGCTGTATGCGTAGTGTGTATGCTAAACGCTGTGTGTGTAGTGTGTATGATATATGCTGTATGCTGTATGCTGTATGTGTAGTGTGTATGCTAAACGCTGTGTGTGTAGTGTGTATGATAAATGCTGTATGCTGTGTGATGTATGTGTAGTGTGTATGATATATGCTGTATGCTGTGTGATGTGTATGATATATGTGTGCTGTATGCGTAGTGTGTATGCTAAACGCTGTGTGTGTAGTGTGTATGATATATGCTGTATGTGTAGTGTGGATGATATATGCTGTATGCTGTGTGATGTATGTGTAGTGTGTATGATATATGCTGTATGCTGTGTGATGTGTATGATATATGCTGCATGCTGTGTGCTGTATGTGTAGTGTGTATGATATATGCTGTGACAGTGAGTGGAGCCTCTCCTCCTGCTGTGCTTTAATGCTGTGTCAGGGATTTTCTTCCCCTCCACTGCTGTGAAATTGGATTTCAATATGGTTTCAGAATGAGGCTCTCCTCTCTTTGACTCTCTCCTCTCCCGTCATCTATCTCTCTCGTTTTTTTCCCCCTTTTTTCCTCTCCGTCTTTCTTCTTACCCCTCTCCCCTTTCTCTTATCTCTCTCTCTAAAACTCCCACTCTCTGAAGCTCTCTCTTTCCCACTCTCCTTCTTTCTATCATTCTCCCTTTCCCTGCCTTCCCTTCTTGCCCCCCCCCCCCCCCCCCCCTCTTGTGAGAGGTTGGATTTCAGGAAAGCCATCCTCTCACAGAGATTATCCTGATGAGGGATGGTAACAGGGAGGCCGGCGCTCTCTGTATTACCCTGCTCCCACTCACAGGCCAAAGACCACGCCCACCAGCAGATCAACGCCCCTAGTCTGTCTGCATATTAGCTGGAAAAGCTTCACTTTCATTCCTTTTTTTTTTTTTTCTTTAAATGAGTGGGACAGCCCTCTCTCCATTCCTATTTTCTGCTTTAATCAGACAAGTAGAAAGCAGAGAGGACAACAAATAGAGACGGGACCACAGCTGAGAAACTGCCATAGTGGTTTGAACCCCAACCTGAGTGTGGGGGTGGGTGTGGGTGCCCAAATATGGCCGCCCTACAGACTGCACAACACATCTCACCCTCTCCCTTAACCTTAATCTCAAGGAGCACTGAACCTAAGGGGAGACGCACAGTTATCCCTTATACAGACCTACCAGCACCTCCTCTGTACAGACTAACCATCACCTCCCTTATACAGACCTACCAGTACCTCCCTTATACAGACCTACCAGCACTTCCCCTGTACAGACCTATCAGCACCTCCCTTGTACAGACCTACCAGCACCTCCCCTGTACAGACCTACCAGCACCACCCTTATACAGACCCACCAGCACCTCTCCTGTACAGACCTACCTGCACCTCCCTTATTCAGACCTACCAGCACCTCCCCTGTACAGACCTACCAGCATCTCACCTGTACAGACCTACCAGCACCTCACCTGTACAGAGCTATCTGCACCTCACCATGCCATTGGTCAGCAGAAAGGGTCAGTGCTGAATGCCATTGTTACGGTCAGCAGAAAGGGTCAATGCTGAATGCCATTGTTACGGTCAGCAGAAAGGGTCAGTGCTGAATGCCATTGTTACGGTCAGCAGAAAGGGTCAGTGCTGAATGCCATTGTTACGGTCAGCAGAAAGGGTCAGTGCTGAATGCCATTGTTATGGTCAGCAGAAAGGGTCAGTGCTGAATGCCATTGTTACGGTCAGCAGAAAGGGTCAGTGCTGAATGCCATTGTTACGGTCAGCAGAAAGGGTCAGTGCTGAATGCCATTGTTACGGTCAGCAGAAAGGGTCAGTGCTGAATGCCATTGTTACGGTCAGCAGAAAGGGTCAGTGCTGAATGCCATTGTTACGGTCAGCAGAAAGGGTCAGTGCTGAATGCCATTGTTACGGTCAGCAGAAAGGGTCAGTGCTGAATGCCATTGTTATGGTCAGCAGAAAGGGTCAGTGCTGAATGCTATTGTTACGGTCAGCAGAAAGGGTCAGTGCTGAATGCTATTGTTACGGTCAGCAGAAAGGGTCAGTGCTGAATGCCATTGTTACGGTCAGCAGAAAGGGTCAGTGCTGAATGCCATTGTTACGGTCAGCAGAAAGGGTCAGTGCTGAATGCCATTGTTACGGTCAGCAGAAAGGGTCAGTGCTGAATGCCATTGTTACGGTCAGCAGAAAGGGTCAGTGCTGAATGCCATTGTTACGGTCAGCAGAAAGGGTCAGTGCTGAATGCCATTGTTACGGTCAGCAGAAAGGGTCAGTGCTGAATGGGTTGAGCTGCTCTGTTGTGGTTCTGTTGCAGGCTGGGAGGACACTCAGTACTATTTTTTTTATATTTCAGGTTAAGGAGCAAATATGGAGATAGATGCATCATACACAAATGCATACTTTTCTGACACACACACACACATATACACACACAAATACATACCCTCTAACACAAACACTTGCATACACACACACACACACACACACACGCATACATACAAACAAACACAAACTCTAGTACACGCACAGACAAGTATAATTCTTTAAAACATATTATCAAGCATGCACACACACACCTCAAATTTGAAATAAGCCAGACATAAAAGACACCCGTTCCTCTGAAGAGAAAACAAAATGTCACAAGGCCCCTGTAATGAAGATGAATCGCCAAGAACGCCATTATTATAAGTCGCGAAAAAATGTCAGCGCAGGACAAGCACCTCCGGTCTAAGACTAAGCTCTTTGTATCTATGGGATGAATATCTTGAATGACTCATTTCCAGGGACGTTGATAGTTGCCGCGGCACGGGCAGAATATGACATTAGGGAGCGACTTTAAGTCACACCCCACAACTCAAAAACCTGAACTGTTGCCCCCATGAAAAGATGTCTCAATTTAACCCTTTACCATAATATTCATTCTCTTTTACCTTCTTTATCCATCCTTTACTTTAACGTTTTTAACCCATAAAATCCACAGACCGATAACTCAAATGTGGGGGATGGCCAAAAGTGTATCCAACTCAAAGCGGTGTATGAAACCAGATGGTTTTCCTAGTTTGGACATGATGCCGCCTAACAGCACGCCTGCTATTTTGTTTTCTACATGCATGTACACAGTTCAGCAAGTTAATTTCAGACTTGGCTATTAACAGAGTCAACGTTTAGGGCAAACGTCTGAATCCAGGCCCCCTGATGTATTACTTTTGCATCTCAATACAAAGAAAATACTCAAAATCAGAATCTTTCCATGTGTCCGAATACAACCCCTGAACCCCTTTGAGGGCACATATTTGAGTCAACTTCGTCAAAAAGCTTTTGAGTGGCCGACTTATTCTCACAAATGGCACTTAAAACACCACGATGAAACCCTGATTTCTGCGGTTTTGTTTATGGAATTCAGGAGCACACTCATCTGCAGAACTGCGCACTCATCTGACAATTTCAGTCAGGAACCCGGAAGTAAAAACATACAAGACATAGAGCATACATGAATATCTATGGTACAAGAGCAGGTCATATTACAAACTACTCTCTTTTTAGTTTTTTAAAGTCTATCTTCATTCATAATCTACACTTTGTAATCATCATATGTTAACTGATTGATATTCTCAATAAAAAATAAAAATAAATAAATAAATATATTACAAACTACTTCCTCACTAGTTTGGAAAGAGTTTTGCGGGATTTCTTTCGCACACTGCTTGCATAGTGAGGGGACAGGGCACATAGTAGACAGGGGTCTGAATGGACAGGGGACAGGGGACAGGGAACAGGGGTCGTATTTGGTCACGGCCCAAGAAAATGCTAACCACCCTAAACAAGAAGGGATCCCTGACCTCCAGACCTCCCATTACCGCTTTCATAGCCTAGCTATGGCGCTACCCACTGGTGAACTCCAGTATTACATTTGCACTACATGACTACTGCAGACAGTTAGATTACAGTAATAGTCTTTGGCTCATTTCACATTTCAATAAATTTATATTTCAGCACAGCCTCACAGAGACCCGGACCCTGCAGTCTGGACCCCTGCTCTAAAAGGCTCTACCAGGCTCTACCAGGCTATCTGAGACCCGGACCCTGCAGTCTGGACCCCTGCTCTAAAAGGCTCTACCAGGCTATCTGAGACCCGGACCCTGCAGTCTGGACCCCTGCTCTAAAAGGCTCTACCAGGCTATCTGAGACCCGGACCCTGCAGTCTGGACCCCTGCTCTAAAAGGCTCTACCAGGCTATCTGAGACCCGGACCCTGCAGTCTGGACCCCTGCTCTAAAAGGCTCTACCAGGCTATCTGAGACCCGGACGCTGCAGTCTGGACCCCTGCTCTAAAAGGCTCTACCAGGCTATCTGAGACCCGGACGCTGCAGTCTGGACCCCTGCTCTAAAAGGCTCTACCAGGCTATCTGAGACCCGGACCCTGCAGTCTGGACCCCTGCGGAGATTGTTCGGAAAAAAATAAATTTAAAATAAATCTACCTAAGAGTTATGTATAATGTATGTATAATGTATGAAAAATGTATAAATGGCACACAGCTCTTCCCATACTGTAATGCTGCTCAGCAGACGGTGTGTTTTACAGTAAGTCATTAATACACGGTAAATGAGCAATGGGTTAGAATGCATTAGACGCACATGGTGGAGTGGATCGATTTGAGGACAAGAGAGAGAGAGAGGGTAGAGCAACCACAGACAGAGCAACTTATCTGTTGAAGAGAGGAGTGAGTGAGGGTGTGAGATCTGGGGGGTGGTGGGTGCACCATGGGTCATCTGTGAGTGAGAACAACCAATGAAGCATTTTTTATTTGAATTTGAGAGAGAGAGAGAGAGAGAGAGAGAGAGAGAGAGAGAGAGAGAGGGAGTGAAAAAGAAAGAGAAAGGAAGAGAGGGAGAAGGAGTTAGAGAGAAAGAGAGAGAGAAAGATGAGAGTGGAAGAGAGAAACCTGGAAACTAAGAAACTGAAAAATGCATCAATACTAGAGTGAAGGAGTACACAGGCAGAGGAACTGTACTGTAGCCTCTCTATCTACCCAGATGTGCTGTGCAACCCAGGCAAGGACAGAGGGATGATCCCAGATAACACACTGCAGTCAGGTCATGGGCCCCTGCAGAGGAAGCTGTGCTGTGTTGCCACTCAAAGCTCACTACGGTCTGAGCGTTTAGCCTCTCCGGGAGCAGAGATATCTGGAACAGCTCTGCGCTCCGAGGGCTGCCGCGAGCCAGCGCCATTTCATCAGTGCATCCAAGCCCCGCCCAGGATAATCCAAGCCCTGCCCGTGCAAATATAAGCCCCACCCACATACATGCAAGCCCTGTCCACGCACCGTCCAAGCCACACCCACATGTGTCCAAGCCACACCCACATGAATCCAAGTCGCACCCACATGTATCCAAGCCAGGCCCACATGCATCCAAGCCACACCCACATGTAACCAAGTCACACCCACATGCATCCAAGGCACACCCACATGCATCCAAGCCAGGCCCACATGCATCCAAGGCACGCCCACATGCATCCAAGCCAGGCCCACATGCATCCAAGCCACACCCACATGCATTCAAGGCACACCCACATGTAGCCAAGCCACACCCACATGTGTCCAAACCACACCCACATGCATCCAAGGCACACCCACATGCATCCAAGCCACACCCACATGCATCCAAGCCCCACATTACTGTTCAAGTGACTCAAGTGTCTCAGGCGGTGGTGAAAACGTCGCCATCTTTACGGCAAGAAGAATCACTCTGTTTCAACTCCCCGAGCAAGAAACCATCAAATGATACAGATTAAAGGTTGTATCAGCGATTTTGGGTGACGTCACTTCTGAAGCGAAATCCCAAACAAACAGAGCCAGCTCCAGCTCAGAGCCAATTATGCTATGTTTTTAAAAATAGTGTTCAAGCATCCAGAATTATAACCACGTTAATAACGTTTGTAAGAAACCAAACCGTTTGTAAATCCGTCAAGATTTCAGCGAGATAAGAGTATTAGCGTATTAGTATCACCCACCCCTTGTCGGTGATTGGTTGGAATACTGTTTATTTTGGTTTTGAGTGGTTGGTAGTACCATTTGTTTTTGTGTACGATCTCGGAGCATAGGCTGCCTACAGAGACGCGGTTTTTTGACGGCCTGCTTATGGGGCGGGCAGCTAGCGGATCGTGAGGAAAAATCAGATGAATGTGATCATTTATGTTTCGACCCAAAATCGCTGATACAACCTTTAAGCAGTCACAATAATTCCTCTTCTGGAAGAATTAAAAGATGACTTAGAACCTCCCACACAATATTCCCGTTCCATCCCGGCGATAGTCAAGCTCATTGCATTAGACTCTTGCATCTGGTTCATTTCAATCAACAATACTGCTGCAGCTGGAGTATCACAGTGTGCATTTTGTCGTATGCTGTCAGTAGTACTGGATACGCTCTTACAGCGCACCAGCAGATACGTCAATTTCTCCACATCCAACGAAGATATTCAATGCACTAAACAGGAGCTTTTTGAAATTGGCAATTTCCCCCACGTTATTGGAGCCATAGATTGCACACACACACCGTTTTTTTACCCCCCTTCCTTCAACGATCACATTTATGGAAACAGAAAACACACGCGATAGATTAAATTTTACCACTGAACTGCACCGTTTAAAGAGTAAGTGCACTCACTCAGTGTCTCAGTCTGTCTCCGCCCACTACATAATTTAGAAAAATAATTTGTGGGCTGAGCGAGGGAGAGGGGTGGGTGGTGGAAATATTTTCAGAAACATATTTTAGTGGAGTGTTTAGGTGGAATAAGAAAGTTTATGTACAGGCCGTCACATTGTTCCGGTTTAAAAACGTGGAGCCGAAACCAAAGGACCGTCTAACCAATCATGTGCGGCTATTTCCATTGTAGGCGGCAACAATTATCCATATGACGTAGAGGTACCTCCAAAGAGGTACTCTGACATCATGATTGGGGCGGGGGCAGAGTGGGGAGCAGAAATAAAATTTTAACTGATTAGAGGGCAGCACCAAGACGCTTTTCTACCAGTTTCTTCTAATATCAATATTTTTTCAGAATTGTTGAAATAAGAAAATGGATGAACAAGTTTAATTATAAGGTAGGCATACAAACATGTTTACAGCTAAAAAAGAAAACGTGGTCTAGAGTGGAGTTACCCTTTAAGCTCTAAGGCTGATTGTGTAATTAGCTGCAGGCATAATAAATAAGACGTTAATTTTGCACAGATTGCGTACTCACCAACATACCTTCGTCAGGCCACAATCTGCACTGCGAGATTTATGTATGTACATCTGGCCCTGAATTCTCATTCGCCATGACAACCAGGGGAATCAAAGTGGGTGGGGAATGCACTGTAAGTGACTGCGCAGCCAATCAGATGTAAGGGGGAGATGACGAGGTGGCCACATGCAGAGATCCAGTTTAAGCAGGACACCGGTGTTAAAGAAGTGTCAAACCACAGAACCAGTTTGATATACCTAAAGGAGGACAACTCGCTGTGCTGGGGGACCGGATTAAAAGAATTATAGCTTGGCCCACGGGGAAGAGCAGGGACCCTACTGGCCCAAGTACAACTCTCCCAGCAGTACTTTTTCTTCCAGTTCTCCAAAGTCTCCCACCCAAACACTAACCGAGCTCAATCCTGTTAAGCTTCAGCAGTTTGACCTGAGAAGAGGAGAAGCTAACAGGAGTCGCGTGCCGGTTACTCAAAAGCGCGAAACGCGCGTTCCCCCTCCTCGCAGGCACGTACACCTGATCAGCCGTAAAGGCTCAGGAAGCGTGGGCGGGGCGCGAAACGGGAGCGCGAACCGACGGGAAGTGGGAGTTGTGGAACCATGGGACTGGAACTCGGCGCTGGAGGGAACGCTAGAGCGCGTGGCGCACGCCGTCTGCGAAGGGCGTGCGGGAAACCGATGAGTCACTACACAGCGGCTTTCTTCCTCCGTTCCTCGCTCCATCTACAGAGACTTGCTCAGCCCTGTCGTAGTAGTCACGACGGTAAAGAATTCAAATAGTTCGTCCCTGGGGAATCGACATGTAAAAAAAAACCAAAAAAAAACCGCTGTTTTAACGAAGCCTTAGAAATGTTTGTGTGTTTCTCTGCTCACTGCACAGTTTCCGGATCATTCCAGAGTGCTTTTTGGGTTTGTGTTTTGCAGAGTTCTCCGGTTAGAATCCGATTTTTCAGCCCGCCGTCCGTATCTGAGAACGACCGTCTCCTCCATTTTCTGCTTTGGCTGAGGCGCATTGTGTACCTGTTTGAAGATGTCTTCGCCTCATACGCGTACGGGGGCTTCGGAGAGCCGGCTGTTCCCTGCAGCGCAGAAGTCATTTGTGTTCGGAATTCCTTGGAGCATCATCACAGGAGTTAGAACACGATGAGAGGGAAGTCAATTTACACAATAATGTATCTACCCCAGGGAAGGCTGCTGCTGCGTGTTTATGTGTGTGTGTGTGTGTGTGTGTGTGTGTGTGTGTGTGTGTGTGTGTGTGTGTGTGTGTGTGTGTGTGTGTGTGTGTGTGTGTGTGTGTGTGTGTGTGTGTGTGTGTGTGTGTGTGTGTGTGTGTGTGTGTGTGTGTGTGTGTGTGTGTGTGTGTGTGTGTGTGTGTGTGATTGCCTGAGTTGAGTGGCTGTACAAGTTTTCTTTTTAAAGAACAGTGAAACTGATTGCATTTTCCCTATGAGGTGTAATTAACTCTCAGGCCATGTACAGGAAGCAGAGAGGCCTCTGGGAGAGCTCACCAAACTGCCCCCCAGGCAGTTATCTCCCAAACAAGGGCAGGATTAATTAATTCCGTCATTCATTCATTCATTCATTCATTCATTCATTCATTAATCCATACCCTTCTGATGGGAGCAGCTGATGACAGCTTGGACGTGTCAGTTGTCCTTCATTTGCCTGCTCCTGCTCTTTGACTGAATGGCTTACCTCACAGGGATTGGCCAACGCTGCTCCGTCCAGCCCACATTAACGCAATGGATTGACTGGCTGAATGAAGCCCTCAAAGCTTCACAAGGGTTGATTTTGTCAGTGTGTGTGGAGTTGGAGAAGGGGTTTAAAGTTAATAGTCTCCATGTCCACAGTGGGTAATGAAGACAGAGAGTTCCACCGAGTCCAGTTACAGAACACTGACAGAAGGGGATATACACACTCTATTTCAAAAAAGCATTTAAAATGGCCCCCATCCAAAACAAGATAGCAGTATATTACTGGCATTTAGCACACTCTTATCCAGAGTGACTCGCATAACCTTTCTTAATTTTTATAGTATCCATTTATACAGCTGGATATACAATGAATAGGTTATATCAGGTTATATCAGTGGCTAGTGCCCCACCTGGGAATCAAACCTGCAACATTTAGTTTTAGACATTTAGATAACCGAGAAAATGAATTTGACCTCTTTCCTTAGATTCGGGTTAATGTATCATTTCCACACAAACTAGAGGTAATGTACATCTCCTTGGCACAGCCATGAGGGTTCCCAGACTATCCGTCCCTTCCTCACCACCCACTCAACCCAGCTCCTGGTCCAAGCGATGGTGCTGTCCCGCCTGGACTATTGCAACTCTCTCCTGGCTGGCCTGCCAGCATCGGCCATTAGACCCCTTCAGCTTATCCAGAACGCAGCAGCGCGCCTGGTGTTCAACCTCCCCCGACACTCCCATGTCACCCCCCTGCTCATTGACCTCCACTGGCTACCTGTGATGGCTCGCATCAAATTCAAAACATTGGTGCTCGCCTTCTAGGCAGTCCGACGATCAGCCCCTCCATATCTCCAAAAGCTCATCAGACCCTACACACCTACCAGATCCCTGCGTTCCGCCGCCTCAGGACGACTAGTACCCCCCCCCCCCCCACTTCATACTAGCACCCGGTCTCGACGTCTGTCTGTCCTGGCCCCACGGTGGTGGAATGAGCTCCCCGTGGAGGTCAGAACAACAGAAAGTCTGACCACCTTCAAGCGCAGATTGAAGACTCACCTCTTCAAGCTGCACCTCTCTCCACCCCTCCCTACCTCCTTGTGACCTCCCTTGATTGTGTTTTATGAATCCTTGTTTAAGTGGTTCAAGCTTCTAGTTTAATACTTGTAAGGTTACTTATTGGCTTACTGTTGTACACGCCAATCATCGATATTGTGTGGTTACCCCCCCCCCCCCAAAATAAATAAATAAATAAATAAATAAATAAATCATACCGACTATGCCTGGTACTTGAAATCGTATTTACCTTTTAGGGTCGTTTTAACACACTTGTTCCTAGTTTGAAAATGCACTAATGTACGTCGCTCTGGATAAGAGCATCTGCCAAATGACTATAATGTAATGTAATGTAATTTGTTCTGAAGAAGGCCATCCCAAGGGCCATTTTCAGGTTGTGGCGGTTAGCCTTATGTATTTTTTGACAGTTTCATTGTTAGATTTGAAATAAATTGGTAGCGCATGCAGATAACTGCATCAGAACTACCTCATGCTAGGGTGGGCATCTGCAGAGATTGTTTCAGCAATTATCTCCTGCGTCTTTTCCAAGTCACTAGGAGGGGCAAATTACAGGAGGGACACACCACTGACTGCGGCTACGTGTGACACTCAAATCAACCATTTTAGCCAAACATGGGCTGAAAAAGTGGTTCCACATTCAATTAACATTAGCCCTTTATATAAGAACGATAAAAAGTGAGATCCCCCCCCCCCCAAGGACAACTTTGGCAAGTTCCGTAATCACGGAAACTCACCAAACTGAGTTTGTGAAGAAAATGCACTCGCATTTAATTGTAGGTCAAAGTCAAGGACAAGTGAAGATTACAAACAGGCCAACATTTTGTTTACATTGGAGTCAAAAGAGCAGCACCAAAGGAATATACTTTCCTGCTGCATGAGAAAACTACTTTTCCCAGGGGACTTTGCAGTGCAACGAAACTAAAGCAATGCAAACTTAGAACACACAAGCACACGCACACGCACACGCACACACAAACACACACATGCCGATATAGTTTCACAAGATAAATGAGTTTGCTAAATTGACAGAGGATACCTTCACATTTCTTAAATCCCCATGGCAACTTGAAAAACATTGTATTCTGCCAGGGTTTATTAAAAAAATATGCTGTGGGGTATAATGGACCAGTTGTACTATTCAGAATCGATTGTTTTAGAAAGTAAATAATAAAGCCCAGCAGAGCATTCTCCCTGAATGTATTAAAAAAACTAAAATAAATGTAAATATTGTACTAAAGTTCTAAAGAGTACCTGTGTGTCGGCTTCTTCTGTCTTCCCTGGGCAATAGCACTGATTTTCAATTTTACAGAAAGAATGCTGACTATTTAACAAGAAAGGGGCAATCTAATAAATATGCATCCTTTGGTAAAGATCTCTTGATATTTATGATGTACCCACAACAAAGTTTATAGACTTTATAAACATAGAATCTGTGTTTAAATATTGATATCATGGTTTGTTCATATGATCAAGCTATTTGGAGTTGGAGAACGGCGGTTGACGGTTTAGGAAACAACGTCACTCCAGTGATGCAAGGGCCATCTCCCTGACAGGAAGTGAACTGAAACGTGCCGACGTCAAGACTCAGGATGACGGGCCGATGACCACGTCCCAGAATGCCCTGCTCATTCCTTCGTCACACCTTCATTAGATGGCTGATCAAAATCAATCAATCAAAGCCTTCAGCTCTCAACTCATTGATTTGTTTCTCAACTATCATTCGCCAAGAGTGCCCTGTTGTGTCAGCCACTCCGCAAACACTGTGGCCTGTATTCAATCAACAATTGTCCTTAAATCTGACTTACAAGTGATTACACTTTTGGCAAGTTAGTTTTAGTGATCTCTGAACTCGCCAAACTCTTTGCGAAGAACAAAATTAAATCTTGTAATTGGTCAAAGTTAAGGACAAATGTGGATTGAATCCCAGCCAATGTTTAATTTCAGGATTTTTCTCTTTGATATTTCTTCATTTTTTAACAGCAGCATGCAGCCCGGTGACAAATAGCCCAGTTTAGACAGAGTGCATGGAGCACAGCTGAATATAATCAGTTAAAGCAGACCACGGTCTCCCGGGTCCCCTCTGCATCAGACATCGCTGTAACCTCCGCCCCCGGCCCCCCGGCCCCCTGGCCCTGTGTACCGCGACCACACATCGCATTGCATAACGCACTGCTTTATATAAGTGTGTCACACACCCACTCTAAGGGGGTTGACAGGTTGAGGGGGGGAAGAGAGAGAGAGAGATAAAGAGAGAGAGAAAGAGTTAAGACTGTGACAGATCTCCTTGCCTATGGCCGCTGTGCATTGACAGGCATTAAAAAAATGGCTCTTCCCCAGGACTGGGTAAAAGCGTGAGACTCCTCCCCTCTAGAGATGGGCAAAGTGGTCTGAGCACGTGCAGGTAGAGCGCGGGGCGGCGCACCCGTCCACCCGCTCCCTCCTCCCCTCGAGCCCGTCCGTCACGGCGACGGCGCTCCGCACGCGCGGGGGAGGCAAAAACGGATTACCGTCGCGCGGCTCCTCAACCTACCGCTCGACAAAAATGTTAAACTACCCCGGTCTCCCGTGGGCAGAGGTTCAAAGTGCCCTTTGAACGCACGCGTGCACCTGTGTGACACAGAGAGAACCGCTATAAACGAACCGCTTCCCACTTTACGGGCGCGTGCAAGTCTGATTTACAGCGACTCTGCGACGCCGCCGCGTGAATTGGCTCGTTTAGCCCCCGCTCGCTTGAACCTCCTACACAGTGTAACGCGGTTAGGGAGCCGGGCTCGCCACTCAAAGGTTAAGGGTTTGCTTCCCGGGTGGGGCACCGATGTCGAATCATCGAGCGAGGCGCTTAACCTGAACTGCTTCAGTAAATACCCCGGCTGTGTCAATGCATTGCGGGTCAAATGAACGCAATCTGTGCAAATCGCTCTGGATAAGAGAACCTGCTAAATGTTACAGCGATACTGGAAGGAGAGGAGTGTGTGGGTCACTGGGGTGGGGGGGGGGTCAAAGTGAGACAAACCAGAGGCTTGTGTGAGCGTGTTACCCGTCCTCACATTTTCTCTCCCCGTGATAACTCGAGACGAGGGAGGCAATACAGCCAGGTCTCATCTGGGAGCATTAAAAATGTACAGGCCTTAATGAACACATCAGTTCGTCGCCCATCCCTGCAAACGGAAGTTATGCAATATTAAATTTAAAAAATGTCAATATGATAAGCCATTTATAAATATTCTGTTCATACAAAACCGATTTAACGTACTCCAGCTGCTCCTGGAGTCCACTTCCACAACGGCCGGCCGGCCTACATTGGATGCCCACACAGATATTACAAATATTAGTGAACTCACTCAAACATCGATCAGGAGTAAAGAGTGCCAAAACCCTACACAAACACAGCACAAACACAAACACAAACACAAACACACACACACACACACACAAATCTGCACACCTACATGGGTCAATGACAAATAAGGTTTTCAAAATGAAAAAAAAATAAAAATACTGACCAAAATGGAATTTAATACATTCTTAATTCCACAAGAATGTATCCTGTGTATTTATATTTGTTTCATAGCTTTTAAGGTGATATAAATACATTTTTAAACAAGATTTAAGATTTTACCACCCAGAAATGTCAGGTGGCGCAACCATATATGAATTTTGAATAATACCCTTTTAATGTATTTACCACTACTGAAAACTTGCAAATATGAATCATTGTAGTGTGTAAAATACACATCACATGGTAAATTCCACTTTAATTTCTTTATTTATGGAAGTTTTATTCCATTTATAGAAACGGCCACTTCTTTTTGTTTTCAAACACCTTATTTTCCATAGAGAGAAAGAAAACTAAAATTCTAACAGTAAAAATGATTTGTATACATTATTTAAAGATTTTCAGTTATATTTCTGATTAAATTTTGCAGACTGCAATGGGAATGGATACATTTAAATGTAAATTTGCTGGTCGCACCACCTGACCATGACCAGTCGTGCCACCTGACATTGTGCTCAATAACGATTGAAATTCACTAACTAAAAAGAAGGATATGTAAATGCATTTTACTCTGGTTTCATTTGGCTTTTATTTGAAACCTGAGCATTTTATACTGGAACTTAATCATACAATTACATTTAATTGAGGCCAGCAACAGTGTTAATGTCAATAAGATAACATTTGATCAATGCTTGAAAAATATAACTGAAACATCAAGCCTCAAGGAACACATTTCAATAATGAGGACAACATTTCATTCAGGTCAGCATTCAAAACAATACTGCACATTCAACATTTAAAACAATACTGCCACAATGGTAATGTCAACAAGACAACATTTGATCAATGCTTTAAAAATAAAACAGAAACATGAAGTCTCAAGGAACACATTTCAATAATGAAATGCAACTGGATAATTTTTTAAACTATCTCTATGCCGTGCTGTTTTTTCTTTGCTTGATAATGGCATCTACAAAAATGAATGAAAAAATAATAACTTAAAAGGTACAATATGCAACTTTGAGTATCGATTTTGGTTATATAGTCCTATATTCTTGAAGAGTAGGACTTTTTCACCTTTAAACAACTTAATATCATATAGAAAGATGTATATATTTAAGAAGATGTATTTAATCTTCAAACACATTAATTAACATCACTTTTTTCAATTGGTTTAACTGTAATTCTAGTTGCGCCACCTGACATATTGGTCGCACCACCTGACTTTTCAAACTCAATTCAAATCTAACAGGGATTAACTTGGACACCTATATACATTTTTGTCCTTGAACTCAAGGTTATACATATATATTTTCAATCAAATACACATTTTCTGAATAAAAACTAATTTTCATAGTTTTCCAGGGGTCATACCACCTGACATGGTAAGTTGAACCAACCTCACCATTACTGAAAAATGTCAAATTACGTAATTTGTGGGAGAGTTATTAACCTTGTTACTACATGACAGGGGTCCTGTGGGGTCTTCTGTGTGATGTCACACCCTGTTGCATCGTTTTCTTACAGGCACAGTACATAAAATTATGTTTTTATGTCGGTCGCCCCCCCCGACATTTGGAGAAGTCAATTTCTCGGACAAAGTAATTTTTAAGTAATAGAATAGTTTTGAAATAGGACTGTTAAACTACTTTCCGTCATTTATAAGCAATCTAACATAAAATCATGCCAAGCTATTTGATTAGGAATTTTATTGAGAAAATGATCCTTTTTATTGCAGTTTTGTTCTCTGCACGTATGTTCGGACGGTCGCACCACCTGACATTTTGGGACTTTAGAACACCAAAACTCAAAAAATAAATAGAATTTCAATAAAATGAGAAGGGTTTCTCATAAAAGAGATATTGTAGTGCAATTTGTTATATAACATGTTTTTTTTATTATTGTTTTTAGGAAAGTAATGAATTCAGAGACAAAAAAATCACGTCATGTCATTGACCCACATACAGCTGTCCCTCATAGAGAAAATACCCAAAATGCACAGGAACATTGGGCCTCATTCACGAACCATTCTACGAACAAATTTGCTCTTAAGACTTTCTTTAAAACGTTTTTGTGAACCTTCTGACATTCGCCAATGTTTTCTTACTTGGGATTTTTTTCTTGGGTAGAACAGAAGCTTGGAACGCAAACATCAGTTAATCCCGAAACGTTTCAAAGAAAGTCTTGAAAGCAAATTTGTTCGTAGAGTGATTGGTGAATGAGGCCCATTAACTGCACTGCCCCTGTGAGGTCAGGACATCTCAATGGCCTCCACCCAAACCCACTGACCCTCAGAGCGCACGGGGACCCATGGAGGACCGCAGCCGCGCGCAAAGCCACCGCTAACGATCCCACAACTCCCCGTTTCTGTCATACCGGAGAAATGCTTTAAAAATATGTCGCTGTTTTACATGGGGTTTTCTTTCAGCACGCAGTTGGAGTGCCTGTCGTCTCTTAATGACTGAACACATGCCAGCGTGTCTGTGCACACAGCTCGGTCCCACGTTCCTAAGAGAGCACGTGCAAACAATATGAAAAAACAAGCTCAGAACACGGCTTAAAAAGAACGTTTTTTTCTTGCCTCATTTTTCAGGGCTGGGCTTGTGTCTTTATAACTTATGTTTGATGCATTGTGCACCACACACACACACACACACACACACACACACACACACACACACAGCCCAGACATGATAACAAGAGGCAATTATGCCATCGTCTACAGTGGAGTGTCAGAGTGGATTATTCAGCAGAAATTCTAGCATGCTCAAGCCCATTACCTTAAATAAAACCTTTCCAAACTGGGCCTGGTCAGAGGCGACACGCCGACACAGTGATGTCACCCCAGAGGAGAGGAGCAGCTTAGCTACGCGAGGCGGGTAAATGAACATTCGCTTTGTGTAAAGAAAGGCCATGCTTACGGGGAGGCACTTCCAGGTGTTTACCGCGTACCCCTCGGGGACAAAGAGCTCTCATCAATTCTGCCGCCCCCTCCGAACTCCCCACCCTGGGGTACACAAACAGAGAGACGCTAATCCCCTCTCTGTACTGTTTCCTGGTGCTCTCACAGCGCTCCTCCATAAATCATCCTTATTGCTCCCATTTGTGAGAGCACTGGGCCTGAGGCAGGCCTGGCCTTTCCTCTCTCTCTCTCTCTCTCTCTCTCTCTCTCTCTCTCTCTCTCTCTCTCTTCTCCCTCCCCCTCTCTTTCCCTGCCTCCCTTTCACACCCCATATCTTTCTCTCTCTCCCTGTCACCCTCTATCCATCCTTCTCTCCCTCCTGTTTATCTCACTCTCGGGGGGGATAAACTAGGTGAGGACGACAGGTGCAATAAAAAGGTCATTGTGATCACCGATGCCAGGTCACTGATCACTCCACATGCAAGCACGCACATCAAAGGGTACTGTACACACCTGCTCATCTACAAAGCTTTCATTCTGGATATGGATTCAGAATGAGGCTGTCTCCATTTATCTCTCTCTCTCTCCAATTCAATTCAATTCAATGTTGCTTTACTGGCAGATCAACCGTGGTACTATTTCCAAGGCATGTAAATTACATACAATACCAGGCTACCTTAAGACTGTACTGTTGTTAAACATCTTACAAATCTATCTCTCTCTCTCTCTCTCTCTGTTTTTTTTCTGTACAATTTTCCTCTATTGCTCCAACTCACTGTTTCGTGAAGTACAAAATAAATGCTGGTTTATTTCTCGAGACGTGGGTCGGTCTAAGACGGAATAAGATTAGATGCCTGACTGTGCCGGCAGATATTAAGTCTGTGACTTGTGATTGCTGGATGACTCATTCACTCTGTTTTCTTTCTAACAGGCCACATCTCTACCCCATGAAAAATGAATAATAATAATAATAATAATAATAATAATAATAATAATAATAATAATAATAATAATAATAATAATAATAATAATAATAATAATAATAAAACAGAGAATTGTAAATCAGGCCAGGGATTTGGTACTAAAATACAAATGTAGAACGGCATGTGAAATGCCACCCACAGGAAAGTTTCTTTTACAGTTGGGGTGAATTATAAGACAGAACTGTTCCAAGGTCAAATGTATTCTGTATCCCTGTTCAGTTAAATTGCCTTGGAAAATTCTAGCTTTTGAGGCTGTTGATTGGTTAAAGCACTTTTTATAAGATCAGAAACCAGCGCGAATGACAGGGTCGTATCTCATTCTTCCTGATTGGTCACCTGCATGTTGGCTTACTGAGGAGACAAATAGTTGTATTTCTTCTTTGCTTCCAGGCAAATAGTTTATCTAAATGACCCAATCACAACAGACCATCACCCTGCACTCACAATAAGTGTGAAGCATCAGTGGGCTCTCTGCAAAAGCTAGCCCTAAAACCAAACAAAGAATCCTATTCATTTCAATGGCACTCAGGAAGCAATTAACACAAACAGGGTTACAAGTCCCTGTTCTTCTCAAGAAAACAATCTAACACTTTCAAGCAATTGTGAGTCAAGGTTATAGATAGATCTTTACTAAATCCAGGCATTGGTCTTCCATCCTCATTAAACGGCGAGCGGTTCTTGGAGGCAAAATCTCATTCTGTGGTCTGATTTTGACCGGTCCTGTGGATTTTTTTAAGCGGCGGCACTTTTGTGCACCAAGGGCCCGTTTACAAAAGCGGCCGCAAACCAGAAAACCCATTACCACGACTGACCTCTGTGAACACAAGCCAGTCTCGCAGCATAACAGGCGGGAAACACCTGGGCCAAACATCCCAGTGTAAACAATCCAGAAACAGCGCCCTCTACAGCTTATCTACGGACGCAATAAGTTAATGCAGCAAGCAGCTGGAATAGGGGTATCTCTTTGTACAAAATAAAAACGCAAACCGGTCAATTATATCATATACTGTATGCTCAATAACTGTAATTACATCACATTAATGGTATTTAGCAGACACTCTTATCCAAATCTTTTTTTTTAAGCATTTTTACATAGTATCATTTTTTACATATTATCCGTTTATAGCTGGACATACATACTGAATAAATTTAGCGTAAGCACCTTGCTCAAGGGTAAAATGGCAGTGTCTTACCTGGTAATCGAACCTGCCTTTAGGTTACAAGCCCAGGTCCTTACCCATCATGCACCGTTGCCGTAATTCAGTCAACAGCAGGTTTGATAATGGTAAGCATCTTAAAGTAGGAATGGTAGAGCCTAACAGTGGCCAGTCATGCCTGCTACAGCAATAGAGGATGTGAGTGCAGTCTACAGTCACTGTAATTCAGAGCCCTTTCCTGTTTCGGTTTCCTGTGTAACGAAACGCTGATAACAAACGCAGTGTGTCGACCATTTGTTCCATGCCGCAAAAATGTAGAAGCCTGGCTGGATTAACACACACTTCTCCCTCCGGCATCGTAAATCATAATAATATTTATTTCTCCGTTTACAGCAACAAAAAATGAATGAAAAGTGGTTGTAATCAAATCTAACAAAACTGGTTATAATATGAATTGGCGAGGAAGAGCGTGGTCAAAATAATGTTTGTAACCAAGCTTCCATTTTTATCGGCTAACCCGAAATTCAACTGAGCCTCATGTGATATAGCCCTTGCCCTCTCACGTCACCTCAAACGTGCCATCCCACACAACATTAGGCACATGAAACATAAATACAATTCAAAACCATCTATTATTATCATCCACTGCCGTAGTGCAGTGCGCCAATCCACCGATGCCCTCCTAGCCCACCTGCTGTACGTCTGCTCCATTAAATAGCCGTAGAGTCCGCCATCAGCGTCTTTAACACGGCAAAACCCTACCGGCGGCTCGAGACCGAAAAAAAGCTAAATAACATTTTTTTTAAATCGCAAATTTAAAAAATTGCGCTTTAGCCGCAGATTTTGCTCTGCCATTTTGCGGCTGTCATCTTCCCCGTCAGCCGGGCTAATGTCAGCACGTCTGGCTTTAGCGATCCCTACGGGCGATACGAAAATAATCACATTAAACCGGAGCAGAGGTTAAGGAACAGAGAGGGGAGCGGCGCTATCGGTCTCCCCAGGATGCTTCAGCTCATTACGATGAAGAGCTGACATCCCAGCCATTATTTATCAATCAGTCATATCAAAGCATGCAAGCATACACGCATATGCAGTACATACATAGATACATACACGCATATGCAGTACATACATACATACATACACGCATATGCAGTACATACATAGATACATACACGCATATGCAGTACATACATACATACATACACGCATATGCAGTACATACATAGATACATACACGCATATGCAGTACATACATACATACATACATGCATGCATACACAGTACATACATACATACATACATACATACATACATACATACATACAAAGACCCGGCAATTCATTTTTGAGAGTCTGGTCTTAATTTCAAGAACCACATATTCTACTATGATGAAGCCTACACTACAAGGGACATTCAATGAACGTAAAATAAAATTATACTTTTGAAAATATTTTCATGGCACTGCACTGTTTTTGTCATCCAAGACACTTGTATTATGTCAAAATATTGCTTAATGCTTTTTAAAGATGTCTGCCAGGTCTCTGGGGAAGATAGATGTATATATAGTCTCCTCACCGCCAAAGTAATGGGATTTGTTTCCTGGTTGTGGAAATAGACTTCAAGAGCAGAAGGATAGTCTCTTCTCCTTTTGAAAATATTTCATAATGACTTATGTAAATGAATAGTCACACTGCCGTTCTCGTACCTTTCCCCCGCTGATCTCGCTTCTGTGGGAAAATGCCACACACACACACGACTACAGGCAATGTCTCAGTGGCAGTACCTGGTGATTTAGGTAGAATATCTGACAGGACAAAGATCCGCTTCCCTCATCCACACTAAGCAGACAGTGCTTATGCCTGCGACCGATAGCAAACATCTTTTGCTTTCTTTTTGACAGGAGAGTTGCATGGGTTTACATAGCAGTCTGCTCTTTGTTCAGTGTTTGTCGCAGTTTTTGTTTTTCTGAGCGAGCTGCGAGGTTAAGGAACCGGGCTTGCCGAAACCAGGGGTCGCAGGTTCGAATTCCCGATGTGCTACAGCTGTCGAACCTTGGAGCGCAGCGCTACATTGAAATGTCTTCAGTGCAGAAGCCCAGCCAGCCGAATGAAAGGGCAAAAGGCAAGCTCCTTAAGTCGGCCTGGATGAGTCGTCCGCTGAATAAGTAATGGGTCATTTCACAGCGCCGGCGCTCGGAGGACGAGGCGAGAGGCTGTGCAAACAGGAGGGTGTGTAACCTCCCCCATGTATGAAAACAGACCCTCTCTCTTCTGCCGCTCGGAATGCGGCCTGTCCTCTCCTCTCCTCTCCGTCGCCTTGTCAATATCAGTCTTTATTAAACACCAAGGTCGGCAACGGCAGAATGAGTCAAGCCGTCAGCACGGAGGCGGCCGGTGGCTCCGTCCACCCCGCCGGTAGGCGCTGGCGTCCACGACCCCGGCTCGCCGCTCCTTTTCAGGTTTTAGGAAATGGCAGAGGCGTAGGGCGAGCGGAGGCGACCGTGAGGGCGGGTGACCGGCGCGGGAGGCCAGGGGAGGCAGCGTTCACGCCGGACCTCGGAGAAGAACGACCAGGAACCTGCCGGAATAACACGACGGGGAGGAAGGGCTGTGTGGAGGAGGGGGGGGCCACGGCTTTTGTTTCATTCGCATCCCGTTAATACGGCGGAATTAAAATGACCCGTCTGAGAAAATCTAATTAAGCGAATCCCTGCGGAAAACAAAAGGAAAAGCACACAAAAAAAAAAAGCACGCCGTACCCACTGGTCGGGTTACCGGCGCGTCAGCACAATCGGGACGGCCGGTGTTTCGGGGGAAACGAGAGTCAAACAACGATAACCCTTCCTGCTAACTCGCACCCACCCCCGTCTTTTTGTTTTAATGCCAAAGCCATAACTTTCACCATTCTGACCGAGTTAAAATAAACCTCTGAGTGAAACTACCGTGGCGTGCGGCTCGCGACCGCCCGGCTCTCCCTCCGATCCCGTCCCACGCATCAATTACATTAAGGTGTGAAGGCTGCCAGCCCTGGCGAAGCCGGCTCCCCCGGAGCGGTGGCGGGTTGGCGGTCAGACGCAAGGCTCCGCCCCATCCCTCATCCGCAGCTCACCGACGGGCACGCCCATTACGGAGGACCCGCCGGCAAACGTCGCGGGCCGCTCGGCGCAAAAGCTGGACCCGTCCCGCCCAGCAACCGGAAAGTTCCGCGGCCTGTTCCTCGTGCCGGACTTGCTGTGTCCGTTTTCAGAGGGGTTCCCTCTTGCATCGGGTTTGGAGAGCCGTTGAGAGACAGAAGCGCCCCGGTTTAATCTTCCCCGCTCTTTTCAACCTTGGCGTTCCGGTCAAACCCGGTACCCGGGTGGTCACGGGTGGCTGTCCTGGCCCGGGACGTGCCACAGCAGGTCCTCTTTAATGACACCAAACCAATAGTGACAGCCCAACAGTCCCCAAATCCCCAAACACACAATACACCCCACCGGCAAGGCTTAGCCCCGAAGAATGTACTGATGAACTGCCGAACGAATGTGATGGTGAGCTGGTGAATGGATGAGCGCACCGTAGGTTTACTCTCATGAGTTTCGGTTCCAATGGCGATGGCTGCAGACAGTAAAATATATTTGAAGTTGCATAACCTCATTGCTCGGAACACTTACCGATTATGAACCGAACTGGAAACCAATATTCTCACATCCTGTCTGAAGGCAAGTCCGTATAATTTCCCTCTCAAATGCACGTCCTTCCAAGCAAGTGAGAACAGGACGGTCCAGAGCAACTCTCTCCCATCAGAACCTTGTGCATCCTGTGAGTCCTTTCTGCCGTAACACGCGGTCTAACGTACGATTATGGAAAAGCTGATTGTCCGGCACAAAAAGCCAGGCAACCGGTGTCAATAGAAAAGAACGATACAGCAAAAGTCTTTTTGCTTACCAAACTGAAAGCGATTCGCAGTGACAGCTCTCTCATCTTCCAAACTCATCACTGTCACTCAGAGGGACCAGGTTAACCGATTCGACCAAGAAAAGCGCATTAATCAGAATAGATTCTGCAGTTTATGCACATCATTTATTTATGAATCCAATCTAATCCGCCCCGATCTGATCTTGTCTAATATAATCCGTTCAAATCTAATTTAATCCAGCCCTAATCTAATTTCATCCGACCTAATCAAATTGAGTCCGATGCCTGCGTAGAGGACATCGGTATAGGTCTTAACGCGAAGAGTTAACATGCCGGGGTGTCCCTCGTGGGAGCTGCCGTTTGCATTGCCCCGATCTCATTTGCATTCAAAGGCTCCTGTCGCTTGTTTAGCTTAGGAGCTAACAGCTGCTGTGGGATATGATAAGTTCCAACTGCTTCGCCTTGTAAATTGATCAATTAAAAATGGTTATGGGCGGGTGACATTTTCGTCCCACGGGGTCTCGTGGCCCCTCTCGCTCCGCCGTTCCGCACGGCGACGCTCAGGTTGCGCGCGAGCGCAGGTCGCTCAGAGGCGCCGTGAGGGCGTCGGGATCAGGCGCGGCCGCCCGACGAGCCTCACGCGAAGCGCTTCGAATAGAAATCAATTCAAATGCAGAGAGGGTATAGCATCTCTTGTAGGAGTACCAGAAAATAAGATATCAAGAGTATTTTGATATTGTTGGGTCACAGGCATCAGGAAGTCATGGCATGCAAAGGATATGCGACCAAATATTTAAAATGATTGCTTTCTTCTACATTATGTTAAACAGTCCAATATTTTTTGATGCCCGAAAATGGGGGGACTATGTACTAAAGGTTCTATAATTTCTAAACGGTTCATCCGATATGGATGAAAATACCCTCAAATTAAAGCTGACAGTCTGTACTTCAACCTCATTGTCATTGTATCAAACTCAAAGTACTAGAGTACGGAACCAAAATAACAAAAAATGTGCCACTGTCCAATGAATTATGGTGCTCACTGTAGGATGCACAGATGCTTATGTTAGCAACCACAAAAAGGAATAATGAATAATATTTCTTATTTCATAATTAACATTAGCATTTGTAAATGTTTATACACCGTTTATAGAGATGCTATGAACTGTTTATATCGGAGTTATATAGCTTTAATAAAAGACCATTCACAAAACATTTTACCAATATTTTTTCTCAAGTCTTTATTGTTCCAAGCGATAGATATAGAGACTCAGAGAAGAGTGTATCCCCAAACTGAGCTTGTGCTCGGAAGAGAGTGTGTCCCACATCCAGTGCTGTGCTCAGAGGGGAGTGTGTCCTGGTCACATTATGAAAAATCAACCCACACCGTCCTACCTCCGTGGTAGTCTTCCATGCCACGCCCGCGAGCCGCCAACACCCATGAAGTTACCACACGGTTTCACACCAGAGTCCGTTTCACCAGCTCCACCAACCAACCTCCCCTACTTGCCCCTTAATCCCAATGGTTGCCAGTTTGTTTACCCAAACAAGCCTCTTAATAAACCGCACTCACTGGGGACTGCCCCACAGAGCTGCAGGGTCACAAACTGCCATGAACCCACCAATCCAGCAACGATCGGCGTGTTCCTGGCAACAATTAACACCGTTCCTTTGAAGCAATTGTCACAAAGAATACTAATCCGTATTAGTGTACATAAGACTCAAATATAAAGAGTCCTTTTTTCACTCTCTCAACATTTTTCTCAGAGACGGGAAAAGCCGTGCTCTAACAACTTAAAAAGAGGTGCAAGCTTAAATAAAAAAAGTCTCGCATTGGAGGAGAGGAGGCACTACACTCTTTTTAGGCAAAAAAAAAAAAAGTAGCAGATTTATTTATAAAAACATAACGGTTCGGTCGAAGAGACTTTCTTTAACATTTTTTTCACCAGTTATATTTTTACAGTTATACACTTCTAAAAATGATTGTGCATGATGAAAATGTTCCCTACATGTTGTATATAAGCAGGACACCACTGGCTAAAATTCCACAGAATATTATATACGTATATATATATATATCAGCCTGTGAATTTACTTCGAGTGCGTCTGACGGTGTTTCGTTCGTGGTGAAGGTTTCCTTCTTCCGAAATATTTCTGTCAGCTGAATATTTCCACCCTGCCCCCGCTGCCCTAGAGCGGCCTTAGCTTTAGCGATGTCACTCGCTATCAGTGGAGACTGCTGGGAAAACTAATTTGAAAGCTTTCATCTCATTCACCAAGACAATGTGTCAAACATACTACACAACCTAGCAAAACGAACCAGGCTACCCTAGGTGTTTTACCAAGTTACATTACTTAGCATTTTTGAAAACATGTATATATTGGATTGGCAAAGGCCAGCGTAAAGCATAATTCATTTTACATGATATGAGGGGATACTCCTGTAATAGCTGTGATTATCACAACATCTATTACTGCTATTAATATGAGCTCAATTATTTATGCGGTTTAATTACAGCCCTGGAAATCTTACCCCAAACAGTCTGTTTGCACACAGATGCCCTGGCGTTTCGTGCAATGACTGTAATTGCAAACGGAATGGCGTATGCTGGGCCGCTACATTTAATGTAGCCTGCTATTAACAAATGGTGCTTGTCCTCAGCAACACTGGTTGATTTAGCCATATGTTTTAATTAAATTAAGGCCAACATGGGCCGTTTTTCAGGCAGATGCTGGCCGGTGTGGGCCGGGCGTTAGCGAAGCACGCGAAGGACACGCAGCTCTCATAGATTAGACCAACTGCTCAGTCCGATTCCAGCACCATTTAGCCTGCAGGCACTTGATTGTCGGAGCTATTATGTGTTCCATTAGTGCTGTTTACAGCGACTTAAGCCGATTTCCCCCCGCCTTGCGGCTTATTAAACTATACCGCATGCGATGCCCCTGACTCAGTTCGAGGGACACGAACCGAGGGTTGCGCCCAAAACAAAGTCTTCAGGCCTGAACGTAACTCCGGCATTAGTGATCGCGTAGGGCCAGGTGAAACGTAAGGAGGAGCACACTGCCATTGCAGACGGTAGGTTTTCCGCCACCCCCGCTGTGTTCTCTCCCGCAGCGGCATCCTTCTCCGCTATTGTGCTGGCCGGTACGATACGGACGCATCGACGGCCGACGCTAAAGAGCTTCTCACCACATCCCCTCGCGCCCGCACACCCTGCCCAGAGGGTTTCTTAAGGCTTTTGTTCAACCCCCCAAAATACTCACTTGGTTGCTACGGCAAAAACGATCATTTGACCTTGCTGAGAGTAACGCCGGCATCAACCCCCCGACACGGCCATCACTTTGGGTTTATTGTGAGCGGCGCACCGAGGGGCAAGATGCCCTCTCCCCCTCTGAGGCACTGTGTTTCACCTCAGACTGGTTCAAATAACTGAGACCTAGGCCTCTGTGTGGAGGCACAGTCTGCTCAGGGTGCTAAAGTCATGCGCGTGAGAATATCTAGCGCTTGCCAGTTCATTCGAGTGAGCATTCCCTGAACAACCCAATGTCACGCCCAAGTGTGACACAGACCATCTTTGGACCAGCATAAATGTGTGTTAGTTTCACAATATGCCTGGCATTTTAATCAAATGTTCACACTTTCTTTTATGCGCTACATTTTACAAAGAAATCCCCAGCTGTTCCAGTTTTAAAATCACTGATCAGTGTGTTTGTGTTGTATTTCGCAGTCCTTCAACACAAAGGTAAGATCAGGCAAATGTGACACTATGTTTGGGAAAAGATGACAAGCTGTTAGAAAAGTTAATTTAAGCCGTTTGAGCTTCCAAAGTCCCGTGCACCTTTATTCAGAAGATTTGATATGCAAAGGACATCCGGCCATTTCCCTGTCAAATGTAAAGCGCGCAGGAAAGAGACTACAGTTCCCAAAAATGCCAAGCTTATTGTGAAACTGAAACATCTTTGTGTCCGTTTGCCCCAGTTTGGTCTACGTCACACCTGGCCACGATACTGGGCTCCCCTGACTGGCTGACCAGAACTTGTTGCCTTGGTTTCTCTTTGTTTGATAGCGACCGGCCCAGGCAGTCACCATGTGATCCAAGCACAATTCCGAACTCCAGGTCTCATGTACATTCAGATGAGGACCATGGTAAGCAATTTTACACCAGCACATATCTCTAGATGTACGGTGGTCACACAGTAATCTACCACATATGCACTGCAGCAGGAGAAAGATTGGAACATTAAATATGAACAGACAGGTGTGCTGGAGGTGTGTGTGTGTGTGTGTGTGTGTGTTACTGTTTATGTGTGTGTGTCTATATTTTCATCCATTAGTGTGTGTTAATGCAGGTACATGTGTGTGTGCGTTACTCTTTATGTGTATTTGTATGTATTTCCATTAATTAGTGTGTGTTAATGCAGGTACATGTGTGTGTGCGTTACTCTTTATGTGTGTTTGTGTGTATTTCCATTAATTAGTGAGTGTCAATGCAGGTATGCGTGTGTGAGTGTGTGTGTGTGTGTGAGAGAGAGAGTGAGTGAGTGAGAAAGAGAGAGTGTATGTGTGTGTTACTGTTTATATACGCATTTGTCTGTGTGTGTGTGTGTGTGTGTGTGTGCGCGTGTGCATGTGATCTACATGGGCCCCACGATAACACGGTAAAGTACAGCACTGCATTATTGGTGGCAGAAGGTTTGATTGTTACTGTAGAGTTGGCTTTGTATGCAGTAGGGAAATAAAGTCACAAGAACACCCATCTTATGAAAAGTACTCTTGGGAGAAATGTAATCCTACTGATTGCTATGTGTGAGAGGAGCATGCACAATGTCATGGTTTTCTAAGCGACTATTAAGTCCATAAATTGCACTGCAACTACCTAAATGCCTGGACACTTCCCTGTCCACAGGGCAAGTTGTTCCTTGGGTCTAGAAAGTGCTGACAGACCAGTGTTGCATCATTGTTGGCTGTAATATTGCATGGCTTTCAGAAAACAATTACAACTTGGCCAGGTGCAGGATGTGAACCATCATTTTGCTGCATGTCACAAACACAGCCAAAAATCTGTCGATATCTCTCATTGCAGTCATTCCAGTAATGAGATTTCTATCAATTTTTTAATGTGCCAATTACAAGGCTGTAATGTCATTGCTCCATAAATTAAATCAAGAACGATATGCTATCTTTTATATTCTTGAAAAATCATGTTTTAATTGTTTTAACTGTGTGAACACACAATATCTCTAGCCATTAGTATATATCTATTACAGTAAATATCTATTGCAGTACCATTATTTTGCTGAATACGTTTTAGGCCTACGCTGTTGGCCTAAGGTGTTACAGTACTCAGGCACCTGCATCAACCGGGATTGCGCTTCTTAAAGCCATTCTAACGAGCACAGCTGAACCCCGCTCAATAGTAAGTATACGTCTTCAGTTTGTATTCAACATCGTTACCTGGACATTGCATTAATCACCGTGTTAAGGTCTGAGGAGAATTTGTACATACATTTCATACGCATCTTGATGCTTTTATAGTAGACTAGCTAACTCATTATAATCCTGAATTACTTCGTTCCTGTTATCATTTATCTTACGAAGTGCGCCCGACACCAAAGAAGTTCTTAGAATGGCCTAAATCATGACGTCATTCTTAAAAGCTATAGCCTACAATGATGCTGAAGAAAAACAGAAGACTAAATCCGTCTCCTCTCATCGTTAAGACCTCTGGACTTTTATAACGTGCCCCCGTTTTAGCACAGCCACAATTGAAAAATCGAGACAATGACGACACCAGAAATATCCATGTGATGCCCATGCTTAACAGCGTTAGCTAGGTAATAAATAAACAGATGCCCTCCGTAAACGTGATACGGCATGTCTCCGTGCAGACATTCAAAAACTATTTGCAAGCTGAAGTCAACAACACTGAACCAAATGTTTTATATCAGAACTTTGTTTGTGCATACAGTTCCACGCATTTATTCCAAGGAAAGAAAAAAACTCAAGAATTCTGAAGTTAAGCACTAAAAAGAAACCCAAATGTGTGTGTCCCCAATGGCAAGGAAGTGTCGGAAAATAAATTCAATCTTACAGGGTTTACTCTCTTAGATGTGAATAGCTATGCCATTGGCGAGTTTACTGAAGGAAAGTGCAATTCTGGAATATTTCGTCAAACATATATATTTTTTTCCCCATTTTTTCATTTCAGTGATCGTGGAACGTCCCTTTTCATCAAACACTGCAAAAATACATTTGTGCATCAACTCAAATACGCGTAAATGTATAAGCGTAACTGGCAGATCTGTGGTGATCGCGTTTAAAGGAGGTCGACGCTTCAAGACTGTGGTGCATTGCTATGCATCATAATCGAACCTTCTTGGAACAACAATTTCACTGACCATTTTATTAATTTTGGGGAAAACAACTCTCTTTCTCCAGATCGCACAAGTTCTAAGAACACCCAATAGGACTGGGTCACAGGGTGCTATCGGTTGCGTGAGATGAGATGCAATTCCATTGCAAATTAATATGTAAAGTCAACATGAAGGAATTTTGATGATCTCGTAGATTTACCTAGTTAGATTGAGTTACCTGTTGCCAGAAGGGTTGCTGATTCTAGACCTGTTAAAGCACCATTGCACGATAAAGCACATAGATTTGCATTGCGTTTTGTGAAGTATGTTGTGTATTGTACGGGGTTAATGGTGAGATTAAGCATAGCTATAAAAAGGTTTGACGCAAGAGCAGTGCTGTAAAATAACATCTCCATGAGATGTGCTGCGTGTACAGAAAGAAGTTATTGACCTTCAGTGTCTTTCTCAGAAAACAATAGCGTCAAGTGCGGTATCGTGGCAACTCGATCGATTATTATATGCATACAACTGTCATCTTTAAAGAGCTACTGAGTGTGTGTGTGTGTGTGTGTGTGTGTGTGTGAGAGAGAGAGAGAGAGAGAGAGAGAGAGAGAGAGAGAGAGATAATTAGTAATGTTACTACATTGTTAATACTAGTAGTAGTAGTAGTATACATTGTATGTCTATGTTATATTTTAATCTTTATATTCATTGTTGTTGTTACTTTTGATTATTATGCTTTGGCAATATATATTTCAAAATATGTCATGCCAATAAAGCATTTGAATTGAAGAGAGAGAGAGAGAGAGAGAGAGAGAGAGAGAGAGGGGGGGGGGGGGGGGGGGGGGGGGGGTAGGCCTACAAGAGGTCAAATTAATAATATGTTATAGGAAAATATAATTGTAGCGCACATGCACTTATAGAGTCCTGGTAAAAAGTGCAAAATTTTGTGATAACGTACGACTGACCTTATATTTAAATCGCGCTATTCTCTCTTAAAAGTGCAAGTAAGCTACACGATTAATATTCTTCAGTTTGACACTTCACTGTTAGGTGTTAAAAATCCGATAACAATCTTTCTCGAAATAACTGAACTATGCGGAAACGTCACAGGTAGTGAGAAATTCCTTTGGATGGGAGAGAATGTGTGCGTGCGTGCGTTCGTGCGTGCGTTTCTGTGTGTGTGGCGGTAGAAGCTGCTACCTCATTAGAAAACTTAAATGTAATTTCTGCAAGCGAGAAAATACAAGACAGAAACAGTTTTTTCCATGTCGGGCGTAGATATCACTGTAATGGTTACAAATTATGTTTTAACCTACAACATGTGCCCTGTGTCGAAAAATATTTTTCAATGTGTTTAATTGAACCGTTCCGTTATTGCGTTACCAACACCAATGATCCGCTTAAGCTACCTAATTACTCAATTTTAACACTGCTTGCAGATTGTCGTTTCAACGTGAGGACCACACAGAGAACCCCACACACAGCTTACTCAAAGAAGCGTGAGTAATATTAGACAAGCAAGGCAAACACCCGACCAACTTTTAAGGATTATAGACAAGCTGAAGAAAAAAAAAAACTTACCTTGACTGACATCAAAGAAAGGTGTGCCTCGAGGCACTAAATAAAAGCAGCGTCTCTAAGGATTCAATGTTTAAAAAAAGGACCACGAAAAATCGATATCCAATCAGGAGCGAGTCAATGAATCCAACTGCATTTTGACGAGCAAAACGAAAAATAATAATAAATTAAATTGGATTTAATTTTATCACACTGACATACATGCAATGCGGTCCATTTACTCCAAAAATAGAAATTTCTAAGCGTTTAAAAAGCAGCTTCACGAGTCTGTGAAGCACTGTAGCCTTGGCAACTCCTCAGTCGAATGTGTCTGCGCGAGCGTCTCGAGCGGCTTGAAAATCCGCATTTTTACTGTGCGGCTTCTCGTGTGTTTGGTCTAGTTATTCGCTTTTAGTAATAGCCATATCTTGTTCAAGCGTTGCAAAGTATTCTTTCAAAATCAGACGATTTGGTATTCGAACTGTCAGCATCGAGTAGTATCGGAGTTAGTCACTTGTGATGCCTACAAAGGCAAAGCGAAAATGTTAAAAAAATGTTTTTGTAGTAGGCTAGTAGCCCTGTCTAAATATTATTTCACACAGTCTTTTAATTGATCCGTATATCTGTTCTCAAAAAGAATCACTTTTGCCCTCCATATAGCATAAACATGCTTACCGGTCGAGGTACACGTTTAAAATCCCAATGCAATTTTCATTTAGTCCAGAAATAACATATACTTGCACTTTAATGGATTTCCAAAGCACCAGAGCCGTTGTTCGTGGTGGTTAACGCACCACAGCAGCCCAAAATTTCGTTACATTGCTCTGGTTGAGCAGGAACATGCATTTGTGCTTCGTTTTGTGGTTTCTTTTGTCATCTGTAATCGTTTAGTAGTGATATGATGCATTTTGACAGTGTTCTTATATCAATTAATCCAATAATCCAGAGAGGCAAAATAACAACCAGTGTTGTAACGGGGATCCCTTAGAAGATAGGAGCTGAATAACTTCCCTTCTCTCTTCGATTCGTTTCTTCGCCCGATTCTCCTAGCGTTGGTTTAAGCACCGAGCGCATTCACATCGTTCATACAACCAGGATAGCACATCCGAGATCAGCTGAACAAAGTAAGCGCCGATGGACACGACCATACCTGGTGCTGGAGTTGGAGGCGCTCCCCATCACAGACACGATTACCTGTGCATAACGAGGTTGTATTTTTAAATTGAATACTTTCTGGTGCAGTTCCCATGCAACGGCCTATTAATCCGTTAAAAATACGAAATTAAATAATTGTCTTTCTCTTTCAACTCCTTATATCCTTTCTTCCATAGTAATGTGTTTTTTCTGTAGTTGTTTTACATGGAGAGGTAACACACTGCGAAGAATATACGTGTAAAATAATAAATTGTGCTATTGCCACCGATGATCTTGGCATTCCCGCACTCCTGTGAGTTTAAATAACAGCGACAGGCTGGCGCACTGAACCCAGCCGCGCGGGCAGCTCGGGGACAAGAGGTGCGCTAATCAAAGCGACATTACAACATACGAAAACACACCCCAACCACACACAGAGGCAACGTTAAAAAAAAGACGAACAGCCACACACGGCCAGGTAGCTAAAGCACTCGATTAGATATTCAGAAAGAAAACTGATTTCATGTAAACTCATATAGGCTACACACATACAAAAACATGCCAGCAGTTTTTAAGGAACCGATAGTCTCAAAAATGTATAAGCAGACATAGCCTATAGTCAAACACGCATGATAAACAAATGATAAAGTGACACGTATTCTAAAGCAAGCACGCCGCTGAGATGGGCATTTCGATAATATAGCCTATCCTTTTCATGTTAATTGCACATCAATGCATTCAGCTGTAAAACATGTACTACACGAATACATAGATATCGATCTCTTAATCATTAGTGAATACACCGAGTTATTTTAACCATAACCCCACACATAAACAGTAAATTAAGATAGCTATCAATGTTCAATGGATTGGAACATCGGATTAAATTCGGCGCTCTGCAGGTGTCACTTCAGGTTTAACGGCATTCGATGCTGTAGCCCGACACGTCTGGGCTTTGTCTCGGCTCTCTGGCTCTGAGCGGGATGTTTAACCTTTTATATAGAAAATATGAACTTCTGTCAAAAAGGCATTCAAACTGGAACGAATGTATGCGACTTTTACTTTCACCGAGAGAGAAAAACCAACGCGAGGCAGCGACGTACTTGGCAGTGGTTCGGCAGACAACCACTGTGGGCGATTTGGGGAGAAGCGCCCGGCATTGGGAGACTCTTTAAAGACCATCCATATATAGATTGGTTGCATACTTTTTCATCCTTTTTTAAATGAAGCGTGTGCAGCCCGTGCGCATCATCAGAGCAAGACTTCAAGTACAGGGCAGGGCGCAGTTTCATTCGTTGTGTGAATTCCCGTGCTCGAAGGCATTTTTTCTTGGAGGGCGGTGGGGTGCGTTGAATAACTGTATTCCAAGACGGCCACAGTACACAAATCTACTGATAAAGTAATGAATTACCCCATTGCACGTTCGATTCCAAGCTGGGGCGCTGACGTTATGCAATGAGAAAGGGTCAACCTGATTGTTTCAGTAAATATCCAGTTGTATGAATACATTTTGCGTAAAAAATGTCATCTGCCTAAATCTCTCTGGATAAGACCTTATACTAATAATCTAATGACGAAATGATATGTATTGGGGCAGAGCTGTGCACAATTAAAAGTTATTGCGTTGAAAGTGGGGCCGGTAGCCTTCTAATCTCCCGAAAATGCTAATTTTTAAAGACATTACATCAAGTCCAGCAGAGCTGGTTCATGCCCTAATACCACTAATAACTACACAGTAAAGATCAGGAAAAACTACCGCAGTTTGCGGTTCCCTTACTTAGAGCAGCAGTCCTTATAGCTTTCCCAGTAAAACTCGTCCGTTCCGTGCTTAAGAGACAGGGCAGATGCAGCGACTTCTATATTAATGTATAAATCTATGCAACTTCAAATAATTTTATTTCAGAATGCTAATTTCATCAGGTGCAACGAATGCACTTATCTGGGCCCTACTTCAAAACAGGCCCACATTACGACAATAAACACAAAGCAAATCAGTGAAATACAAAATAAAAAAAATGTTGGGATCACTTGAAAGGATAACATGCATTATTGTATATCAATCGTCAAACCCCGAATGACATCTTTAGATTGTAAAATAAAATCGTATTAAATGATCGGCTTGAAGAATAGGAAAGTGTTTTCAGAACCATGGACAGATACCGCGTGTCCAATGTGCCCCTGCAGTCTTCAAGCTTGTATAGCAGAACGACAAGTTAAAATGCACACCAATAATAATAATAATAATAATAATAATAAGTTCCCTTTTGTGCACCAGTCCGAGCCACAATGGGGGCACTTAGCGTCGCGTCAGTCATTCTTTGGTTTCACCGTGGCACCATTTCTCAAAACAGAAAGTCACTTTTCTTTGATGAGTAGACCACCTTCTGATACAGTATCTCATATGCCAACTAACACAGCAAGCATATACTGATTACAAATACATGAGAGAGAGCTCAAGCTGAATCAACAAAATGATCAGATACAAGCTATTCACTTGGTATAATAGCACATAAAAGCATTGCGAGGGACATAGACATATCCACCAAGCACTACCCTAATAACTTAGCTTTATGCATTACTGCGTTAGTCATTTTTTCTGCCACTGCACATCCAGATCCATGTGTACCTATTGAACACAGGAGGAGGAAATATTGCACCCCCAATCCCTCCAAAAACAGGAGAAGAACAATGAGGTTTTCCACAACATGCTCCTCTCGGCCCACCTCAGAACACTGCGGCCATGCTCCAACTCACACGGGGAGAACTTCCCAGCCGCCGCCTGTCAGTCAGATCCCGCTCCGCACACCTCGCCAAAGGACACACACACACACACACACACACACACACACACTGTCAGGATAGGGAAGCGGCATAGTGCGGAGGGTACACTGTTTTCACTGGTAAACATACACACACGCACGCACACGCGCACGCACACGCACACACATTCAAACACATGCACGTATGCACACACATGTGCACACACACACCTGTTCACTGCAGGCATATAAACACAAACACACACATGTACAGTGCACACAGAAACACACACAGGGACACACACATACCTATAAGCAGGCGCACACACACTCACAGGCACACACATACAGGCACACACATACACGCACACGCATAGACATGCATGCAAACACAGCTCCTCCTACTCCAACTACATCACAGCCACCGTTAGTGAATTATTTCACTGTATCTTTTACCACAGAGGAAGAAATCAATGAGTTATGAACGGATGAATTTTGTCCCAAGTGCCTGTGGGGCCCATCCTTCATGCTGTGAAGTCACGTGACGCTGTCGTGGTCCTGGGTTATTTCCCTAATGTTGCGGCAAGCCCCAGGGCACCGCAGTTGAAAATTAGCCAATGCAGTGTTCAGTGTTAAATCAACCCTGACAGAATACATTTTACTTGAATAGAATATATTTTATAGTATTATGTGTGAAATCTGATCGAGCCGAAGAAACTCCTTATTGTGCATGAGCGACTGCAGCTCTCTAACGATGCATCGCATGCGACACCATTAACGTTAAAAACTGCACACTGCCTCAACAAAACACGCTTTTGTAAAACCGTAAATAAACACTGGCTCCGCGGTAAGGTGGCTGTGTAACGCTGGGCGCTAGACGAGTCTGCGGTGCGCGTGACGCGATTAGACGATCACTAGAGTTGGCTTTATGGTTTCCATTATTGAGGTTAGAGACCCACTGTCAGTGCATTATTCCGGGCTCGGCTGTCAAACCCCTGTTGGGATTTTTAAGGGGAAGTAAAGGAGAGAAGTTTGTTGTTCCATTACTCTGTAATTCTATTGCAGCTATTTGCAGTATTGATCTTCTGTTGGACAGACAAGGCTGGCTCTCCGTGGAGAGCGAGCTGGGGGGACTGTGTGGAGATGTGCATCGGCAATCTCAACACGCACACACGCACGCACGCACACACACACATGCAAACACGCACACAGGCACACACACACACAAACTAACAAAATCCAGAGTTACTGCACAAGATACTACACAGGTAAAATTCTGTCCATTCGATTCAATTATATTGTTATATAGATCATCTTGTAATATTATATATATGATGGATTAGACAGAAAAGCAGATACATAGCTGGATAAAGGTTTTTTGTGTTTGTGCACGTGCATAGGAATGCGTGTGTGTCTGTAATGGCATGTGCACGTTTGTGCGCACGCGTACGCGTGTGTACGTGCGTGTGCGCGCGGCGAGCAATTGTTTATGTTTGTGGCTTTGTGCCCAGATTCTGTGAAGGACAGCGTTTGGCACACTGGTGCGATCGCTTCCCTCTCTGGTCCATATGCATAAATCACGTCAGGTTCATTCCACATCAGTGAGCTGTCATCTTCGATGCAACAATTGTGATTCATTGACAGCACAGGTCATTCCTTGAGGGGTGGCCTACGGACTACAATCACTGTGTATTTGGGTGCGTGTGTGTGTGTGTGTGTGTGTGAGTGTATATATATGTGTGTGTGTGGGAGGTTTTCTTCTTCCTGCACTAAGGTGCATGTGAGCTGGAAGTGTACATCTACCGGTGGACATTTCTCCACACAAGCCTGAGTTGACTGGAATGCCCTAGAAAGGGAAGTTGAGGAGCAGGAAGTGTCGGGGTTGGAGGGGAGGGGCATAGTGATGTGACTGGAGGACCATGTCATGTGGTCCCCACAATGGGGTCAATACATACAGTGTTTTTTTTTATCAAACTTACTGAGGGAAAGGAATGTTTGGGATCTAATCCGGCATTAGATGTAAACAACGGTCGACCTCAAGGTCAAAGACGGATCCTGTCTGTACCATAGGGGTTCAAGACGGGCCGTGTGTTTAAACTAAATCTGATATATATATATATATATATTCCATGGTCCCTTCACAAAGTGTTCAAACAATCAAACCCCTGGTTTCCTTTCCATGAGTGCTGCTTAACACTGCAGTTCCTTTTAAACGATCTGCACACAGATCTGGATTCACTCGCATTGTGAGCAGAGAATGAATAAAAATCAATGAATCGTCTCTTCTTTTTTTTTTTCTGCAGGATTCTCATTTATTTATTTTATTTATGCATTTCAGAAGCACACAGATAGATACGAATATCAACTCAAATAGCTGAATAAAAATCCGGTGTCGCAACATTCTAGCAATCGAACATCAGGCCTCTCACCCGTCGGTACAAGAAGTGGCGGAGTGAGAAAGAGGCGGAGTGAGAAAGGTGTAGTGAGAAAGAGGTGGAGTGAGAAAGAGGTGTAGTGAGACAGAGGTGTAGTGAGACAGAGGCGGAGTGAGAAAGAGGCGGAGTGAGAAAGAGGCGGAGTGAGAAAGAGGTGCAGTGAGAAAGAGGCGGAGTGAGACAGAGGTGTAGTGAGACAGAGGCGGAGTGAGAAAGAGGTGTAGTGAGACAGAGGCGGAGTGAGAAAGAGGTGTAGTGAGACAGAGGTGTAGTGAGACAGAGGCGGAGTGAGAAAGAGGTGTAGTGAGAAAGAGGTGCAGTGAGAAAGAGGTGTAGTGAGACAGAGGTGTAGTGAGAAAGAGGTGTAGTGAGAAAGAGGTGTAGTGAGACAGAGGCGGAGTGAGAAAGAGGCAGAGTGAGAAAGAGGTGTAGTGAGAAAGAGGTGTAGTGAGACAGAGGCGGAGTGAGAAAGAGGCGGAGTGAGAAAGAGGTGTAGTGAGAAAGAGGTGTAGTGAGACAGAGGCGGAGTGAGAAAGAGGCGGAGTGAGAAAGAGGTGTAGTGAGAAAGAGGTGTAGTGAGAAAGAGGCGGAGTGAGAAAGAGGCGGAGTGAGAAAGTGAGAGTCCTGTGATGTGGCGAAGGTGGAGAGGGGGGGTGGGTGGAGGGTCAGACACAACTTCTAAAACGGATGCTCAGTGAAGGGCGAGGAAGAGGAAGAGGTTGGCGGGGGCCGGGGGAACCTGAAGTACATTCCTCCTGGAACCCGTGTGAGGCAGCTCTAGAGAGCAGGATTAACGCCTCACGGTAGTCACCGGTTCGACTGCCTCGGGCCGCTAGCGCTGCTTCAAACAGCGTGCAGGCAACTAGGCCTGAAATGGCGGTACAAAAATAATAAATAAATAAATAATAATAATCTGACACGCAATGCAAAGGCAGTCCTCACGGCCGAGAAAGGCGGTACTCGCCTGCAGGCCCGATGTGAACGCGCTTACAAATTCTTTTGATCTAACCGACTCCGTTCCTTTAACCCACTGGCTCAAGAGCGCAATCCATTCCTATTAAAAATTGATTTCCCTTTTTGGATTTCCTGCTGCGAGTTAGGAAGCTGTTAAGTGCTTTATTGAAAGCAGAGTTACGGAGTGTAAATTCCTCCCTAATTATCTTGTAGCCTACAGCCCTGGCGGGGTGACGCGTCGCAGCTCTTGGAATGCTCGGCTTTCCGGCGGCAGTATGCCGTTTCTGCGAAGGGGGGCGGCGTGCCAAGTCATTCCGATCCGTGTTATTAATTTCATCTTCATTGAGAAGCGCCCGTCAAGCGGCCCAAGCCGACCTCCCTAAACACAAACAGACCCGCCCACCCCCCTTTTCAGATGATCCAGAGTTTCCTCCGGTGTAGCATGACAGAGCCGCCGATTGGAATATCTTGTAGTTGGTAGCGTAACATCGGCCTACAGGGAGGGCCAAGTTACGGTGTCAGTTTGTGCCATTTCTAATGAGGGCTCGGCAAGAGCAGCCCCGGGCGATTGTGAATGCGTTAGCTTACGTCCATGGTGGCATTCGCATCTCGCGGTGATATTGACACTATTGACGCAGAAGGATCAGCAGCCATCCAATCACGGGCCGCAATGCCAACAGAAGCTTTGATTGATTCCTCTTCTCCCCCTAGATACCGCGATTGCCGCTTTGCAGTGGGAACACTACATATGTACAGTTGAAGTCGGAGGTTTACATACACTTAGGTTGAAGTCATTAAAACTCATTTTTAACCACTCCACAGATTTCATGTTTGCAAACTATAGTGTTGGCAAGTCAGTTAGGACATCTACTTTGTGCATGACACAAGTAATTCTTCCAACAATTGTTTACAGACAGATTATTTCACTTTTAATTCACTATTTGTTCCAACCACAATTGCAATCCCAAAATCCTAACAAGCTGTTCATTTTTCTTAATTAGGTACTTTTCACATTTAGAGGGATTATTTACCCTCTTAAGCCACATCATGTCAGAAATAGCTATGCATGCCATGAAGAATAAAAAATGCCCATGTTCCTACTGTGCTTATTGGGCTGTTTTGCAAATAGGTAACATTTTTTTTAAACGGATCAAATTAAAGACTGGGGTGAATCAATTGGCTCCTAATTAGGTAGTTGAAAACGTGAGTTTTTAAGTTCCCTCATCAAGTTTTTCTTAAATGTATTAACACTGCAAGTTTGGCTCGTTATCATTTTCTTTGTCTTTTTTTCATTATTGATCAAATGGTTAGTTTTAGTGGCCATATATCCACAATTTTGCCAATTAGGAGCCTATTGATTCACCTCAGTCTTTAATTTTATTTAATAAAATAAAATTAATTTGGTCAGTTAAAAAATGTTTTTTTTTTGCCCCTTTTTGTAATTATTTGCAATATAGCACAATGAGAATATTGTACTTTTATTATTCATGACATGCATAGCTATTGCTAACATAATGTGGCTTAAGAGGGTAAATAATCCCTCTAAATATGACAAACACCTAATTAAGAACAATTGACATCTTGTTGCAATTGTGGTTGGAACGAAAACCAGCATACACAGTGATCCCCGAGGACCGAGTTTGGGGAACCACTGCACTATATCACAATTCCAGTGGGTCAGAAGTTGACTGTGCATTTAAATTTTTAATATTTGTTTGCATATCCTTTGAATGCCATGACTTCCTGATGTGTGTGACCCAACAACATCAAAAGAATCTTTATATCTTATTTTCTGGTACTCTTACAAGCGATACTATAACGTCTCTGCATTTGAATTGATCTCTATGGGAATTGGGGGGGTGGGACTAGATTAAGGTGTAAATTATGCTGGAACAGTATGGAATTCATGATTGGTAAAATGGCTGTTAAGTCATCAAGGGTCTGACGTATCAAACAAACCTCAAACCATCACTCTGCTGCCAGATATGCAGTAGACATACAGTGCATCCGGAAAGTATTCACAGCGCTTCACTTTTTCCACATTTTGTTCTGTTACAGCCTTATTCCAAAATTGATTAAATTCATTTTTTCCCTCAAAATTCTACACACAACACCCCATAATGACAATGTGAAAAAAGTTTTTTTGAGATCTTTGCAAATTTATTAAAAATAAAAAAATAAAATTTCTCATTTACATAAGTATTCATAGCCTTTTGCTTTAACGTATTTTTAAAGTATCATATTTCATATTTGGTCGCATATCCTTTACATGCTGTTACTTCCTGAAGTCTGTGACCATCAACATCAAAAAACTGTCGATATCTTATTTTCAGGTACTGTTACAAGCGATACTATAACCTCTCTGCATTTGAATGGATCTCTATGGAAATTGGGGGGTGAGACTAGATTCAGCTGTAAATTACACTGGTACAGTATGGAACACATGGCTGGCTAAATGGCTGTAAGTTATCAAGGGTCTGAGCTATCAAACGAGCCCCAAACCATCACTCTGTTGCCAGATATGGAGTAGATGTGGATGGATCACTTTAAGGGTTGTTTCTCCTGACTTTTTTCCCCATAGAGTTCTATAGGAAAATGAGTCCGGAGAAATAACCCTTGCAGTCATTCAAATAACCCTTGCAGTCATCCATCCACATCTACTCCATATCTGGCAACAGAGTGATGGTTTGGGGCTCGTTTGATAGCTCAGACCCTTGATAACTTACAGCCATTTAGCCAGCCATGTGTTCCATACTGTACCAGTGTAATTTACAGCTGAATCTAGTCTCACCCCCCAATTTCCATAGAGATCCATTCAAATGCAGAGAGGTTATCGTATCGCTTGTAAGAGTACCAGAAAATAAGATATCAAGAGTCTTTTTGATGTTGTTGGGTCACAGACATCAGGAAGTCATGGCACGCAAATGATATGCGACCCAAATATAAAAAATTTAAAGGCACAATCAACTTAGTGCATGTAAACTTCTGACCCACTGGAATTGTGATATAGTGAATTAAAAGTGAAATAATCTGTCTGTAAACAATTGTTGGAAAAATTACTT
>CM056387.1:29525363-29545363 GCA_029718625.1 Synaphobranchus kaupii
GGATGACAAGAGGGAAGGGGAGATGGTGTGTAAGAAAGGGAGGATGGAGAGAGGGAGGGAGAGAGAGATCAAGATAGAGACGTCTCGTATTTAGTCAACTGTAGCATTGTGTAATCCGACGTAATCTTGAGCGGTAATCAGGTCGGAGACCTTGTAAAATAATCCAGAAGCCGCAGCAAACTGACGCGCCGCCGAAATCACTCGAAACAGGAAAACGCATTTGCACATGAAAACGCGCGGAGACGTTCCAATCCATTTCACCGCTAAAGCACGCGTAATGGGCGTAATCCCCCCCTGCTTCTGTACCCCTCCTGAGTTTTTACCTGAGTTTTACCGTGCGTTTCCACCACGCATCCGACGAGTTCTCCCGGAAGACACGTTCCTTGGGTTCAGGGTTTCCTGCCGGTGACATTAGGCATTCCCGCCCTGATCCTGGGATGTGTACGTTAACCGTGAAATGACCGTGATTTTAAATAAATAAATAAATAAATAAATCGTCAAATTTCCCCCTCCCGCCTCATCAAAGATTTGTGTGTCAGTTCCCATCAAAGTAGAATGTTATCGGTGTTTATCGAGCTATGCTTTAGGTTCCTCGGTCACACTTAACTGTTCTAAGGGGGAAAAATCTGTTCTAAGGGTCAGTAAAAATAAATAAGTAAAATAACGAATATCCCTCGGCTTACGAAAGAATCGTTACATTTCAGTATGCGTTTGGTTATCAAGGGGCTTGGCCATGAAAACACGCAGGGAGGGAAAATTTGTGCAATATGGCTTTGAACCGCTATGCATCTGTCAGTAATGACAGAATGTGCAATGCTCATTCATTATTCACTGAACAGGGACTGTTTTCATTGGAGGGAAACTCTGGGGACCCACAGTATTGAAAAAAAACATATTACGCTGAAGTATACTTGAAGTATAATTAAAGTTTACATAATTCTGTTTCAAGTATGTGCACGTCTACTACTTTTTTCACACGGGGAGCCCGCTAACCAAATAGTTTTCTTTTAACAAGAGAACTTGCACTTGTGAATGATTTTGTCGGGTCGCAGACGTGCCTCTAAGATCTGGAGGCAAGAAGAAAGAAAAGATTTTCCTCTGGGGGAAAAAGTGGTGTACACAGTAAATAGTGATCAGAACCCTTTTACAAGGGTTTACCTTGGATTCTTTTATTTGGGGTCGTGTATTGAAACAATATTTTTAAATGTTATTATATGCCACAGCCTGCCTGCAATGTTCTGGAAGTGGAAGTGCCACTTTTTTGCTTGCTTATGCTAGCTTGGGAGAGCCTGTATGTAATGCTGCTCGCCCTGCTATCTGACAGATGAACTGTGTTACTCTATAGCTTTAATGGCCTTGTGGATGAATACAAGTGTTGTTTATGGGTGCATTCTTTGTAAACACTGCAGAACCACAGAGTCTGCAGCCTGAAAGGGATTTCCACATATTTTGTGTGATGTAGTACAGCGACTGTGTACCAATCTTACCTAATTCAAAGGAGATGCTCCCACTGCGGGTTTATTCTCCAAGCAAACATTAGCAGCTTATCGCCAGCAAGAATTGTGGATTGGGGTTTGACTGAGAGGGCTGCCCTTTTGCATATCAGAAAACCGCTAGCTTCTTTTTACGCCGTGTCATGTCTCCCGCTACTGCTGCTGCTTGGGATAAATTGAAGGCTTTCCCCTCAGCAGCAGCCTCACTGCCTGATAACTAAAGAACTGGCTCCCCCATAGTAAGGGCAGTATCTTCATTTTGACACTAGATGGCGATAAAGGCTATGATGAGGTCATCTAGCCCATTTTCTTTTCGAGTTCATCTCCCTCTAGAAACATGGGCGTCTGTGTGTTTGTTGATGGGGTTGCACACCCAGCGTCCTGCTTAAACGTACAACTGTGCCTATGCGGTTGTTGTAGATAAAACATTCTTTTTATAGGCACCCTTTCTTTTTCTCTGGATTTCCCTTTGGATAATGTTCTAGGTATAGCTGTGTAAAGATTTATCTTAAGGTTATCTCTCCGATCATACCGTCTGTTGTAATACAGACGTTGTTCATTAGGTTAACATTGCATTTATTGATTAAACATGGGCTCCTGTGTCTTATTGGTGATACTGTATTTTTGCATTCTTGAGAGTAACACTGATGTTCTCCACTTTCGTAAGTCCGTCTGGATAAGAGCACGTGCTTACTGATTGTAATGTAACGTAAATATACAACTTTTAACCATTGAAGTAAAAATCAGCTTCGACATGCTGAAAATATTTTTTTGCCTTAAAATAGGAAATAGGAAATAAGAAAGCGAGTAGACACCCCAGGCCATGTCCAGGAGCTTTTCTGCTCTCTCACAGAGTCGGTCAGGGAGCTGACCTTCAGCGCTCTGTTCTGGTCTGGAGGAGTCCGCCTCACATCTATCTGTTTTACTCTCCTCTCCCGAGGCTCTGCGTAAAAAGCAAAAAAATTACTTCTCAGGTTTCTCACGTCAGACCTGAGAGCAGTGCACATCCTCTCGTTCTCGCCGGGAGAAAAAAGAAACACGAAACAAATTCCCGCTTATCTCTCCGGAATGGGAGAGGGAGAAGGATGTAGGGAGGGAAAGACAGGTGAGGAGAGGCGGAGACGGGGAGAGGGTGATTGGGAATTGAGAGAAAGAGGGAAATGGAGAGAGGCAAGGAGAGAATGTTAGATGGATAGCAATGGGTGGTAATACACAGAAAAGGAAAAAATAAGAAGGGAAATGGTGATTTTTTTTACAATTTACCGAGCCAGGTTCAGTGGAAAAAGAGGAGAGGGGTAGGAGAGAGAGAGGGAGTAGAGGGAGGGAGAGAGAGGGGGAATAGAGGGAGGGGGTTAAGGGGGGAAAAGAGTGAGGGAGAATTAAAGAATAAATCTTGGCAGAAGTTGTAGAATGTACCAGAGGGGATGGTATTGACCGGATTGCAACAAGATTAATCAGCTTCTGCTGCCAATTTGCTAATGACACTGTTGGTCAGTAGAGGGGTAGGAGGATGGGGAGGTGGGTAGCCTATAGCCTGTGTAGGGCATTCCTCTGGGGCCTACAGGAATAACTCTCCAGGCAGTCCTCAGTGGCTCTGCAGGTGGCTGGAGTGCTGTAATGCACTTCTCAGCTTTCCTTCAGAAAGGCCCAGCCGCTGTGATTTAGACCGTCCGTTTAAGCCGTTTCGTCAAACCGGCTCTGAATTTACAGGGAAGTAGTGGTAATGGGAGAGTGAGGCATTGTGACACTTAAGGGAACATCTTTCCGGGGCTGTGTCCAAATACGACCCCTACACCCTATTGAGGGCGCATATTTGAGTCCACTTCCTCAAAAAGCTTTTGAGTGGGTGACTTTTTCTCACAAATGGGGGCACTTAAAATACCAGGATGAACCCCTTATTTCCAGGGTTTTGTTGAGGGAATTCAGGAGCACACTCATCTGCAGAACGGTTGCACTCATCCGACAATTTTAGTATGTAACCCAGAAGTAAAAACATAAAAGACATGGAGCATATCTGCACATCTATGGTACAAGATAGGTTCATATTACAAACTTCACCTTTATTTTTGTTAATTCTATCTTCATTCATAATCTACACGTTGTAACAATTGTCATATGTTAACTGATTGTTATTCTCAATAAAAAAAATTTAAATAAATATTACAAACTAATTCCTCACTAGTTTGGAAAGCGTTTCGCGGGATTTCTTTCGTACACTGCTTGCAAATTGAGGGGACAGGGCACATAGTAGACAGGGGTCTGAGTGGACTGGGGACAGTGGACAGTGGACAGGGAACAGGGGTCATATTCGGACACAGCCCAGGTGTCGCAATTCCACCTGAAAGGCTGTTCTGGTACTCTGTGCAGCGCCGCCCTAGTGGGACAAGCATGATTGCATCACTGCGCATGACACTGTAACCTGTAATATAGCAGGGAGAAATGATCACATTGAGCGCCGCGGTGGTGCAGCAGGCTAAGGCGCAGACTTTGTCTGTGCGGTTGCGAACCGAGGATCGGGGGTTCCATCGAATCGCTGCGCACAGAACGGCCCCTGGGCGAGCTGGAATCACGGTCAGGAGCACGAGGAGTCGCGCCCTGAAGAGGACGTGGCGCCCTCCTTCCTACTACCGGCTGACGGGGCTGTGCAGCGGCGATTCTCTAGTGGCTGCTACACGGAGGAATTTAATTAGAATAGGGGTTCAATTTTTTAACATTGCATGGTCTTTTGTTGATCAGCTATGAATTTGTCATAAAGTAAGACATGCACTTGAGCAGATCTCGCCTGAATCAAACATAGTCACTATTCATTCGCTTTTGTAGATCAGTAATAATGTACGTTTCAGTCAAGGTGACGCAGGGTGATTATTAAATTCAGTTACAACATTTAAACATTTTTTTATAAGACATTGAGAGCGGCGAGCAGCGCATTTTCCAAAGTGGATAAATCAACCTTTTTTACATTCAGTACTGAGCGGGGCCAATTGTCTAACCATGGATTTATTTTTGAACATGGAGTTGCGCTTCGTGGTAGCCTACTGGTTGAATAAACCCCCTTTGGACCCATTGTAAGCAGTGCATTAATTCAGCAAAACGGCTATGCGCCAAGTAATATGTAATGTAATGGGTGACGTACGGAAATAAACTGCATGGTTATTGAACGTTTTCGGTAATTTGATCATTTCAACTGGAATGTGCGCTTTATAGGCGGCCTGGGGTGAAAGAGAGCCAAAAGAAAAGAAAGCGGAAAAAAGAGAAATATTTCGCTGAAAGAGCCGTGCGTCTGGTGTCCGCAGATCTGTGCCCGCACGGTGCGTTTTTAATGATTTTCATTTCCGACATCAAACATCGCAGCCGAAAAAGGGTTATCTTTTAATCTCCCCCCAAACCCCCTACAGGGCGAGGAGTGAAGCGACTGCATATTTAAACCAGGGACACCGTCCCTCTCTGTGTGTGTAATGCGCTGTCCAATCGGGCGAAACGTCATCAATACCTCGGTGTGGGACAGAGCGCTCTCTGCTCATCGTTTCATCACCTCGCTGTCTCTCGCTGCCTCCCTTCCCCTCTCTCCTTTTTCCTGTGTCTCCTTCCCTCTCTCCCTCTTTCTCTTCGTCTCTCTCCCTCCCTCGGTCTCCCTCTCCCCGTCTGTCTTTCCAAAAGTGTACCGAGCAAAAAGGAAAACAAACAGTATCAAAGAAAAGCACGCTGATATATAGGTCCGGCAGTGTGTCCAGCATTTGGGCATAAACAACCTTGTGTCCGTATGACTCATTAGATGGGCTTAGAACATCATTATTTATCTCTTTGTCTTCTCTTATCTCTCCATTTCTATCTCTGTCTGTCATTCTCTCTCCCCCCCTCCTGCACTCCAACTATGTGTTTATTGTTCCCATATTTTCTTTTCTTTGCCTGACAGTATCTCACCCCCCCCCCCCCCCCCCCCCCCCCCCCCCCCCCCCCCCCCATTTAATTTCTTCATCACACCCTCCATCGCACCATGGCCAGGCCAGTCTGTATTATGTTGTGCAGTTTGTTTGCTCACTAGAAATGTGTTATTTGTGTAACGGGGTCGAGCAGGACGTGGTGAGGATCGCTACGCAATTTTTTTTTTGTGTGGAGGCCAAAAGATGAGTGCAAATCCACTGAATGGTAGCCATTCTCTGTCCATGATTCCGGTAATGACTCACGGTGCTTGCGTTCGTTTGAGAAAATGCCTGTTTCAAGCCATTTTATTACGCCTTTCAAATAGATTTTTTCCTAGGCAAGGAGCTTGTTCAATATTATCAGACATTTTGGTGGGGGTGGTGGTGGTGGGGGGGGGGGGGGGGGGTTTAGTGAAGAACTCACAGAATTACAACTCCGTGGCTAAAACATTATACTTAACCCTGAACTATAGTGATGCGGAAAGATCACGGTACGGAGGTGTAGCCTGCGTTTGGCCGCCCACATGCCTTTCCCTGGTCTGATGAGCGAATGCACACTTCCTTATGGGGAATGATCAGCCTGTGTAATTACAGGTGTTGGGTTGGATGTAGGCCAGCTCCTGGGATTCCATTCAAATACCGCATCACAGGAGAGAGAGAAAAATACATTGAGCTCAGGTCAGTAACGAATGGCCAAGTACGAGGGACAGGAAGGCGCGATGAAAAGACAGGAAGTGGAAGAGATGTGACAGCAGCTGCGTTTAAATGTGTGCGCACTGTTGTGTGAGATGCGTTTACTCTTCCTTTTCAATTGGGCCCTTTCTGTAGAAGCGATCCATTGCACAATACAGGGAGCTGCAACAATCTTCCTCATTCTTGTCCGACAACAGCTTTGAAAGTTTTCTATTTTCACAGCATCGTGAAAAAACGGTGCAATGGGCTGATACCTCCCAGGAGGTGTTTTTTTTTTTCATTTATTAATTTTTTTTCATTTCTAAAATGATGAAAGCTCTCAAATTCACCATCGTATAAACAGCTGAAATGTGGACTGTGTGTGTGGAGAAATATATATTTATACACTGGGACTGATTATCAGATAATTGCTCTAACAATAGATTTATTCTTGCTACAGAAATGTGTGTGAGATAATGTTAGCTTGATAGCTTGGTGCTGCCTGCCAGGTATCAGGTTAAAGGTGCACATCCCATCGAACGTTAAGACATCCTACAGCTGACTGTTGGAACGGAGTGAATGCATCCTTATTTATTTTCTGAACCAAACAGTTGCTCCCCCCTTTTAACAGGTGGCAGTGTCGTGTAATGGAAGGAACCTAGGCCTCTAAGGTAAAGGTTGTGGGTCTGATTCCCAGCGGAGCTGATTTTTCATTCTGCCCAAAAAAAAGGACAATTTTTTCACATCCCCAGATTCCACTGAAGGGAACAGACTTTGAATTGTGGACAAATGGAGGTTATGTCTCCAGACGTTTTGTGGAGAGGTGGGGGCAGGTTGCGGGGGAGGGGGGAGTGGGGGGGGGGGGGGCACATCCTTGGAAATAAACACGCTTGAGTTCTTGTCCTTAAAGAAGCCAGTGGGGTTGAGTGCTCTTTTTTAATATTCAGGCCAGCCTGAGGATATCTAGCATCAGTACAGACACCGAGTTGAAGAGTTGAAGAGTTGAAGTTATTTTATGTTTGCTAACTCAAGCCTCTTTTGCTTGCAACATCAGCATGTGTGTCTGTGTTCAGTGTCCATTTTAACCGCAAATAACTCTATAATCAACTTACAACAACAATTGTTATTGAACAATAATAATTACAACAATAGTAATGCTGTAGGAAGTCAACAAATTACACTGAGAAATGTCTTCGATTATTTCCCAAAGTACGGTATGTGTCAATTATTTATACAGAGAACGTTAGTCAATAAGATTACAGGACTTGCCCATAATATAGTGTCTAAATACTCCTTTTCCGTGTGACACAAATGGTCCCATTTTGCAGGACATAGCACCTATAACTCCTATAAAGTTCAGTTTATATACAGTTCAACAAGCTAAAAAGGAATGTAAAAAAAGGCACTCATGGCAAGAAAAAACTCCCCAGTGGGGAGAAATGTTGGGAAACCCAGCTATAGGGGGGAGACCCCATCCTCCGCTGGCTGGCCCAGTGTCAATAGTTAGTTAGGCGAAATGGTAATGGTAATATTATTGCAGTTGGAAATATTATAGCCTTAGGTATGAAACTATTTGACAGTCCAAGCAAATTATTAGTTATGTACAGTGAGCACCATAATCCATTGGACAGTGACACATTTTTTATTATTTTGGTTCTGTACTCTAGCACTTTGAGTTTGAAAGGATACAATGACAATGAGGTTGAAGTGCAGACTGTCAGCTTTAATTTGAGGGTATTTTCATCCATATCTGACATATGAAACAAGCCTTAAACCATCACTCTGCTGCCAGATATGCAGTTGATATGGATGGATAACTTGAAGGGTTTCTTCTCCTGACTTATTTTTCCATAGAGTTCAATAGGAAAATTTATCAGGGGAAACAACCCTTAAAGTGATCCATCCATATCTACTGAATATCTGGCAGCAGAGTGATGGTTTGAGGCTCATTTGATACCTCAGACCCTTGATAACTTACAGCCATTTTGCCAACCATGGATTCTATACTGTTCCAGCATAATTTACAGATAAATCTAGACCCACCCCCCAATTCTCATAGAGATCCATTTAAATGCAGAGAAGTTATAGTAGAGTACCACAAAATAAGATATCAAGAGTCTTTTGATATTGTTGGGTCACGGACATCAGGAAGTCATGGCATGCAAAGGATATTCAACCAAATATTAAAAATGAAATGATGACTGTATTCTATATTATGTTAAACTGTACAATATTTTTTGATGCCTGACTATGTACAAAAGGTCAAATTATTTCTAAACGGTTCATCCGATATGAATTATTTCTAAACGGTTCATCCGATATGGATGAAAATACCCTCAAATTAAAGCTGACAGTCTGCACTTCAACCTCATTGTCATTGTATCCTTTCAAACTAAAAGTGCTAGAGTACAGAACCAAAATAACAAAAATGTGTCACTGTTCAATGAATTATGGTGCTCACTGTAGGTCAGAAGAACAAGGCGACTCATCAAGGCCTCCAGGTTGCATCATGACATGGGCTTGACCCAGGAGAGGGTTGGGGCTTGGATCAGGAGAAGGTTGCAGCTTGAACCAGGAGAGGATTGGGGCTTGAACCAGGAGAAGGTTGCAGCTTGAACCAGGAGAGGATTGGGGCTTGAACCAGGAGAGGATTGGGGCTTGAACCAGGAGAGGGTTGGGGCTTGGACCAGGAGAGGGTTGGGGCTTGGACCAGGAGAGAGTTGGGGCTTGAACCAGGAGAGGATTGGGGCTTGAACCAGGAGAGGGTTGGGGCTTGGACCAGGAGAGGGTTGGGCCTAGAGCAGTCTGTGAACTCAGGGTGGGGAAAAGAGGCAGATGCCCCAGGGAAGAGAACAGCAATGGAGATAGGAATTAGAGCATTGGGATGTTAAGTATTGCTCTCCTTTGAAATTACGTTTTTGTGGATTGAAGTGAGTCTGCACGAGCCTTATCCCATTATAATATAGCCTAATCATGGTTGTTAAGGAACAATTATTTCAGAATAACATGCATGCATATAAACTCATATATTACGTGCATCAGCAACCCTATTATTTTGATAGCCATATTGCACTGTGCAATATTGTGTCCTACAACAATCGGTATTATGTATGTGTGTGCGTGAGTGCCACAAACCGGCGCACAGCATTCCGAGAGACCAAGCACCCTGACAACCGCTGTCGGCTCCGCCCTTCTAGCACTGTCATCACAGGCTATGCCGAGGCCGATATGGGGAGCTTCAGGCGCCGGAATTCTGGCGCTTATCAAACACGCCACCGGTACCCTATAGGACGCGCGACTGCGTCTCCGCCATTCATCGAATAAAAAAATGTTTAAAAAAAACACCAGCTCCTGTAATCTGCTGTGGTAATTGAAAAAAAAGGGACAGTTTTGGAGATTAACAGGCTCTTCTCCCGCAGAGGTATATAAGAAACCACTTTTTCCGCCGCCGAGCCGGCGCAAGCTGCTAGCGTGAGCGACTGCTCGCTACGGCGGGATTGTTAATCATCGTTTGTTTGGTTCGCTGCCGTAATCTGCGTTCATTAAACAAGTACACCCTGAGCTCGGCTCAGGAAGACAATTATGCAGACGTCCCTTTCGGAGAAGCAATGGGCTGGGCTGATGTGCAAATGTGTTGTTATGGCGTCAAGCTCATTAATCAATGCAGGCATGAAATATCTATTGTTAAAGCAGGGAGAGTCAGAGGATCACTCTTTCGGATGTCCTTTCGTATGCAGCGGAACGCCGCCTTCAGAGCTGGCCGGCAAAGCTGTAGATCTCCCGACTGCCTTTTGCAGCAACTTTAGAAAGTCACGCCAGAGCGTGTACATGTTGCATCACGTTGCTTTGCAGCGAAACAAAGGATGCTGGATGCAGTGCGTAGAGAAAGTCCGGACCTGACACCCTGGTCTATGGGTCTGTGGCATTCAACACTGTCCACTGTATGATGCAAGATCTTGAGCCAAAATGGCAACACCCTGGAACTATCCCTCATATTTACAGCTCAAAATGTAGATTCGTATAGCTTCAGGGTAAAGTCCCTCTCCCCTCCACCGGGTGTTTAATGGACTGAGGTCTGGTTTGTACACAGGATTGTGCAACACATTGCGACATGCTTTTCTTGTCAATGAGAAATGGCGCACAGTTACGAGACTTAAGGAAAAGGAAAGGACACGACACACGAGTCGCCCTTTTAAACTGTGCGAGAGAAGCACACGATCGTGTACGATGGCGATGACGTACTTCAAAGCGGTATTCTGAGCGAGAACAATGTAAAAGCTTAAAGATTTTCTTGCCGCAAGTTACCCTGAAAGATTTGCATGTAGTCCGGTGCCCAAGGAGTGTCAAGAAAGTTCTAGAATATCTCTGGCCGGCAGGTTCCCGTCTGTCGGCACTGTTTTGCCCTTGAGCCAAGATCGCGCTAATTAGTGGGGCTGAGTCCTCGGCCCCGTCAACGCAACCCGTGTCTCGGCAGCGCGGCGTGACTGAAGCGCTGACCCTCAGCCTCCTCTTGCCTCAGGGCTCCGGAGAAACAAAGTGTGAAAAGTTTCAGGCGGGGAGGGGCGAGGGAGCGCGCTCATTTGATGCTTCCAGTCGCTGATGGGGTTCCGACACCACCTGAATGCAGATTCCCAGCCTGCCAGTCTTCACAAGGCCCCCGTGGGTCATTCTATTCTGTGAGGACAGCGTTTTGTCAGCCTTCGCAAGCCTGCCTCTGTACTGACCGGACACCTGACGTGTGCCTGGTGCTTCCGACTAAACACTTAGCCCTGGGCTTTTGTTTACAAATATTGGTTGACTTTTCTAACTGAAAGCTTAATGTCAATTCAAACTCGGGGGCACCTCTCTCTGCACGGACTGTTCATCACCATCATGTCTCTCTATTACTCTCGCTATCCCTCTATCTCCTTCTCTCTCCATCTCTCTCCCTCCTTCTCTCCGTCTCTCTGTCTCTCTAAAATTCATATTGCTTTATTCATGCCAATAAATGTACTGATATAACTGTCCCTCAGCATGTGGCATGAGGTGATATATTGTGCTGCTAATGCTACACAGCTTGCTCTGGAATAAAAGGGGGGAGTGTTGCTGATTTTTAAACTCAGGGTAAATTAATATAAATTTGGGGTAACATTTGTTTCAAATTGAGCTAAAGATTGGTAAAAATGGTTATAAAAAATTCACCGTTTGGTGAATTACCTTAATCTCACACTGTAAAGATGAGAAAAATCCAACCTTCAATTGAAGTAAATTTATTATGAGAAAAAAAAATTCCCTCATCAAGAAATAATTATTTTTAACAAAACCATGTGTGCCACAATTATTGGCACCCCTGCATTTATATATAGAATAAAGTAATCATTTTTAATATTTGGTCGCATATCTTTTGAATGCCATGACTTCCTGATGTCTGTGACCCAACAACATCAAAAGACTCTTGATATCTTATTTTCTGGTACTCTTACAAGCGATACTATAACGTCTCTGCATTTGAATGGATCTCTATGGGAATTGGGGGGTGGGACTAGATTTAGCTGTAAATTACACTGGAACAGTATGGAACACATGGTTGGCTAAATGGCTCTAAATCATCAAGGGGTCAAACAAGCCTTCACTCTGCTGCCAGAAATACAGTAGACATGGATGGATAACTTGAAGGGTTTCTTCTCCTGACTTATTTTTTCCATCGAGTTCAATAGGAAAATTTTTCAGGAGAAACAACCCTTAAAGTGATCCATCCATATCTACTGCATATCTGGCAGCAGAGTGATGGTTTGAGGCTCATTTGATACCTCAGACCCTTGGTGACTTACAGTCATTTTACCAACCATGTATTCCATACTGTTCCAGCATAATTTACAGCTAAATCTAGTCCCACCCCCCAATTCCCATAGAGATCCATTCAAATGCAGAGATGTTATAGTATCGCTTGTAAGAGTACCAGAAAATAAGATATCAAGAGTCTTTTGATGTTGTTGCGTCACAGACATCAGTAAGTCATGGCCATGCAAAGGATATGTGACCAAATATTAAAAATTATTACTTTATTCTATATATAAATGCAGGGGTGTCAATAATTGTGGCATACGTGGTGTTGTTAAAAATAATTATTTCTTGATGAGGGATTTTTTTTTCTCATAATAAATTTACTTCAATTAAAGGTTGGATTTTTAACTTTTTTTTCTGTGTGAGATTAAGCTAATTCACCAAACGGTAAATTTTTTTATAACCCTTTTTACTCATCTTTACCAGGGGTGCCAATAATAGTTGAGGGCACTGTATGTTCTCTGTGGGCAGCCAGTGCTTGCCTGTGTCTGCCTGTATGTGTGTGCACGTATGTGTGTGTGGGCTATTTTATTAGTAAGGACTCTGCTGATACTCTGATGTCACCTCACAGTGGGGAACGGTTACTCGCCAGAAACACCTTTGGCAACCTAATGATCCTTACAGCTGGAATTGAATGGCTTTTGAGGCAGAACAGGAGCGGCGTATGAATCAGACCAAACAACTCCATTACGTCCAACAGAATTAGATACACAGTGCGAGTAAAATGATATAGTAACAAGCCCTGGGCAGAGGTTACAACAAATAATCATTTCAGCCGCATGATTCGCACATCTGCACTGTGGGAATAGTTACCTCTTGTTTTAGGTCAGGCTGTAAATGGTAAATAAATGGATATCAATAGGCTTAAAATGAACCGACTAAATAAACCATGTTCTGACATTAGTTACTGAGGTCATTTCTGCTTGCTGTGCGTGCCCCACAGTGATGTGGTGTTGATGAATAAGTTATGCGGTGATTATAAAGCTATTCGTATCAGCCGTCCTCTTGTAAGGCCAATCAGAGTAGGTCTTTCGACTTCCAGTGATGGTATTTTTGGGTTTTGTGGTTAATATAAAGGGATTATTGAATTATTGAAAGAATTATTGAAATCTGAGTTCCCAAATTCTGCAGGTGAAGAGGCATGTGGACCATCGGGGTGAATAACCGGGCATCTCGGCACCAGCTGGTTGGCTAAGCTGGACCTGGACCTGGTTACCGGGTGGTTCATTGTTGCACCTTTGCGAGCTTCACGTTTGTCATGGTGACCAACATGACACGATTGTTTTTACCTGAGCCGGAACTTGCGGCCATTACTCCTGTCTTGATGGATATACATGCCAGTGACCCGCTGTAAGAAACGTTTTCCCGATTTCACAGACCGGTTCTTGCGGATTTCACAGACCGGTTCTTGCGGATTAGCCCAAGAAGTTCTGCCTCGAGAAAACGGGTCGTTACATCGCTGCCACACTCGGCCGCCCCCGTCGCCCCGCGCACGGTAAGCCGATTATGAGACGGGTCCACCGGGTCAGCCTGTCGCCCGGTCCCTGCGTGATCCTACTGCAGAGGCGAATGCGTTTTTATTCAGAGATTTCGGCATCGCCGCTCCCCCCTCCCCCCGCCCGGTGCTCTCTCTCTCTCTCTCTCTGCGGCGTAGCAGTTCAGATGGAGCGAACAAGTGCTTTTTAGTGTCTCTGTAATTACAGCTCTTCACTGGGTTCTGTTCGCTGCGATTAGTGTGACGGGCCTGACAGCTGGCTTTTATTTAATCGCTTTGAAACAGACCGAAAAAAAAAAACAAAAAAATAGAAAACAACCCTCCATCCAATTTATCTAAACTAATACTTAGGCAGGAACTAGTGTCCTCCCCACTCTTGGCCAGCGCTGCGCACGTTATTTAGCTTCCCGCGGTCGTTATGGGTACCGCGGTCAGAAACGCAGTGTAATTACGTCCCGCCTGGCTCTGAGAAGTGTGCACGTGTGGCTTTGATAAGGGGAGAGCAGCACCTTGGATTTAGGGTCTGTGCTCCGTGCCCCCGTTCCACGGCCTTCCGACTCAAATGTTCCGTCATTGTGTCTCGTTCTGCTGCGGTAGCGAAAAGCAGTGGCCTGCAGTTTGTGAGCAGGCCAGGTCGAAGCATAGCTCGGTTATGCTATGAACCCTGATGATATGGCTGATCATCTGGTACCCAGTCACTTATCTTACTAAGGCTCTAATTTCCAGTGTGTGAATAGGCTAGCGAAATACCGCTGTCAAATACCGGTATCGAATCCAAAAAGTCCTCAAAAACCATGTGAATACTATGTCTCGGATCAAATCCCACCCTGTTCCAGTGTGGCGGCACACAATTGGTTTTGCCCAAGGGATTTATGGGAGGGATTCAGTCAGTGAGGGTAGCAGCAGTGTTCATTGCTCGAGCAACCCTCTGTTGGCAGTCCGGGCGCCTGTGGCTTTCTCTCTGCATACACGTATGATTGGGTCTCCCTCCACCGCCCCAAACTCTGCACGTACGTGGCTTGTGGCTGCGGTGTGCAAAGAAGCAACTGGCTGACAAGGCGTGTTTCGGAGGAGAACGAAGAGCTGTCTTCACTCTCTTAACCCGGCACCAGGGGGCGTATATGAGCACGCTTGTGAATAGTACGTGAATTGGGACAAAAGCGTGGGTAATTTATTATTATTTTTTTTACAATCCGCATTATAAATTAGTTCTAAAAAAAAGCATGCTCATCAGTAAACCCATGAAGAGAGGAGTTAAAATGGAGAGCCGTTCGCCTGTTACACCCATTACTGTTAAAACAGAGAGCCATTACACCCGTTACACAGGGAGATGTATCTGGAGATGCTCTGAGAAAGCTGCGGAGATTCCTGGACATGTTAGCCATCCAAATGAGCGGGATGATCTCCGGTCTTTTCAGTGATTTCATCTGAAGGCTTAAGAGCTTTATGGGATACATCTGTTATGTTATACCGTTTGCACAATTGCAAACCGTGTACTCGCCCGACTGAATTCTTTAAATAGCCTGCCAACAGCGCAGAATACAAACTGCCTTTTAGTTTTTGATCCAGAATCACTGTCTAACATGGGACACTCTCTTGGTTCTGCTGTTCCTCTGTCTCACTCAATGTTATCCCCAGTTCCTTGGCATCTTTCTCCCTCTTTTTTCCTCTCTCTTACCCCCTCAGTCTCATTGTTTTTATTTTCCTTTGCCTCATTTCACCCCCCCCCTCTCTCTCTCTCTCTCTCTCTCTCTCTCTCTCTCTCCTCTCTCTCTCTCTCTCTCTCACTGTTTAGTTCCCTTTGAATCATTCTTCCTCTCTTTCTCCCTCTCTCTTTCTCTACCTACAACCTCAATCCTGTCTGACCTACTTTGGAGAAGATGGCAGCAGTGGAAATTAAAAAGAATCTAAAATCTGCTGTCATTATCACCCCCCCCCCCCCCCCCCCCCCCCCCCCCCCCTCAGCCTCCCTGCCCCACCCTGCAGGGGAGTGAGATACTCAACCCTCTCAACCCCAGGGAGAGAGGGGGGGGGGGGTATTATTAGTATTAGTTGTAGTAGTAAGTCGCAGCAGTAGTAGTAGTTAGTAGCAGTATTACTAGTAGTAGCAATAGTACTAGTAGTAGTAATTCACAGTAGTAGTAGTAGTAGTTAGTAGCAATAATAGTAGCAGTAAAAATAATAAAAAGTAATAATAAGAGTAGCAGTAGTAGTAGTACTAGTAGTAGTAAGTAGCAGTAGTAATACTTGGCAGTGGCAGTAGTAGTAGTTAGTAGTATTAGCAGTAGTAGTAGTTGTAGCAATAGAAGTAGACGTAAGTAGCAGTATTGTAGCAGTTAGCAGCAGTAGTTGTAGTTAGTAGTAGTAGCTGCAGCAGTAGTAGTAGCACATTTTACTTTATGGTTGTCAGGGGTTCTTGGCCTTTCATGTTAAAATGAAACAATAAAAGAAGCCACACAAACAATGTCAAGGAGGATCGACAGTTTGTGATGCCACTCGTTGGGGCGTCAGGGGTGTGTCACCATGTCTGTCGCACAGTCTTTGGGCTGATGCCACGCTGGTCAGCAGAGGCTGTCAGTCGACTTATTACTCCTTTTAGCTTAACGAGATAACAGACCAAAGAAGAGCTAGGGTCCATACACACAAGGCACCTGTGTTTTGAGTTGAGGAGGACAAGTGGGCTCTCATCTAAAAGCGCATGTGTTTCAGATTATATTATGTAATAATATGAGGCGATAATAATAAATTGTATTAGGTAGGAGGTCCAGAGGGAAATGATTCACACTATTTGTGTGATTCATAATCTGACATCTTTGGAGAAATGTTTCAATTGGCTCTAATAAGGTGATGACTAGCTAGATGAAGTGCTGCCTGAAGCTTTTGGGGTGGCCACATCTGCCTCAGAAATAAGGGAATAAACACAGGACTGCAAGGACAAGACATGAAAGGCTGAAAGGAGGGGTAGGATAAAAGCAAGATTTAGACAGGTAGAGAAAGAAAGAAAGAAAGAAAGAAAGAAAGAAAGAAAGAAAGAAAGAAAGAAAGAAAGAAGGCACGAAATTCAGGCAGTAGGGAGGAGTGCAGAATGACAGATCGAAATGCCAACACCGGGGAAAGAAAAGAAAAAAGGGAAAGAGTGATGTGTAGAGAAAGATCAGAGACAGAAATTGGATTAAATTGTCAAAAGATGCTGCACGCTTCACACAAATCACAAGTTTGAACGTACGCACGCACCACACACACGGTTATTCGTATAATGTGGAGCTATTTGGTAAATTACTTGGCACACATTGACTATTCGTGAACATAATTGATTGCATAATATGTTGTTTTAATTATTGGATATTTAGAGCCTTAACTGGCAAAGATGACGCAATTATTCTCGTCATCATTGTTTTTTATTTTTTCTCTTTAAAAACTGTCGCTGATTCAGCGGTTAACCATTAGACACTGAAGTTGTCAAGAGGTTTATTTTTTTGACAACTTTTGTTGTGATTTGAGTGCGCACTCCCGTTTTTCTTCAGCACACACATGTCATACATACACACACGCATGCAAGGGTGCGCATGCATCGCACATACATGCACAAACATGTGCACATTTGCGCGTGTGCACGTATATATGCACGCTCATTCCATACATCTTGGCTCTTCAACGACTTTTGTTTAAAAAATGGTGCATATGGGCCGTATAGTTTTCACATATTGTTAACAAAACAACTTTGTGAATAAGAATATACAGTGAGCACCAGAATTCATTGGACAATGACACATTTTTTGTTATTTTGGTTCTGTACTCTAGCACTGAGTTTAAACGGATACAATGACAATGAGGTTGAAGTGCAGACTGTCCGCTTTAATTTGAAGGTATTTTCATCCATATCTACTGCATATCTGGCAGCAGAATGATGGTTTAAGGCTTGTTTTGATATGTCGGACCCTTGATGCCAGAAAATGGGGGGGAACTATGAACAAAAGCTTCTATAATTTCTAAGCGGTGGAAATACCCTCAAATTAAAGCTGACAGTCTGCACTTCAACCTCATTGTCATTGTATCCTTTCAAACTCAAAGTGCTAGAGTACAGAATCAAAATAACAAAAAAATGTGTCACTGTCCAATGAATTATGGTGCTCACTGTATATTCTTATTCACAAAGTTGTTTGTTAACAACTTAGTTAACAAAAGTTTTGTTTTGTTTTTTACATGATGCATTCTTATAATATGCATAACTATTACTTATTATTATGTCAGTTCGGGGAAGCAGACAGACCCTTTTGTCCTCTCTATCAACAAAGGGCCAAACGGGGTACATTTGGCCTCCCAGTCTGCCAGCTTCATATCCCGGCTGTACACGCATAAGCCACACGTGAATTTGCACGCGCAGGTGCGCGTACGCAAGGGATCGTCCCAGATAAGTGCGGCATAGAGCCTGCCAGAAATGCGCCTGGAGTCAGCCAAGCGAACGTCCTTCAGGCCCAGGCACCTTGAGGGTGACATAGATCACGGCGTCGCAATTAGAACGGCTTCTCAAAAACCTTGAGAAAGGGAGGCAGGAACTGGGTCCTCGGCGTCCCAAGGTGAAGGGCCCATTTACCCATCACATCCGAAGACACGAAACCTAAAATACATTTTTAAAAAGTGGGAAAAGGAGGGAGGGGGGCAGTGAGGCTTCGGAAACGCCGAGACTTAAGGAGAGCGTCTTAAAATGCGTCGCCGTCTGAGTCGTGGTAACGCAGGGTCCTGCAGGGGCTCTCCGCTGACGTTTTAATTGCCAGCTGATTTAGCCGTTGAGCACCTGGAGAGTCTGCGTTCGATCAGAATAATGACTTCAATTAAATAGTTGGTTGGGGAGGGACCGGAGCCGGTAACTACCGCAGCACGCCAGGAGGGGAGCGATATATCCCTGCTTGAGTGGAATTCTCTTTGGCACGGCCAGATTGCATTCAGTAACACCCCTGTCGGGCACGTCTATGCATAAATAGCGTGCAAGTGTGAATGCACAAACACGTCTGTGAGAAAACACTTATTTTAATAAAAGACTTGATGGTAAGCAATGGATTAAATGTTGTATTTTTCAGTGCTAGAATTAAAATGTATTTATTTTTATTAGGCCATTAATACATACATTTTTTTACATGTATTTCTTTTTGCTAGAGTTGGTGCATGGGCCCACATGCTTTCTTGGTCTATGTGCTCCTCTGAATAGACGTTGCCGCACAATTCCATATTACATTACATTACATTAATTTAGCAGACGCTTTAATCCAAAGCGACGTACAATATTCAGAGTTTTGAGGGGGGGGGGGGGGGGGGGAGTCGTTTAAAATGCCTCCATAGCTATTGGAAACGGGCACTAGGGGCAGGCATTGTAACAGAAGTTATGTGACATCATGGCAGCCAGAAACACAATGGAAGTCTGCACTTTGTTTTATTGACATGGAGTCAGCGTTCAAGGGATTTAATGCTAATGGTATTACTGACACAGCCTCTTCAAGGATAATCATGTAAAGGTCCAACGGGTCTCGCTAAAGGCTTGTAGCTTATGGATGATTTTACATGATAAAGGATTTTTTTGCACCCCCCACCCCCCATATTAAATTACTTTGTATACACGCTTTGCATTGTCGTGAGAATGAAAAATGGCTTATGGAAAACGGAAACGGAGACCGGTGAACGAAAACGGAAACGGAGACCGGTGAACGCCTCAAGGGTACACTGTAAAAAAAAAAACAGTAAAAAGTCTGGCAGCAAAGTTGCCAGTAGACTACCATAAAATAACAGAACATTGCTGTAAATGTAATTACAGAGGAAACCCCTAAAAATTACAGTAATTTTTTATTTTTAATCTCATTTGTTGACAAAATCACATTATTAAATGGTATTTCCCCATAAAACTACGAGCAAGACCATTTAAATAAAAATAACAACCTTCAATTAACAGACATAGTCTGTCTTTTTATATTTATGGGTTATTGCTGTTATTTTAAAAAGATATCTTTTATATAAAGCATATTTCTGTAATTTTACAGAAATTCTGCCATTTTTTGAGAAAACAGGAAAAATCCAGTAAAATTTACAGTAGATTGTCTGTTAAAATACTTTTTCTTTTTACAGTGTACAACAGATATAGATATCGAACAGTTTTCTCCTGAATGCCTGTGGAGATGAAACTAAATGCGGTTAATTTTCCTTAATAAATACCGAGCACGGCGTCTTCCTCTGAGCCTTTGAAGAGCGATTTGGTTAGCTTTTGGTTATCGTGCTCATGAATATTAATGTGCAGGGCAGGCCTTAGGAGACTGTTTTTATGCTGATTGATTGCCGTTACATCAGTTTCATACATATCGATAGGGATTAAAATCAGATACGAAAATGGAGCAATCTCGCCGCTCGTGAATATTCATGAGAACTCAGCGGTCCCTGTGTTCGCCGTCTGAATCGTTCTCAGACAGCGGTACACTTCGCTAATAAATAAATAAATAGCCTACAGAAGGTCCGCGGAATGGTCTCTACGGCCTGTTACATGAAACATGAGGAGAAAGTTGGTGCTAGGCTTTCTTTTGGGTGTAGGGTTATCCTCATTTATTGAACAATAAA
>CM056387.1:29550363-29582863 GCA_029718625.1 Synaphobranchus kaupii
TAACAGAATGAACTGGTCCTTAAAATAAGGTGTAATCAGTGAGTATGTGAGGTCAGGGGCGCCGAATGCCTGTTTCTCGTCTGTGAGGGCTTCTGTCAAAAAGGTTTCCCTTCAGCCGGAGTGCAGAGCGACTGGATGAAACGCTCGATTTAATGAATCAGTGACTTGAACAAATGCTGCCACTCCTCCTCGGCTCTGAGAGAGGGGCTGCATTCCGATTGTCAAAAAAATTGCTCCTTTTTCCTTTCCTTGCAACTTTTCCTTGACCTCGCCAGAAAACGTCACGAGGGTCAAGGAAAAGATGGAAGGAGAGATTTACTATGGGTGCGTCCTAATGTTGCTGTTTACATCTTAATTACATATTAATGGTTCCATATTAATTAATGTCTCGACACAAACCGCAATGTCAAGCACATTTACTGTATATGTAAATAATTGTACTCAAAACGTTCAGGCAGTTTCGCATACTTCCGGGTAGGAGAGGAGTGGTAGTGGGGGAGTGGAGAAAGGGAGGTGGGGAGTGAAGAATATTGGGACGCACCCAAAGGGCTTCTTCCCAATACTCGAAAAATGCACCCTCCCTTCCTCCACTACCACTTCCTCTACTATGTGCCCCGGAAACGGATATTTGTGTTTTAATCTGGGGCGCGTCCCAATATTCTTCACTCCCCACCTCCTTTCCTCGGGCGCGTCCCAATAGTCGAAAAATGCACCCTCCCTTCCTCCACTACCACTCACAACAACACCCAACAGGGAAGCGTCAGCTGAGGCCTTCACCCTGGGGGCTGGCGGCTCAGTCCGTGACGTCTCTGCCAAAACTGGCGACCCGCGCACAGGTGTCAAACCGACTACAACAGGAAACGAGCGTGATGAGGGGACCCATACCCGCGCCCCTTTAAGGCCTTCAGTGGTAAAACTGAGCCCCTATTTCATAGGCATGAGGCTACATGTAATAATGTTAGGGTGAGGGTTGTCACGGTGACATTCCCAGCACCTTTGAACCCGTCGTTGGTGGATGCAGGTTTGGTCTTGGCCGAAAGAAATCGACGCGCTTCATTTGAGCTCTCCGCAAGTTGAACACAGCGCATCGCATTTCGGCATTTGAATGAATGGTTCTGACATTTTGGAAAGAACCTACACAGCACTGTAGAGAAAGCGGTCAGAACGTTTAAAACCGTTGAAGGCTTTTATTCACAGATCCTCTCTCATTTAGGTGTCTGTTAATCCACAGTGAATTAAATGAGTTATTACATCCAAAGTGAGACATTTGTCTGAACAAAACCTTCTTGGTTTTATAGCCCTAGGCTCAGCTTCATAAAAGGCGAATCCAACCTTTTCCTTGTGCAGGTATGCATATCATCTGTTATCCTGTATCTGGACGTAGAATAATAACTGTGTCCTAACTGTGAGCAGTGGATACTAGCTTTGGCAACTGCAGCTGCCCCCCCCCCCCCCCCTCCTTCTGGGTAATTGGGTTTTCTGCTTTTGAAGAGCTGTGGAATCCCACAGAAGTTTTTAACCGTGACATTTTGTTCATAGGTCTTACTACAAATGCATTTGGACATTGTGGATATGGGTGAACTAGATCGGACATATAAATTTACTTCCAGTTCAGTGAAGGTTTTGGCTATTTTGTTGTGATTTGAATGGTTGTTTGCAAGTAGTTTGACATTGTGCATTGCATTTTGTATAAATTAAATTGCATGGATGAATAGCCTTAAATTATGTTGATAAATGGCAAATATTCTAATGATTCAGATTTTAGCCTATTAATCACAGTGAACAATGTATTTTCTCTTAAAGTGAATTATTAATTAGGCTATGTATTAAACATTACCGGTTTAGTCAACTATTAAATGAAATAATTGTGTGCTACGTATGAAAGCATTGTATCGGCGGAAAAGAAGAGACTGCCGATAGCATGACCGATATATCACTACAGAATAGGCCAAAGCCTATCATATTCATGAAGACTCAGAACCACTTCCTTAGACCAGGATAGGAACCCCGGAGCACTCTGGGTAAAAAATGTCTATGAGTTCATGATCTCCCGGGTGGTAGACAGGGTCACACGTCTGTAAAAATAGTTATTGTCAGTGCTAGATACGATGTAAGTATTCTGGGGGCAATTGTAACAGGGGGCAGTTGCAACACCATCAAATTGCACCAATCTGAAACAAGCTAGAGCTGAGATTCTATCCAGCAAGCTAGCTAGTTTCATGTGTTCAGGGTTGGGGGCAATTGTAACAAAAAATTGTGTTACAATTGCCCCCAGAATACTCTACATTTTTCTGTCCCACATCTCTGGGAAATGAAAGGCAGTGAATGAATAAAAACTTTGATGATAATGATGTTGATGATGATGGTAATGATGTTCATTTTTCCCTACGTTAATTAGATTCTGCCACCGATATGTCATTAGATTAAATTAGTAAAAATGTGCTTTATGAGGTTCATCTGTCCGGCTCACACTTTCTAGTGCAATCGCTGGATTCTCTCAGCGTGCGCATGATTACAGTTATGGAATATTTATGATTAGCACATGAATAATCTATAGTTGCTTCCCTAGCGCCTGTCCGTTATTCAGGCCTTATGCACGTTTTCACGTGGCTCTACTCCGAACCAAAACGAATGTGAAAACGTGCTCTCGATGTTAGCGATTGGTGAGCCGTTACAGATGGTCTGCCCACTTGTCTGCCGCTAGTAACAAGAGACAAAATCTGTTTTGCAGTTCCATTTAGCATTTATTTTCATTGTTCCATAGGCAGCTATGGATTGCTTTTTTTTTTTGCCAGTAGGACCATAAAATACCACAGAATCTCAATACAGAAAAAAACACGGAAAAATGTGTACCAAGTAGTCTACTTTATGTTAGCGAGGAGACCAAATATTTGATCATATGAATCATGCATTTTTTAACGTGGGGAAATTAATCACTTGCTTGATTTATTATTCAAATGCGAGTTGATTAAAAAAAGGTTTTGTTTAATTGGAGTTTTATTCATTCCTGTCAATATTTATAAAGGAGAGTCTACGTGAAGTAACAGGAAATTCATTAATGTTATTAATTTCCCTGCCTGAATGAGTGGGACAGTGTGGAGCTCTTTGCAGTGACTCTGCATTCGCACAGGAAGAACTGGCTTTTTTTCTTCGTGTCGCACTTGGAGGGGGAAAATGTGAGCCGGAGGGTTTTAAAATATAACACCTTTAAAAACGCACGCCCTTTCCTCCGCGCACTTTACAGGGCAAGGCTAGCGCATTAATGATACCGAATATTTACCGTCCCGTTTCTCAGGTACTCTGTTCGTACTTTTTATTTTCCGCCACGTGTGCCAAGTCTTTATCACGCATCTGTCTTATTAATAGGCTTTGCAGATGCGTCTTGCTGCGCGCTTTAAAACCGTAGCTGTAGGTTACTGTTAAAGCAGCACTTTTTTGGTTTTGTCACAGCAGGGTGATAGCAGTCGGAAAATGGAGTTGTAAATCTGTTTTACTGCAGTTCCCCGGCATTGCATGATGGAGTCACCCAGCCTTTGGTTCGAAATTGCTCCATCCACATTCGAAGCAGTCCCGGAGGGCTTCGCAGTGGCAGGTTGGTAGGTCGGAAACCCATCGTCAGAGTTCTAAGGCTACCACTATAAAAGACAAGGTCAGAGTTCACCCTCATCATCGTCCAGTCGGCGGTGGCTTATCATGGGTAATTTGGGTTCAAATGCGCCGTGTGCCAGTTCAGAATGGACTGTAATAGTTTAGTTCAGGTAGAGAAGCTTTCTGCAATGACCACCTGAATGAAGCGACATCCAAACAGCCAAACTCCTGAGTGCAGTCACACGCTATCACACGCCATCACACGCCATCACACGCTATGACACGCTATCACATGCTATCACACGCCATCACACGCTATCACATGCTATTACACGCCATCACACGGTACAGGAGGGGCAGGGGTTCAGTAGTGCAGATGTGGGGGCGGGACCGCGACTCGGCATGCGGACAGCACTCACCATAAAGCAGGGGAGGCAGCGCTGGCGGTACCGCTGGAGGCCATTTTGGTTGGTGCGGGGAAGCCCCTCCTGAGTCCTGCAAACGGCAGTGCCTAATAGCGCCAACGGCAGACGTCTCATCCGCGCCGCCCGAGGTTCCCCTGGAGCGGCCGCTTTTAAAGAAGAGGGAAAAGAGGATAGCGAGGAATGGTGAGGGTAGGACACCGCTGCCACTAGACTCCTCTTCCTCCTCCTCCTCCTCCTCCTCCTCCTCCTCTTCTCCACAATGCCCCAGAGTGAGTGAGTGAGTGAGTTGGGATCCACATTCCCTTCCCTTGCTCTCTTCCCTCGAGTGAGCTTTTTTCTGATGAAATTTGTGACATGCAACAAGTGAACTTAACAGGTGCTGTGCAAGGGAGGATAGACGAGGAACAAACCAAAATGGAACTGAATGGCCCTCGCAACCTGTAGAGGAAGTGCTACCCCATAGCAACCTCTCCTCCATTTGACAGTGCACTTGACAGTATCTTCTTCACGTGGAGCATTGCATTGTGGGATTCTCTTTTTGCTGGAAGCTTGCATTTTATACAATATATATTGCTATATATTATAATATATATATATATTACCCTTTCATAAATTGGAACCGAACACCACGCACCAAACACCACGATCCAAACGCACACCTTGAGTGAGTGAGTGAGTGAGTGACTGAGCGGTGAGTGACTGAGTGAGTGACTGAGTAAGCGACTGAGTGAGCAAGAGATGGATGGGTGAGTAAGTGAGTTTCTGAGTTGGTTATTTAGTTCATTAGGTCTTCCTCTCTCTCTCTCTTCTCTCTCTCTCTCCATCCTTCCCTCCCTCCCTCAGGAATAGGGTGTATTTTGTGAGGTTTCTGCTTCCCTGGTTAATCAGAGGTATAGACTGCACTAACAGCCTGTCCCTGGTTAATCAGAGGTATAGACTGCACTAACAGCCTGTCCCTGGTTAATCAGAGGTATAGACTGCACTAACAGCCTGTCCCTGGTTAATCAGAGGTATAGACTGCACTAACAGCCTGTCCCTGGTTAATCAGAGGTATAGACTGCACTAACAGCCTGTCCCTGGTTAATCAGAGGTATAGACTGCACTAACAGCCTGTCCCTGGTTAATCAGAGGTATAGACTGCACTAACAGCGTGTCCCTGGTTAATCAGAGGTATAGACTGCACTATCAGCCTGTCCCTGGTTAATCAGAGGTATAGACTGCACTATCAGCCTGTCCCTGGTTAATCAGAGGTATAGACTGCACTAACAGCCTGTCCCTGGTTAATCAGAGGTATAGACTGCACTATCAGCCTGTCCCTGGTTAATCAGAGGTATAGACTGCACTAACAGCCCGTGGGGCCCTGTTCTCTGTGGCCTGCCAGGAGAGGATCACTTTTCTTTCCAGGACAAGTTATTGTTGTTATTACATACATTTTTTTTTCTTTCTTTTTCGATCCATGGGGATTCAACAATGCCGATTCACAGAGAAACCAGTTTACTGAAGGCGGAGAGCTGCTTCATTGAGAAGGCCGGTGCCTCATTGCCAAAACACCGTTGGAAAAAAATAAAAAGCAGAGCTGCCAGTGGACACCATTTTTCATTTTTATTTATTTTTATATTTATTTATTTTTAAGCATTTAGCAGGGTGGCCAGGGACCGTGGTGCATGTTTCTTTTCTTGTGTGGAAAGCATGCCAGTGGCCCGGGGTTCAAACACAGCCTGCTTTTCCTGTACCTAATACCCCTTTCACACACAAAACCCGGGATTGACACGGGATATTGAACACGAGTTCAACCCGCCTTTGACCCACTCACACCAAGCTATGGTCACGGGTAAGTCCCGGGTCCTAACGGTTCACACAAGACCTGGGTCCGCAAGCTTACTTCAGTACACGTTCAGTTTTTTAATACTAATACAGCTAGTTTGGTAGCAGAAGGTCGGTCAGAGAACCGTGCTGCGTAGAGTTACACGTGTCGCCCCTTTCACACCAAAGCCGAGCCGTGTAAATCCCAGGTCGTAAGCAGGGTCGCTGCCCTGGGTCGGACAACCTGGGTTGATCCATTCACACCACCAGGAAACACAGGTTTTTACCCGAGTTGTTGTTTTGGCGTGAAAGGAGTATTACTGATGTGCTTGCTATCCATATGAGAAATTGCCGAATCCTGCTTCTGCCCAACCCGCTCCTGACCATCAAATCTCAAATTTCTCAAGGGCAGAAAGTGCTGCTCGAGAATAAAACGAAATGGTAAGATCCAAAATCTCGAGCAGCTGCCAGAGCTCTGCCGTGACAGACTTACAGAAAACCTGTGATGTTTTTTTTTTTTTTTACTGAAAAAACCCTTAATTCCAAGCCTCAGTGGCAGTTAACTGCACTTTCTTTTTATGTCTGCTTCTTTTCGTTATCCAACCTACAAACATGCATCCCCGTGCTGCCGGGCCATTAACGCCATGCGATGCAGTAATTAATTCAGGATAATTAGGAGGACGAGAGTCGCATTCTTCCCTAGAGAGCTCTCCTGCTGCGCGGGGGAGTCCCGTGAATGAGGTGTGTGCACACGCGCATGTACGTGCCCGTCTGCATGCGTCCATGCGCCTGTAAGCATCCTAACAGTGCAGAGAGCCTGAATGAGAGATTCAAGGCAAGCTTGTGCTGGTCTTTTGCGTAACACGGTGAGCAGTAACTGACACTTCTGGGGTAGAGTTAGTGCTACTGTCACATTAGAACTGTAGCAGCCGAAGAGCCTCCTGCTGGGCGCTGACAGAGGCGGCCAGGGGCCCAGAGAAGCCCGTCTTCTCGTTCCCGCAATGTGTGAATAGAAATGGGGCTCTGAGACACTCAGTGATTAGCCTGTGGGGTACACCCAGACTGCAAACAACACGCGCTCTGTGTCCCATTAGAAAGCTCAAGATCGGGGCCGTCGCGTGGTACAATGGTAAGAGCGCCGCCTTTCAGTCGGTGCAGTTGTGCTCCGAGGATCGGGGTTCGCACCCCGGTCCTGCCAGATCGGAGCATGGCCGGCGCCCTGTGGGAGCAGCAATTGGCGGCTGCTTCCGGGTGGGGGGAGGGGCTCGGAGAGAATCGCTGCACACATAACGGCCCTGGGCGAGCTGGATTCACGGTCAGGGGCTCGAGGAGTCGCGCCCTGTAGAGGACGTGGCGACCTCCTTCCTACTACCGGCTGACAGGGTTGTGTAGCAGTGGTTCTCTAGCGGTTGCTACACGGGGGGAAATTGAATTAGAATAGGGGTTCAATTGGCTACTAAATTGGGAGAAAAATGGGGAAAAATCAGAAACAAATAAAAAAAGAAGAAAAAAGAAAGCTCAAGATCTTCGAAATGTCGGCAAAGAAAAACGCTGAAGAAAACTACGTGAAAGCGCAACATTAGCGAAGAGAGGGCTCCGTTTCCAAGGCTAAGAGCAAACTTCACTGTGGATTGTTAGCGATGCTACCAGCAGCGGCTTACCTTTCTCCCTAAACTCAAAGCCCCCGTACGGAGCCGGTTAACAGGCGGTGTTCCTCTCTGAACGACTCTCCCAGACTCCCTGGACACGAGCGAGAGTCGCCGTAACGCCTGGCTTCTCTGAGGACGGCTTGAATCGGAGCGCACGGCGATGGCCGCCACCCACCCGTCGGTCCACTTCAGTGTTACCCTTTACCCCCCCCCCCCCCCCCCCCCGCTGGCCCCCTTGCTGATGAGTTCAGCTTTGAGCCCACGACCAGGAGCGGCCACACACCTGGCAAAGGGTGGCCGTGCGGATCTATAGTTGAAGTCGGATGTTTACATGCACTTAGGTTGAAGTCATTAAAACTAATTTTTAACCACTCCACAGATTTTATGTTAGCAAACTATAGTGCTGGCAAGTCAGTTACGACATCTACTTTGTGCATGACACAAGTAATTTTTCCAACAATTGTTTACAGACAGATTATTTCACGTTTAATTCACTATATCACAATTCCAGTGGGCCAGAAGTTTACATACACTAAGTTGACTGTGCCTTTAAATTTTTAATATTTGGTTGCATATCCTTTGGCTTTGCCATGACTTCCTGATGTGGGTCTGTGACCCAACAACATCAAAAGACTCTTGATGTCTTATTTTCTGGTACTCTTACAAGCGATACTATAACGTCTCTGCATTTGAATGGATCTCTATGGGAATTGGGGCGTGTCAAACAAGCCTCAAACCATCACTCTGCAGCCAGATATGCAGTAGATATGGATGGATCACTTTAAGGATTGTTTATCCTGACAAATTTTCCTATTGAACTCTATGGAAAAATGTCAGGAGAAGAAACCCTTCAAGTTATCCATCCATATCTACTGTATTTCTGGCATCAGAGTGATGATTTAAGGCTTGTTTGATACGTCCGACCCTTGATGACATAGAGCCATTTAGACAACCATGGGCCCTATCTTACACCCGGCACAAAGCGGCGCTAACCCAAACGCAAGTGTCTTTGCTATCTTACACCCGGTGGTAGGTTCATAATAACGCCTAACGCTCACGCCGCTTAACTAGCATGTACTCTTGCGCCGTTTGGGCGTGTTGGTCTTAAGATGAGGAGTGGCCAGGATTTTTTTTGCCGTATTGCTATCTTGAGCCAGCAGAAAGTGCTTGCGCTAGAACCACCACTAACCTGGTCTAAAGTCATGTCGCAGTTGTATACATGTTATTTTAATGGCGCATATAAGTGCGTCTACAAAGGCGTGTGCACAATGCGCGTACCCTCCTGTCTGTTACACACAGGGGCGCGCACAAGCATGATTAAAATATCAAGATTACAATGTGAAATAGTATTATTGTGTAGCCTACATAAAAAAATACATAATAATAAAAGGGTCCATAGCCTACCTTTCCCTCAGCGAAGGGGAATGCCATGCACATTAAATTGCTTTCAGCCCACTCCATCAACATCCAGGCGACGTGCGATGGTACGGGACAATGGCTATCCATTAAAAAGCAGCTGATAACACCTATATCAAGGCTAATGCGCGAATTGTCATTCAATGGAAACTCGCGCATGGCAATAGATGGACATTTAAGTTCTGAAAATGCGCTTCAGATGTCATTACAATACAGCTCTGTTTATCTATGAATACAGCCTGTAAGTAAATAGAATGGTTTGTGACTGAAAAAAGTTCAAAACCTTGTCCAGTGAATATTGCATTTATTGTTTTTCAAATAGCCTAGGCTACAGCGGATTCGCTGTGCATAAGTTTTTTTTCGATAGCCTATGGTTAAAAAACGGAGATGTCACCATGTTAACTAAATTGTAACCTTAGCTATTCTTCGTCCTTCATATTTTTTTAATTACAGTGACCAGGTTTCCATACTCTCACCGTTTAAAACCCAGCTGATTTCACCCGTTATTCCATAACTGAACAAAACGATTTTAAAGAGAACGAAGCGTCTAATTAGAAACTAATACAAATTTGCAGCACGTTACACAATTAATTCACAATGAATTTTAATGCCATTCTCTGCACGTGCGCTGCATGTTCTCTGTTTCCCCTGCTTTAAGTCGCACGTTTCACGGTCTTCCTGGGAAAGTGGATTGTTTTAAAGGATTACGCTACGAGTAAAACAGGTTGGTCACATTTCCATAAACAGGTCATTATTAAACAAGGGGAAATATGCGTGAACATATGGGTTGCGAACCTGACAGCTTTATTGTAGGCTATTTAGTGTCATCATTAAGGCAACATAACGGTATGTATGTTATTAATCAATATTAGCCTACTATGCAGGTAGCCTAATGAACTTTGGATGAAGCTTGAACTTCGAGAACTCCATGAGAACAGCCTCTTGGAATTGATGTTTGACACTTTCATTGCATAATCAAACGAAATTCGCTGAACAAGCAGGCTAATTTGGCGTTTTCTAAGGTGAGACTGAAGCCATTGATAGCTTATTCTCAGCTGTTGCAGGTCATTTTAACTAAATTTAACTGCATATATTTTGTAAAATAACAGCCCTGTCTGGAATTACCGGGAACTCATAGGCTAATGGTTAGTCCGAATAATATTGATCATACTCTATTTAGCCTATTCCTTGATCACACTAAACACGCACGAGCATGTCTGTTTCGCCATCAAGCAATCCGCCAAGGTGGAAAAGCAGGCTTTTAAAGGGAATGGGATATGACATTTTGATTGGTTTATTGCATGTCACGCCCAAGACACACCTATAATTAATGAAGCGACTAGGTTCAGCTCAGTTGCACCTTGCGCCGTGCTTAGCGCCAAAAAAACACGCCGTTAAAATAGCAAAAGTGGACTTGGACACGCCCAAAATTGACTTTACGCCATGCGCTTAGACTAAGCGCCAAGATCGCCAAGATAAGGCCCTATGTGTTTCCATACTGTTCCCGTGTAATTTACAGCTAAATCTAGTCCCACCCCCCAATTCCCATAGAGATCCATTCAAATGCAGAGACATTATAGTATCGCTTGTAAGAGTACCAGAAAAGAAGATATCAAGAGTCTTTTGATGTTATTGGGTCACAGACATCAGGAAGTCATGGCATGCAAAGCCAAAGGATATGCGACCAAATAAAAAAATTTAAAGGCACAGTCAACTTAGTGTATGTAAACTTCTGACCCACTGGAATTGTAATATAGTGAATTAAAAGTGAAATAATCTGTCTGTAAACAATTGTTGGAAAAATTACTTGAGTCATGCACAACGTAGATGTCCTAACCAACTTGCCAACACTATAGTTTGCTAACATGAAATCTGTGGAGTGGTTAAAAATGAGTCTTAATGACTTCAACCTAGGTGTATGTAAACTTCCGACTTCAACTGTATACACGCACCGGTCCGGTCAACTGTGCTGCAGCCTGTGAGATTTTCTCATCGCCGTGTTATTTATTTATTTATAGTACCGTATAATTATTATTATTACTATTATTGTTATTGTTATTATTATTATTATTATTATTATTATCATTCTATAGTACTCGCTTCCTGTTTTTATTTTTTTGCTTGTTTTCTATTTACCTTGTGTTTTTGGTTATTTTTAGTTCAGAATGTACAGCTGACTGTGTGTACTACTCATGTTAATTACTAGGGATAGCTGTGAGAAAGTTGTGCTTTGTCGGATTTGCTTTGTAGTCGCGTCAATGACCTTCAATATGCACTTTTTGTACGTCGCTTTGGATAGGAAACGTCTGCCAAATGATTGTAATGTAATGTATTATTTTTTTAAAGCTTTGCACTGGAATGTGCAGCTTGGGCATTAGACTGGATAAATGACTTTGACATTGATACTGCTTGCTTTGTGAGGGTAACGCATGGTGAAAGAACAGAACCTCAGCAGGTCGCCACAGTATTCAGTGTCAGGTAGAAGGCCATTTCACAGTAGTTGACAGTTCAGCTTTGAACACTTTTCACATTTTGTTAATATAAAAAGGATTTTTATTTTATTTTTTACAGTAATTTGACTGTTTCAAGTTTCTTGCCATTCAGTTGTGCCTTTCCCATCATAATGGAGGCCTGAGTCCTTTATTTATATAAAGTATGTCATCCTTTGGGATGAGGAAGTTCATTGGTCCCCATTGATTCTTGTCTTTTACTAAGCAGTACTTGATGCCCAGATGCATTATTGTATTGGTAACATTCAGCAGACGCTTACACAGCTTACTTACAAAACCTTTATCCAGCTAGATACTGACTCAAGCGGTTTCACGTTAAGAACCTTGTTTAAAGGTACAACAGCAGTGCCCCGCCTGGGAATTGAACCTACAACCTTCCAGTTACGAGCCCAGTTCCCCAAACATTATACTACACTGACAGCCCAGTGTTAATCCTGGTTTTTTACCACATTTGCCAAAGTCCAGACTGGGCACTGCTGTTGTACTCCTGAGCAAATTCACTTTAAACTGATGAGTTTCACAGTTTTCAGCTGTGAACAACACAAAGTACCATTTAAAAAAGAAACTTTGCTACTGTATGTAAGTTTGTAAGTGAGTGTGGGCGCTTGAAAATAAATAAGGAAGCTAATCCTGGATCATATTCTGAGAAGCTTATGAGATTCAGGAAGAGGCTAACAGCTCTGGTATTTAAGCACTGACAGATATTAGCACTGACAGATATTATAGGCAGATCATGCGAGGCTATCAGACACACATTATATCAGGTGCAGTCTCTATGTGCTTTTAAAAGCCATAATTAGCATTATCTTTCCTGTGCTGGGCTTCTCATAGGTATTGCAGTGATTATCAAACCAGCCATTAAATGCGTTTTTAACTGGTAGTCCTCGCGTGGAAGTGACAAGGCAATAGCTTGCACACAAATGCCTGTATAGTTCACTTGCGCATAATCACTTTGTTCCTGTAAAAGAGGTCGCTCTCCATAAAGCTGGCAAGAGTTGTGAGACAGCGGAGGAGGGAAAGTGTGTGTGCATGAGAGAGAGAGAGTTTGTGTGCATATGCATGTCTTGTGTTTTTCACTAAAATCACAAGCACAGTTGCTAATTATCACAGCAGATTCATAGCCTCTGTGCAATTTCAGAGGTTGGGGATAGAAAAACAAGAACTGACTTCATGTAATCTCAAGCACAGATCCCAGTTAATGCATTATTAGACACACTCATGATGTTACAGGGATGGAAAATTTGGCCAAACATTTTTTTGTGCCAGACTGCAGTAATATTCACACCGACTTATAAAGTCTAATAGGAATATATTGGCTACTGCACGGTTAGCTAGCTAGAGGAAAATATCCACATGGCTAACCTGCAGGTTAGGTTTATTTTATAATGTAATGTAGCAAATTGGGATAGGGGATTAGTCAAACTATTTGAATGGTCACATGTATGCGTGTATGAGTAGCTCATCAATGGAAATACATTTGAGTGCATTCCTTTTAGTAATGACTACATTACTATGTTACTGACCTTCATAGCCAAAAATGACATTATATTACATTTTAGACATTTAGCAGACACACTTATCCAGAGCAACTTACAGAGCTTGCAATCTTTTACATACAATCCATTTATACAGCTGGTTATTTCCAGAAACGGTTAAATGCCTTGCCCAAGGGTACAGTGGCAGTGCCTCACCTGGGATTGAAACCTGCAACCTTCTTGAGCTTCACGTGTGAATGTGGGATGACATTTCCTACGATGTCATCAGCTGTACTGAATTTAGGAATGAGACACTGGCACCGTGCTGCTCCACCTCCACCTCGGCTACAGACTGACGACAGCTGGGCTAGCCGAGCTACAGAGGGCAGTTGGAGTCATATTCAAAACTAATTAGTGATGACTACGTTGGTACATATATAATAATATATAGCTACGCAAATAATTTTACACAAAGCTGTGGTGTGCTATATTTAGCTTTATCAATGTCTCTGGATGAATGTTGCCATTCTTTCTGTTGAAGCAGAAATTATTTTCTGTTTTCCACAATCCAGTCAGGTTTACTGTGAGCCTACTCACAAAAGAACAACCCGTTCTTTTCTTATTTTAAGGCAGCCTTGCTGTGCTTGCAGACGCTCTGTTATCTGTAATTAAAGCCAAGTTGAACTTGCAGCAATTACGAATGTTTGTTTGTATTCTGTTCGATTTCATTTAACGACGGCCATGTTGTGAGCTGAAGCAGAGCTCTGACACGTCCACTCAGCCTCACCGCTGTTTCTCCCAGTCAGTAGTTCTAACCCCCCCATCCTCCTCTCTCTCAATAGGACAGCCCTACCCAGCCCAACGTAGACCCAACGCTAATTAAGCATTCCTCTGGGCGCTAGTATGTGGAGCGTTTAATTAGATCAGCACTCTAGTGTGTTGAAACGAGGGATGTGAGGCAAAGGAGGCAGAAATGATCCGACAAAGACAGAGATAGAGAGATCGGGAACATCTGACTTAATCTCCACCAGCATCACCGAAATCTCTCTGATCTTTGTCAGGCACACACGCACACACGCACACACACACACGCACGCACGCACACACACACACACACACACACACGCACGCACACACGCACACACGCACACACGCACACACACGCACACACACACGCACGCACGCACGCACGCACGCACGCACGCACGCACACACACACACACACACACACACACACACACAAGCACGTAAATATAAAGTACAGGACACACACACACACACACACAGACACAGACCTGGGCATGCATGCACGTAAATATAAAGTACAGGACACACACACACACACAGACCTGGGCATGCATGCACGTAAATATAAAGTACAGGTCCGACACACACACACACACTTACCATTAAAATAGGGATTAATAGAGACATTTTGTGGCAGTACCACTGCATTCTTCAGGTTGCCAAATCAGACTTCTTTGTTTTAAAAATTGCTTTGTAGATATGGCGCTTTTTCCCACTACGTAATTGAATTTAGCAAAGAAAATCTCAAATTCACAGTTTAGACTGTTTTCTCCCCATTAAGCCCCTTCTATACTTTAATAAATGTATAAAGCAATTAAGCTGCTTTCATTAGTTGCTAATAAGCACCTCAGAATTTAGCTGATCACTTTACCTGCCAATAGGAATCTGGCATTAGGTTAAAACCATTTCTAACTAAACTGGCATGGGTAGTGTAGATATGCCAGGGCCTTCTTTGGTATTTTGGGAATGACCACAAGTCGCTGCCAAACAGATTGCCTGTAATGCCAAAAATGAACCAAATTCAATAGGGATCACCGTCTGACTAGAACTGGAATTGTATTGGTGATTTAATGCAGATGACTTGGCTTATAATTGGCAGCTTTGAAATGAGGCACATCTTAAATTGGAGAGGGAGACGCACACAGCGACATTAACCCCATTTCCATCGGGGAGTTTCTCATTTTTAAAGTCTCCTGAGATAGGAAATGCCTTGTGTGATGCCATTTTGTACTACTCCATCATTGTGAAATAATGACTACAGCTTCAAGCTGAATTGCAGCAGAACCTGGGTTAATATTTTGTGTATTATGTGTTAGAAGATTTTTTTCAAATTTGTATTTTTATATTATGCGCAAAAACGAAAGATTAGCACTCAGCCTATTGAGTGTTTAATGGAGTATGTCCCGATGCACTCTGAACCTCTGTACAAATCCACTGTTGCTTATGACAGATAAATGGATAGAGAGATAATTTTTTGGGATAGGCCCATGCAAGTGGGTAATGCGTGGTTTGTACTGAAAGATGCATTTTGACACGCGAGGAGCACCGATCACATTAAAAATGTGATGCTGGAAAATAGAGAATGTTGTAAATCGCTGGATTGTCTCTACTGAGCAGTACATTGCATTTGGTTTCTTTGTGTGCTGCTAGCCTATTGATTTAAGATTATTGATGCTGCTATATTTCTTCTCATTGTGGTCTCTTCATAGTATGTATTTGCACTGTCAAACCCAGTCTGGAGTCACACATTCTGTTGAGAAACAAAAGAAAATTGAGAAGCAAACAAATCATAGTGTCATTAAGTCATTAATTGTCATTAAGTCATTAAGTTTTGATTCCCTCCTGTTGTTTCCCATCCTTGCCTCTCTCTCTCTCTTTCTTTCTCTCTCTCCCCCTCCCTCTCTCTGTCTCTCTCTCTCTCTCTCCCTCCCTTCCCTCTCTCTCCCTCCCTTCCCTCTCTCTCTCCCCCCTCCCTCCCTCCCTTCTCTCCCCCCTCTCTCTTTCTCTCTCTCTCTCTCTCTCTCTCTCTCCCTCCCTCCCCTCTCTCTCCCCCTCCCTCCCTCCCTTCTCTCCCCCCTCTCTCTCTCTCTCTCTCTCTCTCTCTCTCCCTCCCTCCCCTCTCTCTCTCATCCATATATTCTGTATGATAAGTAATTTCTCAAGAAAATCTAGGATTTGGATCCCTGTGCAATTCAGTAGTCATGCTGAAAGAATTACATCCTCCTTGCACACTCATGTGCACACACACACACACACACACACACACACACACACACACACACTACACCGAAGATTGAAGACGTTACAGGTATACACTGCATATACTGAGTGGTAGCAGTTCACATTGTGCTTGTAATTAATGAACATGTGAATTACGTATTCATTAGTTACTTCCATTGCTCATAGTAGCAAAGAGAGTGTAACAAAAATGACACAATAAAAATGGAGTTTATAGCAGTGCAAATGAATTGATACATTTGCAGTTAAATTATAAAAATATTAGTGGATAAAAGTGCAAGTGCTTTCATAAAACAGACTTGATTTGATAAACGGTAACCCTCCGTTTTTATCGTTCACTATCGTTCACTATCGTTCACTACCACTGCTCTGCCCGTTTGTCGTTTAATCAGAGCACTACCTGGCCATTTATCGTTTAGCGTGTGCATTTGGTCTACTGTCAATCAAAGAGCCACGCTCACCAAAATTGATTAAAGTTTTGTACTCCCGATTGCAAACCTTCAGTAGGCAAATCCTCAGCTGTGACCTCCCAAACTATCTCTCGTAGTCGAGGATTCATTTTAGTACCAGTGACTTGTGAATTTTCAAGCAGCCAATGAATTTGTACTTTATCACGGCGCTACACAACTCACTGTGGGCCGCAGTGTCTGCAGGTATTTGCTCCAATTCACTACACAACCATATTTCACTATTTACTTTACCTCCTTGGTTCCGGAAGTAAGGTCATTAATGAATCCAGGTGGAGCAAAGGTCTGCAGACACTGTGGTGACAAAGTTCCCTGTTGTTTTGACTTGCCACTGCCATCTTTAATTTTTTTTAGAAACGACTTTGATTGGCCCCTTGAAGGCAGTGGGTGAAGAGCAATAGAGAGCAGAAAACCTTGATCGATTTTACTGGGCGTGGCCTTTTGATTGACTGGAGGCCTAATGCACAAACTAAATGATAAATGATAAGGTAATGCAGACATAGATATAACAACCGATGTGAAAATGATTTTACATCTATGAGTGCGAATGCTAAATGATGAACTGGAAAAGCAGGGTGGTGGACGATAAAAAGGAACATTTTCGTTTATCAAATAAAGCCTGTTTTTATCCAATCATTTAGGTTTTAATCAAAATAACTTGCAGTTCTATCATCTCATTTCAATTATCAGCAAATGTATCAATTCAGTTGCACTTTCATCAACATTTTTATTTACTGTTACCCCTCATATGCTACTGTTATACAAGGACGATTCATTTTTTTCCTTTGCTTTCTGAATCAGATGATTTAGATTCTAGAAATTTCAGTGGCCGCGAATAAGCAGTCATGTTCCTTGAAATGCTCCCCCTAGTCACACTGGGATAAAAAAAAAAATTTGTATAGTTTCAAAAAAACAAAACTTTATATATATATTTTTTTTATGTTGCAGGAAGTCATCTGATGCTTGAAATGTCAAGTTGTATCGATTGTGTTCTTTTTGCAGCAGTGTAAAAATATTCTTTAAAGCTGGGGTACTTGCTCGTTGCTGTCTACCCGATGACCCCATCAGTCAAATATGGAAAAAGAAGTGTATTGTGTAGCATATAATTCATGACAGTACAAACAACATGTGTCATATATATTGTAATATCTGTACTTTCCTAACTTATTTTAATTCTCACTGGTATAAATTCTAATTAATTACTGTATTACCCACTTTTTTATAAGCCGAACGTATTTTATATTTATTCAACTGAATGTATTAATTAAATAGAATACACCCAACAAGGACCCCTCTGGTAAGTGAATCAGTCCTTATTTGAAGCATTGTCATTATCTTCCATATTAGTAAATGGCTTAAGGTTCAGATTTATTAAGGTTCAGATTTTCTCTTGTTTTTTTCAATCTGGATTTTAGAGTAATGATGTATGAGTGAAAATGTGGTTTAAGCTTCCCTTAGTTGACTAACACATCTCCTGCACTCTTTCTTTTTCTTTTCTTTCTTTCTTCACAGGTTTGCCACTTGGCACCATCATCTGTTACTGAGGCTCCATCTGTGCAGGGGAGGAGAGAGGAGAAGCCATGAGCGGGTCCCGCGCTACCCGGCAGCGTACCTCAGCACGGAACGACCGAAAATGGTGGCCGTGCTAGCCACCATGCCGTCTGTGCAGCTGTGATCATTTTTGAGACTCCCTTCCTCTTCAAGCACTTCCCTCCCTTCTGTTGTTCCTGGTCCTTGCCTCTCTCTCTCTCTCTGTCTCTGGAAATCAGCCAAACGCCTTTGCATATTTCTCTTACTCCCTCTGTCCTCCCTTAGTTTTTTTTTTTAAAGAAAACTTACCCTCGCCTCTTTTCCCATCATGGAAAACTGGTTCCACATACCTGCTCTCCCTACTCCCCCCTCTTCATCCACCGTTCTCTTCCTCTTCCTCCCTTTGCTCCTGCTTCTTCGCCTGCCGGGCCAAGCGCGGGCCGACTGCTGGCTCATCGAGGGAGACAAGGGCTATGTGTGGCTAGCCATCTGCAGCCAGAACCAGCCCCCTTACGAGACCATCCCCCAGCACATCAACAACACGGTGCACGACCTGCGGCTGAACGAGAACAAACTGAAGGCTGTCTTCTTTGCCTCGCTGTACCGCTTCACCAACCTGACCGACCTTAACCTCACCAAGAACGAGATCGCTTACGTCGAGGACGGGGCCTTCGCCGGGCAGGCCAACCTGCAGGTGCTGCAGCTGGGATACAACAAGCTGACCAACCTGACAGAGGGGATGTTGAGGGGCCTCGGGCGGATGCAGTGCCTCTTCCTGCAGCACAACATGATCGAGGTCATCGCCACCAATGCCTTCTGGGAGTGCCCCAGCCTCAACAGCTTAGACCTGTCCTCCAACAAGCTGGCTCGCCTGGACCCCTCCACCTTCACTAGCCTGACCCGGCTGATGGTGTGCGAGCTTGCGGGGAACCCCTTCCACTGCGGCTGCGACCTCTACAGCTTCCTCACCTGGCTGGAGGCCTTCAATAACGTCACCCACACCTACGACCGGCTGCAGTGCGAGACTCCCCGCGAGCTGTTCAGCTTTCCCCTGCTTAGCCCCGTGGTGGGACATGGGCGGAATGCGCGTACTGTCCTCTCCTCCTGCCGGGACGGGGTTTTCATCCCCGGCATGACCTCCCTCCCTCCTGACTCTGATGCCTCGGGCCTGGGCCCGGGCATGGCAGACCGGATCGGGCCCTACCACCAGCCCACCACGTCCTCGGCGGACCCCTCCTACATCCCAAGCATCAAGCTGCATCACGTCTCGCTCTACTCCGCCTCCCTGCTGGTGCAGATCCCCCGGCCCTACAGCAAGATGTACATCCTGGTGCAGTACAACGACACCTACGTGTCAGACGTGGTGCCCCTGAAGAAGAAGAAGGAGCTGATCACCCTGGACAAGCTCAAGGCTCACACAAACTACACGTACTGTGTGGCCTCCATCCGGAACTCGCAGCGCTACAACCACACGTGCCTCTTCTTCTCCACCCGCACGCAGAGCCTCGATGACATGAAGCCCAGCTCCTCCACCACCACCCACTACATCATGACCATCCTGGGCTGCCTGTTCGGGATGCTTATGATCCTGGGATTAGTGTACTACTGCCTGCGCAGACGGCGCATGCAGGAAGAGAAGCAGAAGTCCATCTGCGTCAAGAAGACCATCCTGGAGATGCGGTATGGGCCAGAGGCGGCGGCGGTAGTGGCGGCGGCTGGCGAACCTCCCTCGATGCAGAGGCACCATGACCAGCCTCACCACCATCACCACCATCACAGCAAGCTGCCCCCCTCCACCTCCTCCAGCATGGGCATGCTGCACAGCTCTGCCAACACCAGCTCCTCCCGCCTTTCCTCCATCCCACAGGTAGAGAAGATGGCCACCGCCTTCTCTGACTCCATGGGCGCCAGCAAGGGGAACTACATGGATGTGAGGACCTCTGCTCCAGGGGAGGAGCGTGGAAAGGATGGGATGCTGGTAGGGGCTGGGGAGGACGACTTTCGGGAAGACGATGGGAGTGATTTGGGGGAGGACTCTGATGATGAGGGCCGGGGATCTGCCTCAGAGATTTCCACCATCGCTATGGAGGTGGACAAAGTCAACCAGATCATCAACAACTGCATCGATGCCCTCAAGCTGGACTCGGCCGCTGTGGCTGCTGCGGCGGCCGCAGCTGCCACCACCACTGCCAACACAACTTCCCCGCCACCCAACTGTGGCTCCTCTTTGACAAGGGGCCTCATTCCCCTCCCCCCTGGCATCACAGAGGGGTACCAGGTCATGTCGTCCCCCAAAATACCCCCTCCGCCTCCACTTCCTTTTGCCCTGCCACTATCCGAGCGGCCGGGGATCAGTGGTGGGGGTTTTGTCTCTCCCCCGTATCGACCCCCACCATCCGCCACAATCATCCAGCCCGTGCAGAGGCAGGTGAGTGCGGATGCTGCAGTGGTGGTGCTCGCTAACATGAAGAAGCAATGTAGCATCTCCTCTAGTGGCTCCATCAAAAGCACCCGGGTTTTTAGCCTGGACGTCCCGGAGCCCTGCAGCCCAGATCCGTGCCATTACCAGGAGAATGCCAGTCCTGCAGGGTGCGGGGAGCCACTGGAGAAGCTTCCTCTGGTGGGGGCAGGAGGAGGTGGGGGCGGCGGGGTCGGAGGTGGAGGTGGAGCGGGCACTGGTGCTCAGCAGCACCTGGAGGTGCACTCAGACTACCACTGTGCGGAGCATCGCCACTCCTTCCCCGCCCTCTACTACGAGGGCTCCACCGAGTCCCCCAACCAGAGGGCCTCCTTCCTCAAACCCCTCACCCGCACCAAGAGGGACGCTGCGTCCTACTCCCAGCTCTCCCCTCGGCACCACAACTACTCCGGCTACTCCTCCAGTCCTGAGTACTCCTCTGAGAACACGCTCCGCCTCTGGGAGCGGTTCCGGCCCTACAAGAAGGGGCCCCGGGAGGAGGCGTGCTACGTGACCGCGGGGAATGCCCTGCGCAAGAAGGTCCAGTTCGCCAAAGGGGAGGACCTGCATGACATCCTTGACTACTGGAAGGGCGTCTCGGCACAGCAGAAGCTGTGATGCCTCGGGACTCTTTAGGCATCAGACCAGACCCCTTTCCTGAGACACATCCTTGTTCTGAGTCTGGATGGACTAACCTGATCGATGAGGTGATGGGTAATAAACCCACCCCTTCCCATCCCCCCTCTTCCAAGAATCATTCATGCTTGATTTTGTCAGTGTTAAATGTCAGTGTTAGGTCACTGAATAACTAGAAGTGAGACATGCCATAGGCCCGACATAGTGTAAATTTAGGTGCCAAATGTGGGGTAATGGTGCAGACTAAATTCGTAAGTCAAGTGATTTCACAATGTTATATGTTTGTTTTTATCACTCTGAATTGACGCCTGGAATCTGACGAAACTGAAAAGCAGCTAATCGTTAGCGGTGTGTTATCTTTGTGAATACATGGGAAAGCTTGTCCTGGTAAGCTGCTCTTTAAGTAACGAACCTGAGTGCACTTTTCCCACATTTTTACTCCAACATGTGTCCAACATTGCGTGTAGAACGCCGCATTCGGTTTCCAAAAACCGGTGAAGCGTAAGCATACCGCACTGTGCCAAGCACGCAGATCCCGAAGGAAGCCATCAGGTATGGCTTCCATCTGGAGCTTAGAGATGCCGCGAGATGCAGCACGTTTCACATATCAATGTGGCTAGCCATGCGTAGGAGCACCTCGGGAGATTCCATGGAGACAGAGATTGAGGTCTTTGCGAGCTGCAGGCAGAAGCACATGTTACAATGTAGGGCAGCGCCAGTGGGCGGAGACTGGATCGAGAGCAGCATGGCGTACCGTACTGTAACGGACTCGCAAGTGTAAAACGGCCTTGGGCCTGTAGCTGTCCTGTTTGCTCTGTCATCGCTAAGGAACCAATGTTCTGTGCGGGAGGGAGTCTAGTCCATCCCAAATGGTTATTTGTGCACCCAAACACAGCACACTTGTTACCACGTTGGAGTTCTTTGTCAAAGGTTGCATTTGTGCTTGAATGGGTTTATGAATGGGTTTATATCGTCTATGAATGACTGGCAAGATGGCGACTCTAGCTTGGATTCAATCTGCATTTATCCTGAATTTTGACTTGCAATTAATAGCCAGTTTGACAGACAGCAGTTACTGTCAAAAAGAGCTAATTTTTTTATGTTTTTATGGGTAAATGATGTTTATGGGTAAATGATTCTACGCGTTTGTCTCAGAGCGAAGCAAGGCCTGGCAGAACCTAATTCCACAGGCTGTTCTGTGCAGCTGTGTGCAGCGAACATCTCTGTGTGCATGTTGGCTTACTGCCAGAATTTCCGCAAAATGCAGAATCGCAAAAGCGCTTGGAGGGTGAACCAGATTTTAGCACTCACTGAATGAGTCGAAACCTCTGGCTGAGAATTCCTGCCCATCAACCAGAAACCAATCTTTTGTGTAATGAAATGACCAAGTTATATCGCACACTTTAAAATAGAATGAAATGGGGCAGTGGAGGAAGGAACAGAATTAACATTAACGTTCTCTTTTTTAAAGATAATCCTGTCATTCATTTCCAGTTTAATTAGGCAAATTAATTAGCATTTAACCAGTAAGAAGGTATCATGGGGGTGGGGGCGGGGGCAGCAGAGAGAAATTAGATATTATTAACTCTCAGATTGTAGATTCGATTAACACAACTCTTATACTTTATTAGGTATGACATTGCCCAAATTCAACCCATTGCTTTTTTTTCTGGCCAAATGACATACAACTGTCTCCATGGTTACAATTTCCAGACGGTGTTCTGGAATACACATCGCAATTCTAAATTCCGACCTCCCCTAGAAACAAGACAAGTGTATAAGTGTAACAAATAAACCCCTGGATAATTTCAGAAGAGAGTTTTAATTAATATTTATGAAAGTCAACAAATATTTGTAAATGAAACTGAAGCGAGAGATGAGGCAAATATATAATATAATGAATAGTTTATTTCGGTGAAGGCAGGTAGTAAAAGTAAAAGGAATATATTTATGTATAATTACAGATGAGAAATAGTGTCCTATATTAGTTGTTTAATACATTAATAAAAATCTTGTGTTAAATTTGTTAAAAAAAATTAAAAATAAAAATAAACAAAAAAAAAACTAAAAATATATATATAAACTATAAAAAATAAGACTTTCTTAAATCCTTTACTCAAATGAAGGCCAAAGCACACTAGGGACAGAAAGAATAGAACAGGGAGCTCCGCTTGCTCGCTCTTGCTCCAGCACTCAGCTGTGGAGAAACCGTTACACCTCCCCCCCACCCCCTTCTTTGCACCCTGCCATTGCTGTTGAATACAAAATGGCAGATCTATCTCAGCTTTGTATTGACATTGAACTCCAAACAAGAATTCTGTGCCAGCTTTACAGTGTTATTGAAAGCAATTTTTTTTTTTTTAAACTGTCTGGCTTTACATTGCTGTTGCATTGTGAATATAAAATTAGAAACCGTTCCTGTTGCTGTTGACTGAGAAATTGTTTATTTTATTTTATTTTTTACATTGTATCAGTGGGAGAAAAAAAGAAAAGAAAATTGTTCTCTCCTGACAAGAAATATCCTTGTAGTTTTAACAGTTCCAAATGCAATTTTAAAGCTGCCGTTTAATTTACCCCAGTTCACCGAATTCAATGGAAAGGTTCTAACTGAATGCAAATGTCTTTGTTTTACATTGAAAAAGGTTTTTTTTAGAATTAAATTGTGCTGCTCTCATTCACTCCCATCAGCGTTGGGCTCAGTAATGTGTTATGGAGTTGCAATGATGGATCTAGCCTAGAGTTCAAATTTTGATTTAATGCAGCTCCCTTCATCCTGGCCATTTACCAAGAGACCAATGGCTGTATTCAATCAACATTTGTCCTTAACTAGTGTTGCACTTTTTTCATAGACTCAGTTGGTTTTAGCAATGGCTGAATTCACCAAACTGTTCTATGAACAGGAAAAAAAAAAATTTTTGCTTTTAATTGATGTTCGAAGTTGAGGACAAATGCTGACTGAATCCCAGCCCAAGTGTTGCTGGGAAGTTTTGTAAAAAGACACATTAAATTAATAATAAATATGCAAACTGAATCAACACTGTGTTGCACCAGACAAAACAAATTGACACAAACAGGGAAAAAAAGGCGCTGCTACCGGAGGTTAACTGTGACTCAAAAGAAAACAAGAGCAAAGGGAGGACCGAAACTGACAAAATGGACGTAACAAAAACTGGCCTCTTTCAAAAAACCAAAACTGCATTCCCTCCAGAATTTACACAAACTGATTTACAGCAATCCCCCATGCAGACAAACAGACCTTGATTTTTTTTTAGTGCAGGAAAGTTACTATATGTTCGATTAAATATCGGTGCCAGCACATGCCCTTTTTAATTTGTGTAATTTATTCATATAATTATACAGTCTTTGTGTATTTTTCATCTGAGATTGTAAATATGGAGAAAGAGAATCAATAATTGTTATTTGCCTCATATAGAGGTTCCCATAAAGGTTATTCAAATGAACCGCTGGTAAATTTTGTCTTGGCTTTTGTCAATAGTCTGTTGATCAAATGATGCATGTAGTCTGTGGGGGGGAAAAAAAGACTTTAGATATTTCCAGTGCTCTCCTGCTTAAGCAACATCCCCTCTTTGTGTTACCATTTCACTTGCAATATAAACATACTCAAATTATATAAGTCTCCTTGGGCAAAAATGAGGTGCAACAGTTAGTGACAATCTAAAAAAAAAAAAAAAAAATGTGAAATTTCTAAGGGATCTTTCTTGTTTTGCGTTGTTTGGTCGGCCATGACTCTTTGGGTCTCAGCTACGACACATTTGGCAAGATGGTTGCTTCATTAAAACTCATCAGAAGAACGTGAGGTCAGCTGATTACCATATTCATTAAAGATGTCCAGTTTTTTTAATTTGCTCGAAATGCAAGAATGTGATTGTGTATCCGTTTTTGGGTCGGGCAGTATTTCATCGTATCCTCTCGTATTCATCTTGAGGCAGGAATAATGAAGCTGTACGCTCGTATAATAAATGTGGAGGTTTGGGCTTATGACCACCTTCAACTCATTTACATTAAAAGCGGGAACATCAGTTTGTTCCATATGCATTGGACCATTTGTCATATAATTTTAATACAAGTATGCGTTTGGATGAGTTTTTTGTATAGCTTCATAACTAGGTACTCCATGCACCATTTTCGTGCTCTCATACTACATTCCATATGTTTGCTCTCAGATTGTGGGGGGAAAAAAAAGTGATTTACACAGTGTAGATATTCGTCCATGCACTCATGGGTTTGATTGACAGGTTTTATGGCTCGTGCTGTATTGTTTCTGCAATTTTGTTGTTGCATGGAATTCTGGGATGCGCTCTGTGAAAAGCCTTGCAGGGGAACAGAATGCACCCCGTTGTGGCACTTGGTGGATAAGAGCACAGAGCTCAGTGCTGACATTTTAATTCACTTAATTGCTGGCTGTAATCTCCGGAACTTTGTGTCAATGGTGTGTCACAGAAAGCAACTCGGGACTGGTATTCATTCTAGAAAATTCCCAAAATCCAGCTCAACTCCAGGCTAAAAAAAACATGAACAATGAAATCAAAGGATTCAATGAAAGCATTTAGGTACATCTTTTGTTATTTAAAAAAAACAAACAAATGCATTTCATGGCGTGAATAAGTTTAGTGTGAAGTAGGCCACATTGCTATTGACTAAAAAATTGATTTAATAAGAAATATTAATGCCATGTTCTACACTTATTAAATAATTCACCACCGCGGTTTAAGAAAGAATGGGTTTTTCCAGGAGAAAAGGTGTGTGCATGTAGTGGTATACCGCCTGGAAGTGCTTTAATATTGTTGCCATCATAAGGCATGTTAAACAGACGGGGCTGGTTTGATCAAGAATAAGAACAGACCTTAAATGGAAAGTAGCTTCACTGGAAGGAGGCATCAGAAACCACATAACATTAATCACTGAGTACTAGTAAAAGCAAAGCATTACTTCCCCAAGGGAGTTTTCCACGTTCTCAGCTTTAGGATATTGTATGCCTCCACATTGGGATGACAACTGAAGATGACCAAACCTTGACATTCAGCAAACCCTTATCCACAGTGACTTCGCTCTTATCCAGAGCTTCCATTTTAAATGTACACTCACTGGCCACTTTATTAGGTACACCTGCTGCTCGTTAACTCAAATAGCCTGCTCCTCCAAACAGCGAATAATACGGCTGCAACTCGATATGTAAAGCATGCAGGCATGGTGGTTTAGTTTTTGCTTGACCAAACGTTAGAATGGGTGATCTAAGTGTGATCCAGCAACTTTGACCATTGTATGATTGTTGGAGCCAGATATGGTGGTTCCAGCATCTCAGAAACAGCTGCCCCCCTGGGATTTTCATGCACTGCAGTCTCTAGAGTACACATAACGGTGCGATGAACAAAAAACATCCAGTGAGCAGCAGTTCTGTTGCTGAAAACAGAGGTCAGAGGTCAGAGGCGAATGGGCAGACTGGTTCAAGCTTACAGAAAGGCCACAGATGCTGAAATAACCAATGTTTAAATCAGTGGTGTGCAGAAGGCGTTGACCCTTGAAGGGGATGGGCTACAGCAGCAGAAGACCACACCGGGTTCCATTCCTGTCAGCAAGGAACAGCAAGATGAGGCTACAGTGGGCATGTGATCACAAAAACTGGACGACTGAAGATTGGAAAGACATTTTGGAAAGACGTTGCCTGGTCTGACGAATCTTGATTTATGTCATGCAGATGGTAGGGTTGGAATTTGGCCTAAAGAACATGAATCCATGGATCCATACTGCCTTGTGTCAATGGTGAAGGCTAGTGGTGATGGTGTATTGGTATGTGAAATGTTTTCTTGGCACACATTTGGCCCCTTAATACCAACTGAGCATCATTTGAGTGCCACATCATACCCAAGCATTGTTGCTGACCATATGCATCCCTTTTTGGCCACAGTCCTGAGATCCATGGTCTCTAGGGTTCAATGACCTGCACAGTCCCAAGATCTCAATCCAATAGAGCTCCTTAGGGATGAGGTGGAATGGGAGATTCTAGCCTGAAATAATCTGCGGGAACTCTGTGACGCTATTGAGTCAACGTGGACGGACGTCCCTGAGCAATGTTTTCAGCACCTGGTTGAATCCATGCCGCAAAGATTGCAGGCTATTCTGGAGGCAAAAGGGGCTCCTACCCACCACTAGATGGCTTTACCTAGTAAAGTGGCTGGTGAGTGTAGTATTCATTTATACAGTACATACACACATGCGTATAATATATACTGAAGCAAGTCAGGTTAAGCACCTTGCTCGAGGGTGCAACAGTGATGCCCTCTCTGGGAATTGAACCTGCAACTTGTGCGTTAGCCCAGTTCCCTAACCATTATGCTGTATTGCCATTTTTCTCTGCACAAATTTTCATTACAGTTATCGATAAGACATGAATTTATACGATTTCTACTGCATTCCTTTTAGATGATGAATGATGATGAGTGTTTTACTGTGATAAAGATCATGCCAAAAGGGTCATTTGGCGTTTTAGATGAATTATGGGGAATTTTCTTTTAAATTATGGAAAAATAGATTTAAACAGCATTAGAGGCAGTTGTTTCAAGGATAGCAGGCAAAAAAAATGTAATGTTAGGTAATCTGATCATAGTGCAGACCCAGACAACGCTTGTCTGTTATTGAAGCAGCCAGATATCTTCATGTAAAGAAACAAGTTGCTCCAATTTGAGAGGTGAGAACTTATCTTTATGACCATAACACCACCATTGGCCATACACATAACATGAGCATGTGCCGTTTTCTTATGGTGAGGATTGTTAACAATTATAACAAGCTGCTGAACACCTTATATCAGTTTTATCTATTTGATGAAAGGAAGGGTGATGTGGAATCAGAATTTATTTGTTATGAAATATAGATATACGTAACATATCTGATTCTGTTCAGCCACATTAGTTTAGATGGGTACTACTGTGGGGTTCACAATGGATTGGGGCTGCTGGTGGCTCATTTGGGGAAGGCACCACGGATCGAAACCGGACCATGCCAATGCTGACTGTTGCCAGTAACTCCCTAGGGTGACACACAATTGGCGATTTTGTCACGCAAGTTATGGGAGGGTTCAGTAGAGTAGAGGTCCACATTGCATCGCTATCTAGCCATCCCCACTGTTCAATCGGGTGCCTGTGAACTGCATGTTAAAACGGCTGTTAAAGCCCATGTTATATCCTGTTGCTTTTCAGCAACAGCTCCCTGGCTGACAAGTGTGAAAGCAATAGATTGATAGATGGGATAGAATAATATTTACATTTTTGAACCTTGCTGTCATTTAGTGGACGCTTGTATCAATACTGATTTATAGTGCAAAATTCAACGATCACGGATTAAAGTGCAGTGATTCCCTAGTAGTATAGTCTTAGAGCGACTGCAAGTACAAGAAATGCAGACTCTATTGACAACTTCTCAACAACCCTATTGAACATTCAACTAATTAAAGCTGTACAAACAAGAACAAACCTACTTTAGTAGTGAGCATTAAACTAAGTTATACAAGCAAGAACCAAGCTACCCTAATGACAATCGAACCACGTTAAATTATCAATATGGCATAGATCTGTTATGCATTTGGCTTATCCAGAGGAACAGAATTGTATATCACAGTTCAAAGGTAGCATATTTGCATTATATTTTTGTTCATAACAGAGAGCAAGTTTTATAGAGCATGGAGGCATTTTATCATGAAAAAATTTTGATATCACACTTATTTATCCTTGATTCCATCCCTGTTTGCCATGGATTTTGAGATCACAACCATATCCCGGGTAGGCTATGTCAGATTCTGTTTCGGGTATGTTTACATTCTTATCCCAGCCAGAATCTGAACACGTTCCGGGAACATGACGTAATCGGGATAAACCTAACACGTATTACAGTATGTGGGATTTAGAGGCTTTGCTGATGAGCTGTGTATCACCAGCGCTGGATTTGAGAGGGGCAGCACCTGCCGTGAAGCTATATTCCGAATCCGACATACTGACAAAGTCGACGTCTTAAGTTCCCTCTGACAGTGCTTTCGGTAGCCGGCGCAGGTTATCGGGAGCATTTCATCACCGCAACTAGCGGTGCTGTTGCCGCCGCACAAGTACGCACAGACCGGCAGAGAGTCACGCCGATGCAGCGTCAGAGTGACGAATCATTTCAAAAGGCTAATTTGCGGAGGTGCGGAGGTGCACAGGTGCGCTCAGTCGAAATGAATAACACGATTGTGGCGACATATCCGCTTTTACTCCTGGAGAGTATGTCATGTAGTAGGAGCGTTTGCGATCCCGAGGGCGTTTGAAACCAGTAAACCAGATACTTAAAATAGAATTGGAAGTGGGTGTGCTTGTGCGCTCTCCCTCCCTCCTTTAGTGATTGCTTTGTTCTTTTCCATCTTCTGCACGATCGTTTTACATAACCACCCCTGCAGCGGTGCGTCAGGTAGAGGAGCGGAGGATCGCAGCTGCGCGCGCACTGAAGTGAATGGGGATGTGCACGGGACGTAGAGTCACTACTGACGCCCCTGGAATTTTCCCTACCCATGTAATACTCCCACTCAGCAGCCGGGTATCCGCTGCCTGTGTGCCTTTCACGGTTATATTCATAAGCCAGGCCATATCATTAAACCACAGAGCTGGTGTATATACCATAGTTGAAATACTGCAGGGGAGCACTGAGAATGGTACATATCCTAAAATATGATACAGGTATATGGTGATTACTTCTATCAAAAAATGTAGATTTTTTTTTTCCCTAACATATTTTAAATGTTTGATTCTGAGGATGTGGAAAAATATACAAACAAATGTGATATATCTGTGAATTTTGTACACTTCAAAAAAAATAAAAAAAAATAAAAAATAAAAAAAAGAATTATGACTTTTATACTGAGCCTGGTATGTATTTTCTTTGTTTTATTTTTTTTAAATTTTGTTTTTGGGAGAGGGTAAAAAGAGGTTTTTCAATCGGGTTGTTGATATGCTATGAACTATATAACAGAGGTTTTAAATATAGAAAGTTTAAAAAGTGACATTTAAAAGAAACGTTATATTTGCATGGCTTCCTGTATTTTTCAAGAGAAGAAATATATTGTTGTGTATTTTGAGTGGATGTACATCAAGAACAAAACAGTAGGAACTGAAAATACCTGTCAGATCTTTAACGGTTCTTTCTATCTCTTTTTTTAAATTTTTTTTTTTAAGATATAGGTTTAGGGTACGTTTTTACCTATTGCTTTTATGGTACCTGTTGCTTTGAAACCATATCTTGTTATTTATCAGATTCTAATGACTGCATTACTGTGTTGTCACTATAGCTGTAATCATCAGAGATAAGCCTCTGTGAAATGAGAGAAAATTGAATGAGCTGCTTGCGATGGAGAAGCTAAATGTGATGAGTAGTCTGTTTACACGTGATGTTGTTCCACATCTATCATAACAATGCCATTTAGCAGTCGTTGTACCTTCCTAAATACAGTATAATCGTCAGGCATCCGGACTCTTGGAACAGGATCTCTGCGTTTACAAGCCAGTCTAACTTAAATAATGCATTGCTTGGAGATGATCAAGAGATGTTCACAGAAGCTGAAGAAACATGTTCGACCCTTAAAAATAATTTGCTTTCGCGTTTCAAAACTGGTCATAGCTGAAATAATTTGCGATTGCCATTTCACTTTAATAGATAATGATGTATTTGTCAAATATTATATCATAATTGTATGATATATTTTATCTTTATATTTGTATGTTTGTGTTTTAAAAACGGTTCAAAATTATTTTAATCACATGACACATGGTTAAGGCTTCACATTTAAAGCTCTGATAACGTGCTGTTTTGAAGATGACATTCTCCACTGAAGACCTTGAGTTCAGGGCATCGTCTCATTACTCCCAGTAGTTTCATCGCAGATGACGTGTATTAACATTGACTAGTCCGTAATATTGATGTCGGATGTATAGTTGTGTTTCATCAAAGCCTCTATCCAGGTCATATTTCGAAAGCTAGATGGGCTCTAGACTAAAGTAAATATTAAAAAGAAAAAAAAAACAGGTTGTTTCAGTGTGAGCAGATAGAGAAGTAAGCCCCCAATGCTGGTAAATTAAAGATGGTGTAGGGAATGGGGGATGGGGGGGGGGGGGGGACCTGTTCAACCCTCATTAGCACCCCACAGGGACGGCAACTGTCTATTCTCATATCACTGAGCAAATAAACTATCGAGAAATCGGTTTTCTATTATGTAAACTATAAGGCCAATAGGATCCAGGCAGATTCGACTCCTAAGGCGACGGAGATGTTTCTATGGTTATTTTTCTGTCAGAGAGTCTGGGACCAATCAGCAGGCAAGCTTGGAGTTACTGTGTTCCGTCTCATTCAAATGACTTATGTGAGAATAGGCACATTACAGCCTTTTTTTTTTAGATTCATTGTGGTTTTTTAGGGCTACATTTATTTTCATTGTTTTTGTTGTCAGGACTAGAAAGGTTTTTCCGTTATGCTGTGCACCCCAAACTCTGAAGTAAAAAAGGTCAAATGAACTGAAGCGTGATTTGACAGATCTGTTAACACAGTGTCAATGGTACGAAAGAGCTTTTTTCTTTTTCTTTTTTTTTACAATTATTAATCTACAGCTCAATCTAATGCTGGCTTTCTGTTTTCTCTTCATTCTATTCTCTCAGTTGTGAATATCAATGAAAAGACTCATCTGTTGTAAGACGAAAATAAACTCACCAAATTTGTTTGCTTGTTCTCTCCTTTTCTTCTGATAACTGCATTTTAACCCTTTCTCTTCACCGTTTCTGTACCAAAAGATCTATTTCTATATTTGCAATAAATTTTTAATTAAAAAGGAAAATCAGTCTCTCTTTTTTACCATGTTGATTAAGATGCTTTTTTTTTTTAATTGTCCAAAGAAGACTGAATTAAAAATGCAGACTGTTCCTCAGTACACTTTAATTATTACTGTTAACAGAATCATGGTTTAATTGTACAGCCCTGTAACTCTGGTTGGGCAGTCGTAAATATAAGAAGATATGAATGAACTGCTGTGTGCGTGTGTTTACATTTGTGTGTTTACGTTGGTGTGTGTGTGTGTGTGTGTGTGTGTGTGTGCGCGTGCACAGGTGTGTTGGGGGGGGGGGGGGGGGGGGTGTGGGTTGTGTAAATATGCATAGGTGTGAACATTTATATACAGAATGTGCTGTATACGGTATTTTGTGTGTGTGTGTGTGTGTGTGTGTGTGTGTGTGTGTGTGTGTGTGTGTGTGTGTGCGTGCGTGTGTGTGAGTGTGTGTGTTTGTGTGCACAGGTGGGTTGGGCTCTGAATTAGCAGTAGGTCTACTGTAAACATGTGGTAAAGTCTCCTGTGAGCTATTTAAAAGCCTGTGATCAAGTTCCTCCTCCCATCTCCCATGCAGTCAAACTAACACCGGGCGACTGATTCAGCGTGCCCACTCGAGACCTACATCAAAACCCCCCGGAGGTGTGGA
>CM056387.1:29587863-29657863 GCA_029718625.1 Synaphobranchus kaupii
TTATTATCTTAAGTGCGACCTGTAAATCTCCAGGCCACTGCATAACATCTTTTATGAGTCTTAGGCTAGGATCAATCAATATTCCTACTTTGCTTTCAACAAATAAAATCTAGTTTTCGTTCATTTATTCATTGTGAACAGAAACAAGGAAGAAACACTTAAATGCATCAAAGACGACCGAGCTTGAGTCACTTCTAAATTTTGGCCTGTGGTTTGACAAGTGAAGCAGACCCATCCAGACCCTGCCACTTGCAGCTCTGGAATTCTGGGTTTCTCTCTATGAGAGTCCCCTTGAGCTAGGAATTTGCCTGCCTTGCTCTTATAAAAAAAACTGTTTTATGAATAAGTTATGACCATGCAAGCTATCTCCACCATGGGCATCCGCCTATCGAAATAAATCATGCATTCATGTGAAATGGATTTCAGAGCTGGCCAACACATGGGCCATATCCAGGTTCTCCAGTGCCCTTGAGCCACAGCGAACTGACTTATCTCAGAAAATGCATTCCTTCAAGAATGCATCTGATCCAACAATTCTCTTCTTTCTCTTCTTTTTTATTTCTGTCTTCTTTAGGCTTTCATCCTCTGTGTTCTCTTCACCCGCTATGCTTTACTTTCCATCCCTATTTTACCGTTCTCCGTTCTTTTTTCCTGCACTTCTCCATTCCTCCCTCGTTTCCAGCCCTCAGCCCTCAGCCCCCCGTGCCCGCTCTTTCTCTGTATAACCACTTTCCTCTCCAGCTCAAGCTTTTAATGTAGAGTCTTGTTTTTCCAAGAGCATTACGTACGGCCATCCGCTCGGTGTGTGTAGGGTTCCGCTCAGGTCACCCGAGTGGAAACAGGATGGATTGAGCAGCCAGTAGCGTGGCTGACATGGTCTCCATTACCCCTCTCTCCGGACCGCCAGGTAAACCAATTAATTCCACCAGGAAGCTGTCCTCTAACGAGATCCGAAAACTCCTCTGGACCGGTCTCAAGAGGTGGAGAGGCGGATTACGAGGGACCGGGGGTGACCTCTAAAGCCGCCCAGCTCGGCTCCGCCAACTCACGGAGCAGGAGACAACGGACCGGCCAGGAGCAGAGGTGACCCCTCAAGTCTTTAATCTCGGCACCACCCCTCTTCTCAGAACCAAGAAGAGAAATTCACAGGCCTAAGCAATGCGCCAATTCACCACATCCTCCATAACAGACACCATTAACATGAATGACGAGTGCTGTTCTTCTGGAATGATATAGTACATGCTCATGAAGAGCACTAGACATGGATCTTTTTTTGGGGTGCGTGGGTGAGGCGGAGTGGGGGCAGGCGTTTCCCACAATAAACAGAATGGCTAAATGTACTGCCGGAAAATACATTTTCTTTGCACAGAGAAATAACATGTTAAGTGTTAAATCAATTCCGACAGAGTTAATTTAACTCTAACAGAGCTTATATGGAATGCAATTGGGACAAAATGTACTCTATCAGAGTTGATTTAACACAGAACGCTTCACCGTGGCATACAGGGCAAATGATCGAGTCGCTGGCAGAGCCAGTCAATTAGAAACTTGTACAAGGCATCAATCGAGTGGCCTGATGAATGCGAAAGGTGAAATGGAACATTGATTATTAATATTCCCAGGGTTGTAAATCGCATACTGCTATGGTGGAGCCTGGCTTGTGTGTAATGAGCTACAGCAATAAATAGCAAGGCTGTTGCCGTCATTCTCTTTGTTCAGTCGGCTAGTGGGTGTGTGTGTGTGGGGGGGGGGGTAGATTTATGGGTACAACCGGCCCTGCAATTGTGGAAGGAACCCAGGCAGCCAGGCGCTTCTTCAAACTGTTATTTTTTGTGCTTTCTGAATATGTTCTTACCGATTGGAAACAGGCCTCTTGTCATTTCTTATGATATGTTAACACACTGGATTTGCTCTGGCAATTAGTATGAAGGCAAAAATTAGTGTTTCTGGAGCAATGTGATATAGGAGCCTGACATCTTATGTAGGCCGCTGCATTCTGTTACTATAGCGCTAGGAAACCTAAGCAGAAATGGAAAGCTTTCAAAATATATCAAAGCTTTTAAAATGTATCAAAATCAATTAGATATAATCCAGTTTTGGGATATCAGCAATAATATTTTCTTGACTTTCCACAACATATTACTGACTGGACCTACATAGAGGCTAGCTTTCAAGGCAAGGTACAGTAGCTATCTTATCAATCACGCCAGCTTGCCAGGTTTGAGCGGTCGTCCGTGCAACAGCCTCCTTCATTGGCTGTATGCTAATCTCGTTCAGTGATCCTCCTGGGTATAGATGTTGTTCATGGGTCATCACGAGTCTGCGATTGCTGCAGGGATTCAGTGGCGGCGGTTAGATCTGTACTGGGAATTCACCCAGGCATACTTTTATGTGAGAGGCAGAGACATTAACGTTTCTGCCGTACGTTCCCCCGTTTGCTTGTGATCGATGGCACGCTCCACCTCTGTATGTCTGATCGATCGGCCTGCTGCGATCCAACATGGCCGACGCACGCGGTGTGATTTGCGGACCCCCTGCGGCGCACGAGGAGATAATGCCCTCATCTGGATTCGGCGTCGGGGGAGAGGTTTACGCCGCCGTCGAGAAGCGGTGCTCCTGGGTCCCGCTCCTCCGAAGCTGTCGCTGCGGGGAAGCGCGAAGCTGTCAGATCCCAGGATTCTTCCTGCCAGCTGCCACTTCAGGAAAACATTCCACACCTGCGTCACAACTGTCTCTCGAGCACTTCACGGATTCTACTACTGCAGAGGGCAGGAGAGTTTCAGAGAGGAAGAGAGAGAGAGAGAGAGAGAGAGAGAGAGATGGGAAGAGAGAAGTTTTGTAGCTTTGTGTTAACAATTCATGAACACTTCTATGTCGTTGTTCTCTCTCATTCTTCATTAATGTGGGTTATTTGGGCCTCTGGTCTCCATGTAGCCCGAAGACACATCCTGTTTTTTTTATTACTTTAATCCTTTTTTTAAAAGGCTGCCTTTGTTCACATTAACTAACAAATTCAAAATGTATGTTTCATTTCCAGCGACAAGCTACCTTTTTGTCCTGATATGACCTTTTTCTACTGTTTCCATTGGAAAGGGTTGCGAGTCTGACTAAGTTACCTCACTAAAACCCACTGTTTTGGGGTCGCTACCAACCTTCAATCAACAGTTGTTTATGCCGAAAGATTGTGTGCAATGGGGGTGTGTGGGTGGAAAATTAAGAAGGAATGGAAATGGCAGGGTCTGATTTGGGCATTTAAAGGAGAAATGTCACATATTTCCACTCTAGTCAGGTAGATACTGCACTAGTATCAGGGCCTGCATGCTCCCACATACCTAGACAGCTAAACTATTAAAGTGAAGTTCAAACTGTCTGCAGAATTACAGCAAATGCCTTGTAGAGACAGAAACACTTTAGTTGAGTCGAGTGGGACTGATGTAGCATTCAGAATGCCTTAATAAGTGCAGCCTAGTGCATCATAATCATTGTGAGAAGAATGTATAAATATTATAACCAGCTTATGGTTATGGTTATTTCACTATTCTTATATTAATATTTATTGGTGCAAGCTTCACAAACTTATAACAGTTTCTATACACAGAATGTGTGATGTTCTCACTCCCGTCCTATTGTTTCCCATGTTTTCCCTTTCCCTCTGTCTCGTGTTCGTCTCTCCATAGTCCGGTTTCCCCCCTGCTGCAGGTTGGGCGTGGTTTCCCCTTTGTGTCACTCTGTTTCACTTCACTTATCTCAGCCTATCCCATTTCCCCGTTTCGCATGCATTCCACACTCTCCGCTCTGTTAATCACTCTCGCATACATTCGCACGCGGCACCTAATTGATACCAATTAATGTTTGCATTTAGTCACCCGGTGTTCTCTGTCCGAGATTCACCAGGTTTTCCTTTTCCATCTTTCGGGTTATAAACAAATCATCCAGGTATACTACCACATTTAAGTCCTTCATCAAGTTCTCCATTAGCCTTTGGAAAATCGAAGGTGCCGCACTGACTCCGTATGGGTAAGCGTTTGTACAGGAAGAGACCCCCGGTGAGTGTTTATTGTGACAAACTTCTTTGATGTTGTCTGCTTCAGTCTGCCAGCCTGCAGTTGTTTGTTATCCCTGCCTGTGCTGCGGTTTCCCTGCCTTCCACCTGACGTGTGTGCATGCAGCCTGGGCTCCTGTTCCTCCACTCTGCGGCGGTGCCCGCCTACTGCCAGTGTTGCGGTTGCTGTTGATGTGCTGTCGCTTCTGCCTCTGCTGTCGCTGCTGCCGCCCTGCTGCTGCTGTGCCGCTACTGCCGCTGCCCTGCTGCAACGCCTGCGTCCTGCCTGGACTCCGCTCCACTGTCCTGCACCTCTTCTGCCTTCTCCATCTCCTTCCCTGGCCTCTCCTGCTCCCACTGCTCCCCCGCAGCCTCATACCTGGACTGTCAGTAATCTATGTTCTCCCTATGCTTCAGGAGTATTGGTCGAAGCATAATTTATTAAGAGCTACGCGCTCTGTCTGTCTGTCTTGTTAATCCAGTTCCGGCTTGGAACGCTAACCACCTTTTGCCTTTCTCCCCTTGCTCAGGACTACCCTGATCAAGCAATAAAATATTGAGTTTTGGCATTCCTGTGTTCGAGTCGTGCATTTGGGTCCAGTCCATTTCCGGGGTCATAACAGAATGCTAATTAATGCATCCTTCAGCCATTATTTCAGCCTGATAAAGCTCCATGATCATCATGAAAGCCAACTTCAAGTACAGCGCTCTTGAAAATGTTGTAGTTTGCCAAATTTATTTGGACGACGGTCAAGACTCCATCAATGTTCACTCATGATTAAATGCAAGTGCTAGTTTTTTTTCACAAACATAGCTCAGTTAACCCCTTAACTAACAACGACCCATATTCTGGCCGAAAGGGGTTTACAGTTTATTTCTGGTGAAATTTTTTAATAATCTGCTCACACAATATACATATATACTGTATATATATATATATGTTTGAAAGTGTTAAAACTCACAATTCTATCTCTATAAACTATTTTACAATCCCAATGTTATTGCGGCAATGGTTCCTTATTTTGTAATATGACACAACAGGCTCAATCAAAATGATGGCTACGTTCAATGTTTTTCCACAGATGACACGAATAATGGTAAAGTCGGTATCCTTACCCTGATAAAAAATTCTAATCTTTTAGGTGAGAAAAAACTTCCACTTCCACTGTTTTTGAGCTTCTGATACTTTGTTTCAATAACACTGAATAATTCTGACTCTTGGACAACAAACTCCCAACCTTACAGAAGAGACCTGTAGTCAAAGGGGTTCAAAAAGTGTAACTATTATATTTTCGGGCTTGTGTTCAAAAAAGGTGGTGCTAGAGAAATTTTAACCTGCAACTCTGTGCATTTTTAAGGAAAGAATAAGTCAAATAATAAAAATTAAATCTTGGCCATCTTGTGTAATTGGAAATTAAATTTAAAGGGTAATTCCACCCAAAAATGATGTTTGATTTGTAGAAAAGTAGCTCTCCTCCTGATTAAAATGATCTCTCAGCCAAGTTTCTACCTGTAGTGAGCACAGAGATATAGCCCCAAACTACTGTGCATGTACCAGGTACTTACTTTACTCTGAACTACAACAGCCAAAGCACTTACAGTTTATGGGTGATGTCAGACAACAGGTTGCAATGCCCACTGAATAACGTTACCGGAGTGGAGGCAGAGGGGCTGGGCATTTTTATTTTTATTTTACCTTTATTTATACAGGGTAGGTTGACTGAGCACACATGCTCTTTTACAGCAACGCTCTGTTAACGCTCTGTTAATGATGTATACCTCTACCAGAATTTTAACTTTATATTCAAATATCTCAGTACAGAATTGTTTTTTGGCCAGCCGCAAAGAGAGACTAAATTAGTTCCGCCTTGATCTGTTAAATAAGGTTAATGTTGTTTTTGGGTGAAATTACCCTTTAAGGAAAATGTTGAGTGAATCCTGACCAATGCTTTCCATGGCATGTAGATCAAAACCAGAGATTATTCACATAATAATAATAATAATAATAATAATAATAATAATAATATTGTTATCATTATTAATACAGTTTGTGAATACAGCACCTTTCATATAAGTTATCTGTCACCCAAAATGCTTCAAAGAATACATAAAAGATACAAGGCAATTCCAAAAACACAAAAACCTAGTAAAATAAAAAGGCTGCATCCTAAATTACTATAATTAAAATTGATTAATAGGATTATAAATAAATAAAAGCAGGACCAAATGAATGAAAAGTTAATGCAAAACTATGTCACTTTGATACACTCCTCGTTCATTTACTGCTGATCCTAACTCATTCAGTGTCCAGGATTGGTGGGGGGTGGGGGGTAGGGTGTTCACCACCATGAAGATTGCAAACGGAGAGATAATTCAGAGATAATGTAGCCTACTCCTCATATAATGTTGTTGGCCTATGGTGCAATACCACACAGTATAACACATTTTAGCACCACTTTTTCTAATGGCAGCGAAGGGACTGAGATCATAAATAATGACTGAGAGGAATATCTTGCAATATTATAACTGCTGTGCACTACCATATACTAATGGTACTATGTCATTGGTATAAATAGTTAACAACGTACCTGCAAAGACCATTTTTGGCATGTCAAATAAAAATCTCCTCACGATTCAGAAAAAATTTAACATTGCATATGTTGAAAAATACATGTTGAATACTTAACGACAATGCCCATATGTTTCCATACTAACATAACATTTGATCTTCCATAAGATGATGCAATATTCATGTTGTTGAAATATAAATGACATGCATTCAATTTTTTATATAGTTTCAGCACATGGCTTTGCATATTCTCTGGCAATATCTTTATTTATTTTAGCCATGCTTTCATGTTATATTATGAGCGTCACTACACACTGCATAAAGCACTTAATTTTGCAGATGTATTGGACCTGAAACTTCTGTGATTTTGCTGTTGTGATGATGGGATCCGGGCTCAAATGCAAAGGATTGAGCTGTGCTGTGTCCACGGGCCGTGTAACATCACTTAAGGAAAACCATAACCTGGTGTTCAGCTAAGTAAGCCAGGCACACTAGAATGAGGACACAGATGTGTTGTTTTCTGACCAATTTTTGGACAGGTCTCGGCGCTTATCCCTGGATGTAGAATATTGCTCATTACTTAATAATGATATTGACTGATATTCTAACCTAGGAATATCAGTTCCCTGTGTTTACTAGTTCCCTGTGTTTTCCTGTCTGTTTATTATAGTTTATAATAGTATTTAGAATAGAAGTGTAGTTGCTGATTTACCCACAGCTTACTGTGAACTACAGTCAACGTTCATTACTAGGGATAGCTGCTACGTTATGGGAAGGATGTGCTTTGTCTTGTCTGTTCTGTAGTGATCTTGATGATGTCTCGGTATGCACTTATTGTACGTCGCTTTGGATTAAAGCGTCTGCTAAATTAATGTAATGTAATGTAATAGGAAGCCACATTGAAGCTGAAGCATTCAAATCAAATGCATCTTGTGAATAACAAGAGGCAAATGTCCAAACACAATGCAGTGGAAATGGAAGTTCTGTCCTTGGTCATGCCTGTTCATAAATATCTACAGCTGTGCACACCCAATAACAGCACTCTAGCCACCTTCTTGCCCCTGAGTATAGTCACTGAACCCATGGAGATGTTCTTTAATTTTTTCATTCTCTTCCACTGGGGTCTGTAGGGTATAAAATAGTCATAGGCTCGCATGTAGTCCTGTTTGGCCAGTGAGGTGTAAAATAGTCACTGGCTGTCCTGTAGTACTGTCTGGCCTGTAGAGTGTAAAATAGGAGCTGGCTCTCATGTTTAAACTGTTTTCCCGTCTCTTTCTTGAGAAGGAAACCAACTGCAATATTAAGATGCCGTTGTGACTGCGCATAGCCTGATGTGCATATAAATCAAAACCAGAAAAGAAAGACTTGAATTCAAATACACTCTCTGGATACATTAAGAGAGAATTTAGCTGTGCTACCCTTGAGTTCATATCTATTTTATTCTGTTCTGTCAATTTCGGAAGTCGCAATTTATAGGCACGAACCAAGGAAGGAACGGTTTTGGAACTCATTCATTGCCTAATATGAAATCTTCTTCCTGTCCTAGATGATTTATAACTTCTCCAATAACGTGAAAAAGCAATACCAATACCTCAATCACGCTATCGTGATTACATACCATGTCATGAAGGCTATATTGCTGCTGAGCCCTTATCTGCGTCGCGGGCTGCACATTTGCTATTCGCTATAATTGGCGTTTCAGCCTCCATTCCAGGTAGGCTAGGCTAGCTTAAATAATTGAAGCTTTCAGCCATGAATGTGCGTAGTATGAAAGAACAATGATAAATTTTCTCACAAACAAAAAAAGAACACCCAGGACTTACATGCTATGTGAATAAATTAATGTCAGGACCGTTTTAGCTCTGAGACAGAGTGTGACATGTGTGACGGATTTTTTTCCTCCGTTCAGTCGCTCGATAAATCCAGAACAGCCGCAAAGTCCTCAGGATTGCAATTAAACAATTACGACCATGTCTCTTTTCATCCTGCCAAGCAAGTTTCTTTATTTGTGCCGAGAAGCCTCAAAGTAAGCGCTGAACACCCTTTTAGGGGATTTAAAAAAATAAATAAATTATCCAACGTTTCACTGGCTGGCCGTTGGGCCGTCGCAATCGCGTCTGCCAGGAGAGTAGGTGGAGTTTGAGAGCTATCAAATAAGCGGCTGTGCCGGGGGGCATTGTAGAAAGGAAAATTAATTAGGAAATGACTGTATGTTTGTTTTTGTTATGACTGAAAGCCTATTTTTGTGTTAGGGGTAGGCTAATGGGTATGTCTGGCGAGGATCAAACGCATTGTGTTGAAACTGTGATGAGCAAGCACTGCTTCTGTTTCTGGTGTGAGGGGAATGGTTGAGTCATGAGATAACTGGGAACTCAGAGAGTAAATATTCACTTTCAGTTTCTCTCAGTTTTTATGGTGCTGCGCGTATCGTCAGGGGGTCACAGTTGCACCGGCCAAAAAAAATAAACACGTAAATGTGTAGGCTATCAAAATGTGCAATGAAATGGTATGATGAAACTCATAATGTAGATAATAAACTCATAATGTAGATTGCTACTGTATATATTTTAATTCTTTCTGTTTTATTTAACATATGGCCGATGGATTTAAATAATTTAAATTTTAAGTATGCATAAATGTGTGATTTAATTTTGTGAACAATGTATGCATGTATGTTTGTACAGTGTAGTCCATATGTGTTTGTACAGTGACATTATTTATTGTTTTGGCTCTGTACTCCAGTACAGCTTTGATTTGCGGGTATTTACATCAATGTCGGGTGAACCATGTTGGAATCGCAGCTCTTTTCATACATAGACCCAAATTTTGGGGGACCAAAGGTAATTGAACAATTGGCTGCTCAGCTGTTTCTTGGCCAGCTGTCTATTATTGCATCATTAGATCGTGCACATTAGATCATTCAGCCTCCGTTGAGTTGATTCTAGGTGTGGAATTTGCCTTTTGAATCTCTCAACATGAGGCCTAAAGAAGTGTCAATGCCAGTAAAGCAGGCCATCATGGGGTGGAAAAATTGGAACAAATCGATCAGAGGCATAGCCAAAACATTGAGTGTGTCAACACTCAACAATCAACAATTTGGTACATTGTTAAGAAGCAAGAATGCACTTATGAGCTCAGCCATAGCAAACAACCTGGTAGACCACGGAAGACCACTATAGTGGATTAACAAAGGATACTTTCAATTGTGAACAAAAACCCCTTTTCAACTCTCAAGCAGATCAAGAACACTCTCCAGGATGTTGGCATAGATGTGTCAAAGACTATCATGAAGAGGAGACAACATCAGCATAACTTCAGATGATTCACCGCTAGATGCAAACCACTGGTAAACCTCTAGAACAGAACGGCCAGGTTAGTTTGCCGGGTTAGTTTGCCCCCCTGACGGCAACAGCAGGATGAATTCAGAAGGGTACAGAACATATTATCTGCTCAAATCAAACCAAATTCCTCAAACTCATTGGATTCCTCAAAACTCAGTAGGTCAATGACCCTAAACATACTGCTAAAGCAACAACTGAGTTTTTCTTGGCCAAAAAGTGGAATGTTCTTAACTGGCTAAGGCAATCGCCTGTCCTGAATCCAACACAACATGCGTTTTACTTTCTGAAGACAATACTGAAGAAATAACACCCCAGAAACAAACAGGACCTGGCAGAGCTTCACCAGAGAAGATACCCAGCTTCTGGTCATGTCTATGGGTCGCAAACTTCAGCTAGTCATCGAATGCAAAAGATTTTCAAAATGACTTCATTTCAGATTATGTTCATTTGTCCAAATACTTTTGCTCCCCTAAAATGGGGGAACTATGTATAAAAAGGGCTGTAATTTCAGGTCCAATGTGCTAGAGCACAGAACCAAAACAACAAAAATTGTGTCGCAGTCCCAAGACTTTGCATTTGTATGTATGTATATATGTGAGTGAGTAATTAGGACAGGGCATTAGGACAGAACAGCTCAGGAATCAGCCATCAGCTACATATCGAATAATTTATTTTCCCAGTTTATTTTTAGTCTAGAATAGATTAAGAGCTTAATTTCCACATGTCACAATCTGACAGGGATAAGTGCTCAGGGATATGGACGGCGCATATTGATTGAAATGTGACAAGCGAAAGCATGAAGTGCACACAAGATTGACGGGGCAGCAGTTTTGACATTTTTAAAATGTTAAATGTATTTTATGTTAAAAGCTTGAAATTCCCAAGACCAGCAGCTTGTTCAGTTTTTCAGAGAACTGTTTACCTGTAAGAGACAATTTACATGAGCTTCAGGGCACCATCTCAGAATCAGCACTGCTCTGACGTGTGATGGATGGTGGCCCACCTGAGCATCCTTAACCCAACCTTAATCCAACCCACACTCATCCAGCCTTAACCCAACTCTCACCCAACCTTAACCCAACCCTAACCAAAATCCATCCCTCACTCATCCAGCCTTAACCCAACACTCATCCAGACTTAACCCAACACTCATTCAACCTTAACCCAACACTCATCCAACCTTAACCCAACGCTCACCCAGCCTTAACCCAACACTCATCCAGCAGTCACACTGAATTTGCAGATCCGGGGCGGGGGGTCCTAACTACCCTCCCCCCAACAGACAGACACAAACGGGAAGCGTGAGTTATGACAGCATGTTTACAGTGTGTTAAACAGCCAATTTGGTACAGGCAGATTTAAATGTATGAGCACCAAAATATTTTGGACTAAAATAGTGTCCGCCCCCTCATTTGACAAATCATCAGGAAGCTTGCCCACGTCTCACCATTCACAACCTCCATGATGGTGAACCTTCCTACCTTCCCACCACCCCCCTTCAACTACTTGGCTTCTAAGCAGAAACAGTCCCTTCACACCTTAAAAACAGAACATGCAACACAACTGAAAGATAGCAGGATGAGAGATTTAATAAGGTCATGGTCCTGTCCTTGTTGCTGGAAATGAATTCAACTAGGAGCGTGGTGGGACATGTCCATTTAGAGATGGGTAAAATAATGAATACTGACACGTCATCATCACTGCAGACATCTCGGGTCTGGCTGTTAAAAGCCTTTAAAAGTGGTTTCCTCTAAAGCCCATTTGGCAGCAGTGGTGTGTGACAAGTAATCTGTCTGCCTTTAGAGGCAGCAGGGGTGTATCACATGAGCACGGTCGGACCAATCAGAATAAAGATCTTTCATGGAATTGGCCTCCTCGCAAAAAAGCATGCTCTTTTCAATAAATTAATTTAATTGCTTATTTCTAATCTATGTATAGCCTAGACCGTCAACTCAGAGCTCGATTCTTATGGACAGTGATGATACGGAGAAACAATGTGGGTTGGGCTTATGTTTATTAGCAACCTGCTATATTAAGTAGGTAGTAAGCTAAAAAGCAAGCTGGCAAACCAACATTATGGTAGTTTGCAAAAAAAAAAAAATCGTTTAATGTGACTATATTTAAGCTACCATGCATTGATGCCACCTAGCTAACTTGTGCAGCACAGTAACTGCCCTGTGAAATAAAGGTCAACACTATAGCAGGTTCGATGTATATTATTTCATTTGAATAGTGATCATTATCAACTTTATGGATTTCTGATAGTCAGTGGGTCAGTTAAATTTGGGTTTAACAAAGCATGTCTGCTATCCCTCCCTCCACCTAAATAAATCCTCAGCACTATGAAATAGATACAGGCCTGTCTGTTTGGCACTCACTAGCATATCAGTAGCACGGGTGCAGTTTTGCACATGTAATTGAAAAGTTGCACTTTTTATTGATCAGTTGCTTGGTCTCTTTCTTTTGCTCAGATTGGTCTGGTACGTTCACATGATACCCTCCACATTGCTGGGGCCCACGGCGGAGCCCTGAAGCGCGTGACGGCATCGCAGCCGTCGCCGCTGACAACAGCGTCGATAAACGACAAGCAAATCCTGGGTTTCGTCGGAGCAGGATTCCGTTTATCCGTCTGAAACGGGCGCCCCCCGGGGAAACCACGTCGTCGAGGTGGGATTATGGCTTGTCAATTTGTTAATGCGGTTGGCCGCCGGCCGTCATGTGATCTGGGGAGGAGGCGAGGACACCATCGCTGTAGGAATTGACGCCCCTCCCCCACCCCACTGAAAAGGAGCAGATTACAGTATGCTCCAGAGAAATGTGCCCTTCCTGTAATCCTGTAATCACACAAGGTGCGTGCGCCTCTTTACGAGGCCTTTTGGGGTCAAGTAACTCCCTTGATAGCGAGGTGAGGGTTGACCGTTGGCCCTTCTTATTCGGAAAATTGCGTTTTTCAAATGAAGCTTGCTTGATTTTATCTTTTCAAAATCACTGAAAGCAGATGTCAAACGCACGTTAGCGCTTTCCTATTACGGGTCAAAGGTTCATTTTCAAATTAATTTTGGAAGTCAAAATAAAGATAAATGAATAATTCACGAATAAAGCAGACAGGGGTGCATAGCCTACTGTTGATCTTTCACTTTATTTAAAGAGGCGGTTAATTCGCAGGTCCATTAACGCGCCTGTGTTTTCCCTCTGCGGCAGGCTCTGTTCTGGTGTCGTGGGATGTGCCCCAACAGTTCTCCTCACAAGTCCCCTCCTCAAAGCACCGCTCGGATTCAGTGACTCCCTCCAAACGCTTGAGTGCCCGACCCAGTTATTATCAGGTCTAATCATCCAAAAGCAGACCTCTGGCCCACACGGTAATCACATGCTGCAGACACGCCGCCAGGGGCAGGAATGAGGCACAGAGGCAGATGGCCCAGGTACGTTTTCCGCTCAGCCTCACCATACAGGCGTAAATGTGCCGAGATTCACGGGAAGGCGAACACAAACTAGCCTCCATTCCCAACAGGGCGAATCATTCCCACTTCGGAATGCAACACATTATTCCTGTACCTTTGTTAAAATCAGCGGTTCAGTTAATAGATTGGAAGAATTTAGCCTTTAATATTATAATTTTTTCTTTTGCAAAATTTGTATCTTTTATTTAAATGTAATGTAAATTTGCAGTGACTTATTCAAAAGCGTAATGAAAGGTGGCTTGCCTAGCTCATTAGGCCTAAATGGCAGTAGCCTAATTGACAGAGGACACATTCTATTCCTTTTTGGAAGGGCATTCCACAAATACGGAGGAGGACTGAGGATCAACCCCATTAGCGTGGTACTTCAGTCCTGCCACTTAATCAAGGCTTACATCGGTGTGAACAAACCCCTCCCTCTGCTTGCGCCAGCACACCGGCTCTGATAGCACGTTTGCAATTTGTTTTCTGCCGTGCTTTTCCAGTGCCCCCCCCCCCCCCCCCCCCCCCCCCCCCTCCCCGTTCCCTAGCTACTTTGATGCTGAGCCGGCGACGGAGTGCGTTCGTTCGTCTTTTTTTTTTTTCCCCGAAGACCGTCGGCGACTCCGAGCTCGCCCCCCGCTCGCACATAATTCCTCGCTCGTTGTCATTGCGGTCGCCTCTCCGTCACGGGGCTCATGTCAGCGGAGAACCCGGGCGGAGGAAGGGCGTCCTCGCCGGGGCGGACGACCGCTTCCCTGCGTCCGTTCCATTTGTCACCGAAATGAATTTGGCAGACGAGCCTCTGCAGGGCCACTCTGATGCAGGACAATAGCGGCTAGTTAAGGACGTTAATAATTGATGCATGCAATAAACCCTCAGCGCCGTTCCCATGGCCTGCTGGCAGACCCCAACAGAACATCAATTTTTCAGTGTTAAATAACCTTTCGGAGTGCCGCTGTAAATATTTCATCCTTCATTTTTCTGCGGTGGTTCGGGACGGACGGTCATTTGTCTGAACGGCTTAAAGAGGACCTGGGGTTCCTCTTTGGGCAAAATAATGAATTAAATTAAATCCATGGAAAGTGATTGATTTGCCAAGGTGGGAGGGGACTTGTGATTACCGGACCATATTGATTTCCTCCCCCACGCCCCAATTACTGATCCTGGATCAGTAGAGTCCTGCCTGTACGCTACATTCTTTAGGTTTAAGATCTGCGTAACCTGACCGTCGATCAGTGTTTTGAGCTAGGGAGAGCCTGGATGGAGCCTAATAGGAGCAACTATTAGGAAACTATTCAGGAACACACACATGCACGCACGCACGCCCTTTTAGCAGCTTATAACGCTACTGTTTGTATTTATTGTATATATTAGCTATATGTAATGTACTTGCATGCTTCAAGGTTTGGCTTCAATATAATCATTTTGATTGTGTAAGAGATTGAAGGAAATGTGGGTTTTCCACCTGACTAAATGACTTGAGATGATTTGCCAAAGGTCAGAGCTATCAGATTAGAAATGGAAAAGAAGTCGTCTGCTAATGTACGATCGTTGCTTAGAATGCAAGCTTCTTAACCATGCGAAACCAATTTTAAAAAAAACCCGTCAAGCAAAACCAGAAAATGAAGGCAAATCCCTGGGCTTCCCTTTCTGCAGCTTATCAACCATTGCTAATGCTGAAGAATTCCATGATGTCATGCTCTGCTTGAACTCGGCGTTCCCGCATTATTCCATATTATGTCAGACACCCTGTAACCATGACGATTCCATACACTCTGTGTGAGAAGACTCTCGATGGCCCGAAAGGGGAGAAAATCATTACTGTTGTATTTTGCCTGTGTCCATCCGTGAGGAAACGGCCCTCCTCCCGTGTTATTTACACCCAGGCAGAGCAGAGTCCATTTCGGCTATTTGTTGCACAGGTGTGGTCTCGCACACAAATCACACGCAGACAGGTATTATGGTGAAATACCACAAGTCTGTTGCAATGGTTCATCGATTTTTTTCCAGTTGAAGAATACTACAGCCGTGTGGCGGGAACCATTTGCCATTATTTTTCAAGATGGATAAACAAAAATAATATTAAAAAAACAACATATAAAACTTGTGTTTGGGCGCCGACTATAAAGGTATGATCTACTTGCGCAGGTTGGTAGTTTGGCTCTCCGTTCTGCTCCTCGGGTGTTTCAGTGGCCTGGGAGAGCTGCAGGGCCTTGTCAGCTAATTTCAGCATCACGGTAGCAGCTGTGGCTCGTTGCCAATCAGGGCAGCTGATACCAATTACCTAATTATTGGGCTTTGTAAAATGTGTAACTCTCAGGCCTAGAGAGGGAGCCTCTCCTGCAACCACAAGGCCTTTGTGTAATTAGGGTTTTCTAACCTTTGGGGCCCTTTCTGGTCTTTCTTTTTCCATTATTTTTTATTTAAAACAGTGTTGTCTTTGTTGTTCTCAAACCCTTGTTTTGTAGGTAATTTCTTTGTTTGAGTTCTGAGCATGAGGTGGGAAGGTGAGCATTTTCCTGTTTGTCTGCTCAGCACATGACACAGAGGCCACCCTCAGCACCCTGCCACAATATATACCAGGAAGTAATGCTAGCCCTAGAAATATTCTTCTATTGGTCCAACATCCCCATTGCCTCTTAAAATAAACTCCCTTAGGATGTTGAACTTCGTGTTCTCTATGCGCTGCCCCGGCAACAGTGAGCACAGCCTGTGCTACAGGTCACCTGACTGCTTTCCCACTGCTGCAGAACAGCCCGCTGGGAAGTCTGGACAGACAACCAATCGGCACACAGGCAGGATTAAAAGCTTGTTGCTACCGGGAACCGACTGCACAGATGGAGACCGAAATAGGCCGTTCCCCGACAAGCCGGCGACACCCTCCGTCTTTGGGCCTCCGGCGGAAATCTGCGGCGGCTCGGAGAAACGAGGGTCGGGCGCGGAGGGGGGGCGTAACGGCCGGGCCCGGGGCCAGAGCGAGCGCGGCGCACGGCGCCTGAGATAACCGAGACGATCTGGGCGCACGCGGTGCCGTCACCTGTCACCGGCACTTCCTGTCTCCGCCGGCGGAGCGAGAGCTGTGTGCACCGCATGGACACCTGCCTCTACGAAAGGCCTCGATACAGAGCGGCTTTCCTTCCATTCATCGCCCGCAAACACGACTCACTTTGGCTGCGTTCGGAACGCCTCCCTACGCGCTTCATAGTGCGCTATTTAGGGGATTGGCCATTCTGATCGAGAACACTGAGAATTAGCACGGCCTACAAAATGGCTGATTGCCTAAATAGTGCACTGTACAGCGCATAGGGAGCAATTCCAGACTTGTGTTCTCCTTCCTCCCCCCCACCCTCCTCCTCCTCCTCCTCACTCTGAGAATACTTGAGTGGTGATTTTCTTGAGTGAAATGTTTTCTGGAGTGATTCTCCAGCAGTGGATGGAGTGGGAACAGGGGAGGGGCGAGGTCTGAAGTGAAGATGGCGTCTCTGATTTCCGGCTTTCGATATTTGTAACATTGCACTTTTTCTTGAAGAAAAGATTTTGTTTTTGCAGCTCCCCCCGTGAAGGTTCCCCAGGCTGTTGAGCAGTAATATTAGTGATATACCGAACGATAGAACAGACTGAACACAATATACTCGGTAAAGGCTCGTTCACGCTAAGGAGTTGTTTCATAAACAGAGGCGTGCAATGGCCTGTAGGAGTCTGTTGTAGATAACGACCATCATTACAAAAATCGCATTTCCCAAAATGTGCCATTGTTTCGGATTTTGATTTGATTTATAATGGTCCGTATCAGGTTATGAGATGAAGAGAATGCAGCTGCCATAAACAGAGAGAGGGGGATAGAGAGAGAGGGGGAGAGAGAGATAGAGAGAGAGAGAGAGAGGGGGGAGAGAGAGATAGAGAGAGAGGGAGAGAGGGGGAGAGAGAGAGAGGGAGAGGGAGAGAGGGGGAGAGAGAGAGAGGGGGAGAGATATGAATGAATGAAGATTATGAGGCACAGAGGCAGATGGCCCAGGTAAGTTTTTTGCTCAGCCTCACCATACAGGTAAATGTGACGACATTCGCGGGAAGGCGAACACAAAGCGGGCGCAGTCGCGCGGCGCCTCCCCCCGAGCCCTCCCTGAACGAAGGACGCCTGATCTGAAACGCCGAGAACACAATACAGAAGCGAATACCCGCCCGCGGTTAACGGGGCCGCCACCGTTAAATGAGACCTGTGAGATGAGACGTGCGGAGAGATGCCCTTTGAATGCGGTCGGCCGTCTGGGTGAGCAGATGCTTAAAATCTCTGTTGATGAGCATAGAGTCGCGGTTGAAGTCCCAGGAGTGCCGTACTGCCAGTGCGCCTGAGCATGCCTGTATAGCCATGGGTGGGTTTGTGCCTGAGCATGCCTGCATAGCCATGGGTGGGTCACAGAGCTAGATGGTGACATTACTGATGTTGTTTTTTAATAGGGAGCAGAGAGAGAGAGAGAGAGAGAGAACATGGGGGAAAAAAGAGAGTTGGCTTTGGGGAGAAAAAGATCAAAATGGAGGGGGGGAGGGCAGAGCCAGAGAAACAGAGATAGGAGGGATTAATAGAAAACAGAGAAGAAAAAAAAGAGAAGCAAAGATTTTGACGAAGAGGGCAGAAGTGAGAGAGGGAAGCAAAGAAAAGAAGGCTTTGGGAAGAAAGGGATCAAAATGGAGGGCCGAGAGAGAAAAGGGGGAGAGATGAAATAAAGGATGAGAAGGAAAAGGGAAGACTTTGATGATTAGGAAGGAAGGGAGAGAGTGGTTGGAGAAATGAGGGGGAGGGAGGGATGGCATAAAATTAAGAATTCACAAAGACAGAAACGAGAGAAAAAGATTAAAGCGGTATAGCACTGGTACATGACAGCCGGGTCTCAGATAGTAAGAATATAATGATGCTGGAGCCTGTGCCGCGTTTCTGTGCCTGTCTGTGCAGAGTACAGACCCTCAGAGTACATGCACTGTGCTGTGGCTGTAAGACTGAAAATTATTGATCCTTGGGATTGTCAGTCATAAACCCTGACTTCATTGAGGGTGCAATAAAACAATTCACCAGGTGGCCTAAGAATCTCCTGTTCTACCCACCCCTTACATCTTTGCCTCGTCACACAGGACTCCCAACTCCACTGCCCTACAACAAAAGGCACAAAGTTGTAATCGACAGCTGGAATGACATTAGAGGTCCTAATGACGTCAGCAACCGAGGCCTGTTCTCAGGCCGTAAAAGGCCTGTGAACACACACCCTATGTTAAAATATTCTGGACTGAAGCAACACTGTATGTATAAGGCATCTTATGTATGTATGTATGTGAATAACTGGATAATATGATAAATGTGGTGGATTGGGATTAATATCAATTGAAATGTGGGGTAGGTAAGGAATAAAGAATGTGTTTGGAAGGGGGATTGTAGGTTATCAGGGATGTGCTTGTCCACATAAGTATCTGGATCACAGAGTGGCTATCACCTGGACCTCACCTGGTATCTAGATAAATGACAGGTAAAATCATAAGATCACGCGCCGTCGTACAAAGTATCTTATTGCTATCACTAGATCGGGGAGGGGGAGTAGACTGTAGTTGATTTTCCTGGAGGAGAAGGGGGGTCTCTTGGTGGTTAGATTTTACAGCCCTCTTCCTGGCCAGACCTTGTTTGGACAAACAAAGGGAATTGTGGAATGTGGAAAGCCTGCCCAGGATTGCATTTAAGGGAAGTCCAAAGGGACATTCATGGTGGATCTGCCTAACAGATCACCTGGTGCTGTCATGGCACCATAGCTCGTCCATTATGATGTATCTGCTTAACAGATCGCCTAATGCTGTAGTGGCACTATAGTTATACCCGTATAGGAGTATCGGCCTAACAGGTCTCCTGGTACCATAGTCACATTGTACGGAATCATTTGGTTATACTTTGTTGGTGAACCTGTTCATGTTTCTTTGTCTTAGCAGCATGTTATCCTGTGTTTAGCTATAGGTATTGAATGTGTTCAAATTTGCTCTTACAGTCTTAACCAGTGATTATTGTCATTAATAAATTATTCTATTTTTAGACCTGATTTGCGTGGTCTCCGTGAATTGTGTCTCTATTACCGGGTTTCACACTGACTAATCTTGTTTGTGGTAATGTGACGGTTCTGCTAGGCCTTAGCCAGTACTAGGCAGATTCTATGTTCAATACCTCTGAGCGCCTGTGATGGTGACATGTTAAAAACCTCTGAGTTTTCACTTTCTTAGTATATGGTGGATTCTATGTTCAATACCTCTGAGTACCTGTGATGGTGACATGTTCCAAACCTCTGAGTTTCTCTTTTCCTAGTATATGGTGGATTCTATGGTCAAAAACCTCTGAGCACCTGTGATGGTGACATGTTCCAAACCCTCTGAGTTTCTCTTTTACCTAGTAGATTCTATGGTCCGAACCTCTGAGCACCTGTGATGGTGACATATTCGAAACCCGCTGAGTTTCTATGTGGCTAGGGTCTCTGAGCTTGTCAGTCCGCTTCAGTGTGTCAGTCTGCACCCCGTATCCGGGGCTATTAGCGTCCCCGGTATAGATAGTTTCAAAAGAACAGAGTTCCACTCGCAATCAAGCGTCAATTCTAATTGGAGTCAGATATATACGAGTATAGTATCAGCGTTGGTGGCTGACAGTTAATATAATATACACAGGCTGCCTTTTTGGATAAGCTGGAGTCAGTCTGCAGACCAAACTTAGAGCGGGAGGCAAAGTGGTACTATTGTCTCTGACCCGTGGTCAATTACTAGCTGATCCCGCGAATTTAAAGAAGCAGTCTCATCCGGTTGTAAGAACAGTAACATTTCAAAACTCTTACCTTTTCCCACAGCAACAACGGAAAATATCACGCTTAAACCTTCGATCCGGGCTATTCCCTCATTGGTCTAGCTGCGAGGGATTTACATGGCTCTGTCTGTGCAGGGTACAGACCCTCTGCTGTGGCTCTTTCTGTGCAGGGTACAGACCTCCTGCTGTGGCTCTGTGCAGGGTACAGACCCTGTGCTGTGGCTCTGTGCAGGGTACAGACCCCCTGCTGTGGCTCTTTCTGTGCAGGGTACAGACCCCCTGCTGTGGCTCTGTGCAGGGTACAGACCCTGTGCTGTGGCTCTGTGCAGGGTACAGACCCCCTGCTGTGGCTCTGTGCAGGGTACAGACCCCCTGCTGTGGCTCTGTGCAGGGTACAGACCCCCTGCTGTGGCTCTGTGCAGGGTAGAGACCCTGTGCTGTGGCTCTGTCTGTGCAGGGTACAGACCCTGTACTGTGGCTCTGTCTGTGCAGGGTACAGGCCCCCTGCTGTGGCTCTGTGCAGGTACAGACTCCCTGCTGTGGCTCTGTGCAGGGTACAGACCCTCTGTTGTGGCTCTGTGCAGGGTACAGACCCTGTGCTACACTCAACAGTTAACAGACTGTGGCCCTTAATTACGCTCCCCTGGGCGGACGTTCAGCATTCTTCCTCCCCTTCCCTCTCTTTTCCTCTCCCTCTCCTCTGCTCAGTTTCTACTGGGGGCTGCAGAGTTGTGCCGGTCAGTGCCGGCCCCCTGTGTCTCTAACCTAGCTACAGCGAGAGCAGTTTGTGACTGTCAGTTAGCAGGTGGTCTTACAGTTCTCTCTCGCGCGCACAGGCTACACGTGCACCGCGAACAGAACAGTACAGGATTCCTCTCGCCATGCTAGCGCTACTCCCAGCAGACACGTAGCAATGCATGCATTGTTATATATCCCTAGGTAATTCTGCAAGCCTGTATCTTGAGGCGAGATATCACAGGCACTTCACATCACAACTACCAAACTGCGACATTGGGAAATCACTGACTGTAAGGGTCACGGGGACTGGCGGGATTGTTTACACAAGGCTGAGATCGCGTGCCTATTTCAGGTTTTCTTTTCCGCGTGCTAATTTCAGTTTTCTGGCTGCAAACACCTCAGGCAGATCTGTGTGAAATTGAAGCCTAATCCATACACTCGTGTCTGCGTACGGACTGCCCTAATAGCTAGGCTTTCCAAATTGAGTTAATAGATTCAGAATGAGAGTGTCGAGAGTGTCTTTGTATATCAGGGGTTAAAAAGCCACCCGCATAACTAGGTTACAGAGCTGGTCATGGTAACCTTGTTGCAATTATTTTAATAGGGAACAGATAATATGATTGTTCTGATAATATTAGCAGTTACTCTGTTAGGTGGAGGGGGCAGTTTCTCTCTGTCTTTGGGTGTGATTATATACTGGACTGGACCTGCCACCATCCCAAGCTGAAGATTACCCTAAGGGGAAATGTTTTAATACAATATAATAATTCATATCACGTTAGTTGCAGGATTACTACATTACAGAGTTCTCTTGTATTCTGGTATACACATAATTTAGGTTGGATTATTATTCTATCAGCATATTAGGTAATCTTGAAGTGAAAAATATATTTTCCAACCATTTTTGTGCTCAATAATGTGTATATGCTATGCTGAATATACCTGCTATAATGAGACCTTAAATGGAAATATGACAATATTGAAAAAGTAAATGATTTACTACTGTGATGTGTCTCAAATGACAACGAGTAAAGAAAGTCAAGATTTGTTAGGAAATGTGACAAATTGGACCGTCTCGTTTTAGAATTTTGGCAGAAAGCTGACTGTCGCATTCTACTGAAGCGCTGAAGTGTTCACCTCCTCTAATTATGAAAATAATATGTTCACGACTCTTCGGTTGTGTTGGAAGCAAACGGAAGGTTCTTGTTCCCATGAAAGCGCGTTTCAACTCCGTCTCGCGTCGGCACCACTGCCTTCTCGTCTACGGCGCGAAGCGGCGCTAAAAACATGCTCGCCGTCGACAGTTTGAAGGAGGGGGGGATTTCGGCACAGATTCAACCAGTTTTTTTCCATAGATCTTTTTTTCAGGAAGTGGAGAGTCTTGTCTGATCTTGGAAGTTAGAGTTTGTTACATTATATCACATTGCAGGCGTTTAGCAGCCCCTCTTATCCAAAGCATTATTTGTTTGCATTTTTACATATTATCCGTTTATGCAACTGTTTTGTGCAACGGAAAAGGGGCATTAAGTTGTTCAACAGTACCCCATTTGTGCACTGTTTATATCGTACCGTATCGATTGATGGTATTTGAGGAAGTAATGATTCCCCTGATATTATAAACCCCAATTCCAAAAAAGATGGGACAGTTGGGTTGTTTCTCCTGACTCATTTTCCTGTTGAACTCTATTGAAAAAAATAAGTCAGGAGAAACAACCCTTCAAGTGATCCATCCATATCTACTGCATATCTGGCAGCAGAGTGATGGTTAGAGGCTTGTTTGATACCTCAGACCCTTGTTGACTTACAGTCATTTAGCCAACCATGGGTTCCATACTATTCCCATGTAATTTACAGCTTAATCTAGTCCCACCCCCCAATTCCAATAGAGATCCATTCAAATGCAGAGAGGTTATAGTTTTGCTTGTAAAAGTACCTGGAAATAAGATATCAAGGGTCTTTTGATATCCTTTTATACCCAGTCATGATAGCATCACCTACGTTTTTACCTGTGGAATGTTCCAAACAGGTTTTCCCAGTCTTTTTTTTTGCCCCTGTCCCAACTTTTTTGGAACGTGTTGCAGGCATCAAATTTGGAATTAGCGTATATTTATAAAAATCAATAAAGTTGAGAAGGTAAAGCTGTTATGATACTGATACTGGAATGGACCCAAATGCAGGACTCGGAGACAAACTCAGGCAAAACTCTGAAAGGAGTGAATTTATTAAGACAATGAATAGGCAAGCAAGCAAACATGGGAGCTAGGTGACGGTCAGGATACAGGGTTGGCGAGTTACAAGAGGGTAGGATAGAAGACGGGGCAGGAACAGGGAAGCAGGCAGGAGGGCAAGGTGACGGGCTGGATGCAGGGTTGGCGAGTACAGGTGGGCAGGAACGGGGAAGCAGGCTGGACGGGCGAAACTGAAAACAAGACTGAGACAGGTAAGTACAAACAAACAGAGGCCAAAAACACACCGAGCACACAACAAACTGACGGAGCGAACTGGCAACAAGACAAACAAAGAGGGGAGAAACAGGTGAAAGGGAGATGAGAGTAATGAATGTGAGTGCGGAATGCGAGCAGAGGAGGCGAGTGATAGACTGGGAGATAATGGGGAGAAAATGAGGGACTAAACGGGGAAACCACGCCCAGCCTCTGCACAACATGGAGCAGAAAGACAAGGTAAACGAAAAAACATGGCATGAAACAAGAGGAATGAGGAAAACGAGGAGAACGAAAGGAAGGTGGGCTGGAAGGGAATGGCGGATGTTACAAAAACATTAAATATATTTTCTTTGTACTGTTTTCAATTAAATATATGTAAAAGCACACTGCTTTCTGCTTTTGTATGCATTTTACATACTGTCCCATCTTTTTTGGAATTGGGGTTTGTAGATACAAGTGTTTTTGTACTATATAAGATCAACAGAGATCCTTATGTGTTGGTGAAACTCTTAATAGCGCATCAGTTCCAGTTGTGTAAGCATTTATTTTGCAACACAGTTGCAATGAGAGCTGCATGTGTGATACTGATAGCAAGCAGGTTTTTTTCTGTCTAACTGATTTCCATTCGGGCAGAAGGTGTTTATATAAATTCTGTACTGGTGCCTCACTATTGTGCTGAACAGGATTTAACTTAATTCACAACACTATCCTGCACTTGTCAATGCCAACAGATAGCTAGTAATATTGTGTTTTGAGGGAAGCTATCACATCGCCATATCACATAATTTCTGCCAAGACTCAGATCATGGAAAATTACTGACTGCAGATCATGTGGAAGTAATGTTTATCCAATTATTGTTTATCCAATGTTAAGACCACACATCACAGACTGGCTCTCTCAGCTGAAAAGAAGCTCCTTAAAAATGGCAGAATGACTGGATGGTCACCATGGATACAATTTACTGTCTACATCAAAGTTCAAGCCTTTTTGCGTCTGTCCTAAACACATTTCATAATGACAAATTGTCTGTACAGATTCAATGTGTTGTTACGACAAATGAAGCAGTTTCCCGCAATACTTTGAATAATAGCTCAGACTCTACATATAAGAATGGGTGGCACTGTCGCACAATGCCTCAGGAAATGGGGTTGTAATTCCAAAGTTGTAGGTTCAATTCCCAGGTAGAGCACTGTCGTCGTATTCTAGAGTGAGGTACTTAAACCTGATTTGCTTTAGTAAATGTCCAGTTGTGTAAATGGATTGTATGTAAAAGAATGTAAACAGTTTAAGTTGCTCTGGAACAGAGCATCTGCAAAATGCCTAAAATGTAATGCTTTCTATCTAACCCAAACCAAAAATACACCTCTTCTAAATTAATTTTTCCTGCCATAGTGAAATTTCCATGTCCTCAATATTCTGGTTGTGGAGACAGAATCGACTCAAGGTAACATACAGTATTCACCACTTAATCAAAACTAATGATAGGGCAGATTAACGTAGGGTGCTCATTGTAATTACTACTCTGAAACCGATGTAGGACATCAGGACAACAGAGTTCTATATTTACATTTATATTTGCATTATATTGACTCTCTCTCTCTTTCTCTCTCTCTCTGTCTCTCACTATGTTACACACACACGCTTGTTGAAATAGAGGAAAGAGAATAACATAAGCTTCACAGTGCAAAGCAGTCCTCACTGTCTGTCCCAGCTGCCTCTCCCTGCGTCTGTGTGGTCTCCAAAAAAAGGTCATAACGAGCCTGCAGTTTTTCAGCAAACATCGCATTGCTTTGTCTGAGATGTGCTGTGCGCGTCTGTTCTTGTGCTCACTGCGCCCAACAAAAGATATTTACTCTGTCCCCGTTTTCTTTTTCTTTTCAGTCATTGCTACCTGCGGGTTTGCGGTGGCGATGTAGCCTATGTGCTCAGTCAGCAGCCGGACAGCTCTAAAATCGTCTCGCCCACTCGCGCCCCGCAGCAGCGGATCTGTCTGCTCCTGAAAGGGAATCCCGTCCTGTCCACACACTGCCGTCTCCTGTTCCGTGTTTACAGAAACCGGTATGAGAGTGAGAGAATAAAACATCGGGAAACAAAAGGGAGGGAAAACACATATAAATCTTCAGTTTACAACAATAACGTGTCTTTACTGCTTTAATCTCTGTTTGTCTGGCTGTCAAATAACCAGTCTGGTCCCAAAATCTTTAGGGTATAACACAAGGCCCCGTAATATTAAACCATATTATTGCACATATTGCACAAAGTCCTTGGGAAATATGTAAACTAATTTAATACGAAATGCAATTTTGTATTTTTCAAAGCAAGCTGAAGTAGTAGTTCAGTGGTTATTTTCTGTGTTACACTGTAATGCGTCTCCCTTGCTCTGGTGATTCATGAATATAATTGCCTGGAAAAAAGGACCCTTGCATTATCAATAAAACACAGGCCTGATATTCAGTAGCCTAGGCCTATTTACTCCAGTACACATACCCCTCTGTTGTCATGGGAGATGCATATGTACTAAAAGGATGATTACCCTTTACCGTTTTGATTTTCCATTTATTTGATGTTCTTTTAAAAATGGATGCAGTTATCAGACATTCACTCACTGTCTTGCAGTTGTCTGTCTCTGTGTCCAAACTGGGGGGTTTTGGACACTGATTTATTTATTTTTTGTCTCCTCCAGAGCTGCCAGCCGTCACTTCTCTCCCTGCCTTTTGACAACTCTCTCCCAATCTGCAGCAGTCTTTAATTAATGCAGTCTTTAACTGATGTGGATTTTATAAAACACACAGTAAAACTGAAATGGTAGAAAAAAGAAAAAGACAGAAACGAAACTACCTCTTAAACATGCTACAAAAATACAGTTTTGAGCCTGCTAGGTTTTTGACCTGCATGACAGATTTGATTGAATAGCACTTTGCTTTAAGATGACCTGGTGGTTTTGATTGAATTGAGGGTTTGTTCTGTGAGAGCTCTCTGTAGGCTATTATTCTACTCACTAATGGCATCACATATTTTGGAAAATACCTTTTCAGCATAACGCCACTGTAGCAGTCTTTAACTGATGTGGATTTGATCAGAAACGCCATTCTGACTGACTGCCGAAGACAGACTCGAATGGGAAAGCAGGCAGACAGAGACACGTCTCGGAGATGCGGAGCAATGCAGAAATTGCTTGCTTATCTGCGCGCTGCTTAGTTTAGTTCTTCAGCTCGATCGCCATCGGGACAGTCGATTTTCTTTTCACGGTCACCTTCATTTTGTCCTGATTTCGGCATTGTGTAGAGCCGTCAATAATTTCACAGGGTTTCCGGTGAGAAGGGATGAGCAGTTGATTTCTAAACCCTGGCTTTGTCTTGCCATCGCTCACGCCTTGCTTACATTATTCAACTGTAAAACAAGATTAGAACTGAAGATAATATTATTCTATATATTGATCTGGGCATGAAGCGGAGACAGCGTAAACACAAGACTGACAGTTTTATCAGAAGAGTTTTGTTTGCTATTATTTGAATCATATTTATTCTTTTTATTATTATGACTATTACTACCAGTGTTATTCCATTATACCATACGACTACATGCTCATCTGACCTTTTTTGCTCCCCAGACAGTAACTGTCTCTTGATTCTATGATGATGAATAGAATTTTTTCTTGCAGGTTGCATGGTATCTTTTTTTTTTTTTTTTTAACATTTGGCATATTTCTATAAATATAAACTTCAGGAACTGGAACCACATAAGATCCAAATAATAAATTGGCTACTATGCAATGTTGGAGCTGATAAAGTCTTTCTTTTTTGCAGCAGAAAGCAAACAAAAAGTGTCTCTTTGGATTTTCTTTAATATCAAATGAAAGCATATATGTTGCTTAGGGGAAAAACATTGTCAAGACTGAGAAATGTTTCAATACCTGCCAGGACTGTTTCAAGTACTTTTTTCCCCTCTCCTTTATGAGATGGTGCATCACCACCTCCAGTTTGTGTACGCATTTCTTTGACGCTAAGATGATGTATGGCTTCCGCTCAAATAATTATGATTTCACAAAATTTCATTGTGCCACACCGATTGTGCCTTTTGCTACCTTTGTGAATCGCACACTATACTTTTAGAAGTCCAATTGTGTCTGATAGGGCCTCATCGGTCCAATAGCCTTACAGGCCCTTCTGTGGAGGAGTCACCTCTACATTACATTACAGTGATCAATCCATGTTCTTCTCTAACTGGAGCAAGAAACGAATGGGACATTTTCTGTTATATGTTAATAAACCCTTGAGAATTAATCCCTGGGGAAGTGTTTGGGTTAGATTTATCAAGGAGGTTGATGAGATGTTTTTACATGCCTCATTGGACTTATCGGGTACACACCGAAATTCATGGCCCTTGTACGAGTGATTTATAAATCCTTGCCATTAAGCTGCACTGACAGGAGTCTCCAGGTCCAGTGTCAGTATTCACTCAATCTCCAGGTTCAGTATTTATATGCAATGCTTGTTCAGTCATATCTGACTATTTCCTGAGCTTAAAGGGATGGTTCACACATTTTGAAAAATTTTACATTGTTTTACTTACCCCCAAAACAGTATGTAAGGCTGTTGTGATGCTGTCCTGGTCTCTGTTGTAACTAAAATTGGCTAAACCTGAATTGGAACAATGCTAACAATTAGCATCTTGCCATTGGATTGAATTGCCCCCGGCTAACTTTTGTTTAAATAACCACCTAAATCCACTCAAATAAGGTTTAAAAACAGCTTTACAAGTGTCGTTGTTGGAAACGAAAATGCACATATGATTACCGAGTGCACAAGGACGATATTTTTGCTCAAGTTACTGTATATGATTTTGTCGTTTCAGCCTCTGTTTAGATTTCAGTTATGAACATCCGGTAAGAGCGGGTGACTTTTAGTATCACTCCACCCCAAGAACGTCGTGGCAAGCTGCTTCTTGTTTTCTTCTTCTATGGTAAGCTTGTTGGGTTTATGATGTGAAACACTTCCCTCCCACAGGAGCCACCTAGGAACAGCACACTGTTGCACAAAGTAGGTGTACTGTTGACAAAAAAATGTTTTGGACAACTGGCAACTTTTCCATACGCTATTTCAGCATGTAGAATTCATACTACATACCATCAAACTAAACCTTTGTTTATTTAACAATTTCAGTGGATTTAGGTGGTTATTTAAACAAAAGTTGCATCATTCCAATTCAGGTTTAGTCCATTTTAGCTACAACGGTGAGACCAGGACAGCCTCACTCCAGCTTTACATACTATTCCGGGGGTAAGTAAAACAATACAAAATTTAAAAAAATGGGTGAACCATCCCTTTAAGTCCTCATCTAGAAAAACGAGCCATACTCCTATTTGTGCTCTAGGGGGTGATGTCACCTTCCGTGGCAGAGGTTCACAGATTCACTCACGCTTCAGAACACTGTAGATTAGGTTTGAAATATTCACTAAAGCAGCAGGTAACCAAGTCATGTTTTAAGATTGGAAGAAGCTCAGTGTTTTACCTTCAGATGGCTGGTGCCCCTAGATGTTGATACCCTTTGGGAGATTAGTCATTTCAGACGAGGAAGCATATTCAGATGGATATGTATTTCCTTGAACTCTGGCCTCCGTCTGAGAATTTTGTCCAGTGGGCTTTGGAGTCCATTCTTTAAATTGTGAATTTAACCGCCGCTGACTGGCTGGCATTAGCTTGCAGGGTCTAAGGTTTTGTAGTTGGCGAAACGCTCTTCGGTGGATAAGTCTGTCTTGGAGATTTAGTGCTTACTGATTTAGTGCTTCCTGATTATTGTGGTACCGATGTGTAAGTTGCACTTTATATATCGCAAATCAGTACATGATCAATACTGGAGAAACATTTTTGGAAATGCTAAATAATAATAATAAATTGATTTGTTGTCAAGCTTGTACATCAAGTATACTTCTACCTGCCTTGTCTATCCAATATTATTCTCATTCTGGGATGCTATTTAACCACTGTTTCCATCTTCTTGCAAATAGGAATGTAATAATATTAGTATAATTGTAAAAACTCAATCCGGCAAATTGCAGTTCCTTAATTAAAAAACCTTCAGGGTTTTACCTTTTAGTTTTTAGTGTAGTGACAGAATAATAAAATTCAACATATTACAATCTGTGAAATATACAATCTACCCACGGCCTGCTTTCCAAAATCCAGTATAAATGACATTTACACATTTCCAGTGCAACAAAGTCCCTGCTTGTCCTGACAAAAATAATGAAGAACAGATTTTGTGTGCGTGTGTTGATGAGAAACAGTGCTAATGTATACAAGACTACAGAGTGTGAACAGCCCTTTAAAGTTCTGTGTGATCGACTCCACCAAGCCAGAGAAGTCAGGATGATAAAAAATCAGTGGAAGCGAGTTGAATTAAACAGAGAAAAAGAGGTAGAGAGGGAGAGAGGGAGCGAAAGAGCAAGAGCAGTGTGGGTGGACGAGAAACACCCGGCCGCCTCAGCTGTGGTTGTTACAGGGCGGGGGTTGTCCGTGCGTGTCCCGATGTGGCTCTTTGAGTTATAAAGGAGGGAGATTGATGGGGAGAGGACAGTGGATGTCAGGATGGGTGGCGAGGGGGGGGGTGGGGGGGGGGGCTGTGAGAAATTTCCTTTTGGATATCAGTGATCCAGAAGAGCGCTTTCGGGTCAGGCGAAAAAGAGAAATGGAACACATAGAGGCCCCGGGGGCCGGGGGTGCTGTGCGGGTTAGCAGAGCGCACTGATCAGAGGCGAGATGGATCTAATGATTCTGGTCACAGTGTCAATGTCACACAGTAACGTGGGCAATTTTGGGTCTGTGTAGCGTACTGCAATTTCTCAATAATAGTGAAATACACAGTATATTTTTTTTTTTTGCAATTTTTGGCTAAATTTTCCTTCTGTTTCCCTTGTGACAGTTCTCTGTAAAAAGCGCTATACAAATAAAATTGAATTGAATTGAATTGAATATATGCTCTCCGTCTCTCTCCTGCTCTCTCTCTCTCGTTTGATTTTTCTTTCTCCTGCTCTGTCTGTCTTTCTATCCCGTGCTCTATCTCCCCTGCTCTCTTTCTCCCACTCTCTCTCCCCGTTCTCTCACTCTCTCCTGCTATCTCTCTCTTATTCTCTCTCTCCTGCTCTGTCTCTCTCTCCCCATCTTATTCTCACACACATAAATATACACACATAATAAGAACCTTTTCGACATGGGGTCCCTCGGGGTACAATCAGGCGTGCTGGCCGTCATGGCCAGGGAACACAGTGGAAGTGTGTAGAGGATTAGCCTGTGGTACACCAGGGCCTGTTGATGGGCCCTGCTGAGAATCCTCCTTATGAAACTTTACACCTCCTGGATGAGCAGGAAAGATGGGTGAGAGAACCGTTCCACTTCAGAATAAATGGTGCTGCTCCCCTCCTCTTGTCCCTGCTCTCTTACATGGATTTGGGACACTCTAGGTCTTTGAGGCATGCCGATAGCTTTACAGGCACACGTGTCTTTGTACACACATGGTAGATGGGTTCACAAACACGTGCCTTTGATACGCTTTAAGACATACGTCATAAACATGGCGACAGGCGCACACTGAATGAGTGTACAGCATTTGGGGACCCACATCAAACAACAGTCGCATTAACAGCATTTAGCATAATGCAGTCACTAACAGATACAAACTGTATATTTATTTATTGAAATATTACACTTCTTTATGCTTATATCGTACAGTGCTACGATGTAGCAACCGTAGAACACTCATAGCACGTCCCCTTTAGCTTTTATTTCAAAGAAAATACGAAAGAGACATTGAGATGGAGACGCAGCGTACAGCTCTTGCCTCTTTGATCTGACTGACCTGCTCAGATTTCAGAGTCTGAGGCTGAGGGAGAGTCCATCAATAAATCAGTATGTTCGCTGAGCTATGAAATTGTGCCAGTGAATTACAGTCTGGACACTTGTCTTAAACTGTAGACCAAAGCGATCAAAAAAGGCTTTTGTGTCACCCGGCACTCGTAAATCCATCGCACGTCACGCAGCGGTACCTGTGCCGCTCTGGACCGTGAAAAGAAGGGGAGGAGCCTCTGTGTGTGTGGGGGGGGTGGGAGGGGTTGGACTATACTATGCTAATCAATGAAATAGAAAGGTTGGCAGAGCACTAACAGAAACTTGGATGGACGCAAGATGGAGGATGTCCAATTCTACTTCAGTCTTTCAACTGGGCAGCAGTCTCTGAGAAACAGACCACGTGAAGTATGGAAGCCAGCAGGGAAGCATGCTTTGGCTTTCTTATAGTCCGCACTGTGGCAAAGAGTCAGAAGTAGCTGGTCGGTGTGTCAGAAAAAAAATAAAATAAATCAAATAAAAAACTAAATAGGCTGCAAAGAGGCACCCGTGCTCGAGCCATCAAGAAGGAAATGTTCCTGCCTGTTCCTAAAATAAAGGCCCAGTGCTACTCTCAACTCATTGGCAAGATTTCCATGGCGTGTTTTGTAGCGGGGAGTATTATCGAGTCAAACACCCATTATATTTATATGATGGTCTCGGGGTGCCTCCAGATTGTCAAAATGCTAATGTCATTAGGTAAAAAAGCAAGTAGTGTGTATTTTTTTTTTAAATTTGAAGACACCTCTTAATGACCAGCAGAAAAAAAAGAGAAGTGTTGATAGTATAATTTCTATATTATAATATGTTATGACTACATTTAATCTTCATTATTTAACACCACTGTGCAAGTAATATTTTGTTTGGTGGATTATTTTGCGAGCAATAGCAATAGGGTTGCGTGCCCTACAGTCTGTGCATATTTTAATTGCAGGTTCAAAGCTTACTCCCTGCTGGGCTTTTCATTTGAAGGTAGGGTAAAAATAATATTAACAACACTTCTCTCTCTCTCTCTTTGTTTCGCTTGTCATTAAGAGACGTCTTCAAACAAAGCAAAATATGTGCCGCCTGTTTTCTTCCGAAAACGGAAAAGAGAGAAAGGATTAACAACTGGTTTTGGTCAGTTGGTTTGTAGGAGAAACAAGGCTCTAATTACATCTGCGAGACGGTTCCATCTGTAGATGCAAATACGAATTTTACTTCACACTTCAGTTGCCAGGCACAAAGACACTGTTGTAGTATTACTTTTTAGTTCTGTTAGCTCTGAAGGGGAAATTTGAGGGCATAAAAAAAACAACATTGTGAACGTGCTTATTTGGATGTACCAGTTGTTATGCCAGTTTCCATAACGGACCACGGGGAATAGAGGCTAATTTTTATTAATATTAGTCAGCAGGACCCCAGAGGAACTTCCTGAGCAGTGACATGTCTCCGTGTGTATTCATGGCGTTCTGACAAATATTCAGATGTTCCGGCTGTGGGATTCGGTCACAGCTGATTGAGAAAATATGTGATGCCTGACCAGCTTTCATTTTGGTCCCAGTGTGTGAATCTTAATTGTTTCCAGTGACAGATGTGAGTGTGAAATGAAATTCACAGTGACTGGTTGCGAATGTGTGTGTGTGTGTGTGTGTGTGTGTGTGTGTGTGTGTGTGTGTGTGTGTGTGTGTGTGTGTGTGTGTGTGTGTGTGTGTGTGTGTGTGTGTGTGTGTGTGTGTGTATACGTGTAATTTGTGTGTGCTGTATGTGCACCCCCCCCCCCCCCCCACACACACACATTTGTGTGTGTGTATCTGTGTGTACATGTGCACATGTTTGTGCACATGTGTGTCTGTCTGTGTTTACAGTGCACACACTTGGGATTTAACGGATCGCACAATGGCAGACAAGTCTCTCTGTCATAAGAAAAAATTGCTCTGAGATAACGTCCTACTGACATTGGTGGATGAGATGGGTATAAACAAATTTAAATTGAAGGTGCAAAGTTTTAGACATTTGCTCAGTGTAAAATGGGTAGGCTAATGGAGACAGACCAAAACTGACTGACAGAGGCATGATGAAATAGATGTATCTGTCAATGAAAAGCTCACCGGTGCAGCTCAGGCATACCAAATTGAGGCCTGCCACAGATGGATGGCTTCTTCTGGGCCCTTAAATCATAGTAACACCTCCGAAAGCAGGTATAGAGACATATATTAGGCAAGGGGCTTGAGATCCGTACCCATTTCCTCCATGTCCAGAATCTGCATCAGAATGGAGGTTTTTGCTTCTCTTTTGTAAAGGAATTTCATAATCCATAAGGACGTTGAGAACATTGGGAATCTTCTGGAAAGAGCCTGAAGAGGCCTTTCACTGCTGCGGACGATGGCCCTAAACTGGGCATCCCACTTGTGCGCTGTAAACAGGCACTGATCCTGGATCAGTATCCATATTCAAAGCAAAATGGTTTAGGTGGGATTCAGGGGAGGTCCAGGTGCTCTTGAATCAGCTGTCAGCTGTGGCAAAAGTATCTGTCTTCCTGTTGTGTGCAGGTGGCTCTGAATACCAGGTTGTATGTTATGTAGACCTCAGAGTTCAGCCGTCATTATCATATTACTGTCTGTTCTCATCGTCAAGTTAGTCATTATCATTCATTATCATTGTTCGATGATCAGATGTTTGTCTTATTGGTATTCATTATCAGACCACCATTGCTTATTTATCAGAACACCATTATCAGAATTATTTGTTAGCTGATTACCAGTTCCATTCCCACAGTTGTTGACTTGCAGGTCTATTTCCTGTCTGGTTCCCTGCTTCAGTCACTAGTCATCCTCATCGCTATTGGTGTTGTTTTCGCCCCGGAAGCTCACTGCCTTGTGAGTGAGCGCCTCCTATCTTCTCTCCGCGATCATTACAGCTTCCTGTAGCCATAGCTGGACTCACGCCCCATTTGCGTCTGATATTATCAATCTTTTCTGTGCTGATATGGAACAGATCGCTATGGTAACACTGCTGATTTTCATTACTTTTATTCATCCTTTATTTATGCAGGAATAAATAAAAAAACACATCTCTTTTTCCAGTGTCACCTGGACGTGGCATTTTATATCAGTTGGCATATTAAACCCTTTATTTCATTTTACGGTGCCATTTTATACTTGATATGATGTGTTAGACATGATGTAACATTTATATTTAAGCGTTGAGCACATATTCTCACCCAGAGTGAAAAAATGCAGAGGCTTTAGGCAAAGTGTCAAAGCACTGCCATATAATCAGTGTAGCACATAAACCTACAACATAACATTAGGCGTAGGTGCCATAGTTGCATGAGAGGGAAGGGGTTGCCATGCATATTTTGTCTTCTGAAACTATTATCAACAGTTTGTTGTTGACTGCATGTGGTAATAACTGCTTCTGGTAAGTCGAATGGCCAAAAAAAAAAAAAAAAAACAGCAATGGTCTGAGACCGTTTTTGGACATTACTGTACTTTCTCAAGCGTCTCTTCCTGGTTTAGGAGAACCAGCCCCTGGGTTTTTTTGGGGTGTCTTGGTTGACTGATTGATGTGCGGGACACTGGTGATGTTGCAGACCAATCAATGGCTTAAATGCAAGATTAATTTGCCCTTATCTTTGACTTGCAAACAAATGTGTGTGTTAGAACTGTGGATGCGTAAAATGCATTTCACTTGCAGTCATGCTTGATACTCCTCCTTAACCCTTGTGTGGTGTTCGTGTTTTTGTTACTCACCCAGTGTTCACGGGTCTGGTGGACCCACAACATTATTTGGTTTTAAAAAAAATAAAGCCATAACAATTTACGTAAAAATACTTCACAGATATTGACTTCAGATCTCAGTTACAAGCAATATAGACAGCATATATGGTTAATATTGACCATTTACCTCTGCTAGATCACATTTATCAATTAAAGTGATATTTGTTTTTTGTGATAAAATGTGATTTTTGTGTTCTTTTACATGTTCATCACAGAAAATGAGCCACGACCAATGAGTCTCAGGTTGAAAAAATTATGAATTGTATCATTTTTCTTTTAGTAAACATTGAATACGGGTCCCACAGACCCGAACACCACACAAGGGTTAGCTTGCGCGTGGGCATTGATAGTGGAGTGCACGTCAAATACTGGAAAACACCAGCTCGTTAACTCAAAACTCAGCCGCTCATTAAACTCAGCCACCTAATCAGACATCTTTGACATGTGACAGGGGAGTCAAATAAATAAATAAATACTAACATTAAAAAAAAAAAAAATCCTGTTTGCCATATTTCCTGATATAAGGTTTATTCATGCAGAGTGGTCTGATTCAGATTTTTAATAACATACTGTCTAATTAAAGAAGAATTGAAGGCAGACAGAAAGGCAAGCTGGCATTAATTCATCCCAATAGCTAGATGAATCGTGCTTTGGTTGAACTGTTTGGCTCGCTGGGGGACGTTTGCTCTAACTTCTGCACTGCTGTGTCTGTTATGATTCCAAGCACGGACTGGACTCAAATGCACGACTCACACACACGGAATTCCAATGTTCCAATAATTTATTGCTTATTGCAATACTCCGGAAGCATAGGGAGATGGTTAGACAGACAAACAGAAACCATTAATGGATCAGCGGGAGTGGGAGAGGCCAGGGACTGGATGGTGGCAGGAATCCGGGCAGGTTGAGCAGAGGAGGAGCGGGGAGCGGGAGACGGGGCAGCGTGGAGTGGGCACGAACAGCTACAGGTTGGCAGAACTGGAGCACAGACAGGATATGCACAAACAGCTGCAGGCTGGTGGACTTGGAAGCAGACAAGAGTTAGTTGACAGCAAGGCAAGACTGGATAAACAGCGAGTTAACGCAGTTTCTAGCAAGAGTTAATTAAAGAAAGGCAAGACAGAATTAGATACAAAGTATCAGACGAGACAAGACCAGAGTATTACTACAACGAGACTTAACGAACTGGCACAGGACAAAGAACACCGGGTGACTAAATACAAGAGTTAATAGGTATCAATTAAGTGCAGCGTGCAAATGTATGCGTGAGTGATTAGCGGAGCAGAGAGTGTGCAGAATGCATGCGGAGAGAAGGAAAGGGATAGGCGGAACACAGAGCAATGGAACAGAGTGACACGAAAGGGAAAACCACGCCCAGCCTGCAGCACGAGGGGAAACAAACGGAAAACAAACCAACACGATACGAGAGGAAACAGGTAAAACACGGGGCACAAAGGGACGGGAATGAGAGCGTCACAGTGTCTTTCTTTTATTTTTTTAAATTTAAGCTCGAAATGAATGTGCGCTTGAATACTCCTTTCCGCTGTGACAACATTATTCCATTATTGCTTTCATCCAAATGAGCTTGGCTGATGGGTGAAGATGCAAAAAACATTATGTGTACACCTAATTCGAATGTTCATATTTGATAATAGTTTCAGAAGACAAAAGAATGCATGGCAACTGTTCATATTGTTGTACAAACCCCAATTCCAAAAAAGTTGTGACAGTATGTAAAATGCACAGAAAAGCAGAAAGCAGTGCTTTGTAAATTCTCTTTTACATATATTTATTTGAAAACAGTACAAAGAAAGGGCAAAAATAAAAATTAGAAAGTTCAAAAAACACCTGTTTGGAACATTGCACTGGTAAACAGGTGATGTTATCATGACTGGGTATAAAAGGATATCAAAAGACTCTTGATATCTTATTTTCAGGTACTCCTACAACAAAACTATAACCTCTCTGCATTTGAATGGATCTCTATGGGAATCTGGGGGTGGGACTAGATTAAGCTGCAAATTACACGGGAATAGTATTGAACCCATGGTTGGCTAAATGGCTGTAAGTCATCAAGGGTCTGCGGTATCAAACAAGCCTCAAACCATCACTCTGCTGCCAGATATGCAGTAGATGTGGATGGATCACTTTAAGGGTTGTTTTTCCTGACTCATTTTCCTTTTGATATGGAAAAATATGTCAGGAGAAACAGCCCTTCAAGTGATCCATCCATATCTACTGCATATTTGGCAGCAGAGTGTATGGTTTGATGCTCGGTTGATACCGTAGACCCTTGATGACTTACAGCCATTTAGCCAACCATGGGTTCCATACAATTCCTGTGTAATTTGCAGCTTAATCTAGTCCCAGGTTATAGTATCACTAGTACCGCGTGTAAGAGTACCTGAAAATAAGATATCAAGAGTCTTATTGATATATTTTGATAGCTTATTGATCACCTTTTTACCTGTGGAATGTTCCAAACAGGTGTTTTTTGAACTTTCCAGTCTTTTTTTAGTCCCTTTCCCAACATTTTTGGAATGTGTTGCAGGCATCATATTTGGAATGAGCATATATTTACAAAAATCAATAAAGTTGTACTGTTTTCAATTACATATATGTAAAAGAGAATTTACAAATCACTGCTTTCTGCTTTTATGTGCATTTTACATACTGTCCCAACTTTTTGGAATTGGGGTTTGTAGTTTATTGTGTCTTACTGACTTAGCCTTATACCTTACATAACTTACTGTGTAAACTAGACTCAATGTTCATGTCTATGGATAGCTGCTACTTTATGATAGAACTGTACTTTATCTGACCTGTTCATAGTTGTTGCAATGACCTTCGGTATTCACTTATTGTACATTGCTTTGGATAAAATCATCTGCCAAATGAATGTAATGTAATGAAAGCCTCGTCTGGTCTGACAAATGTTTTGAAAATTAAAAACAATAATCTAAAAAAAATTTTATTAAAAATAATCTGCTTCTTTCTGTCTTTTTCAAGAAGTAATTCATGTTCATGAAGTCCAAACCACCCTGAGACGTCACTGCAGGGAAACATCTTTGCGGTAGATGTTTCTTTAGAAAGGTTAAAATCTTTAGAAAACATCTCTCTTTTTTTTTTCTTTTTTTTTGCAAAGTTTATGCAGCATACTGATGATTGCCAGGAAGTGAGTGGCAAAAGCAATATTTGTAGTCGCAATATAAGTTCTGTGTGGTGAGAGAATTTAATTAAAAAAATATTTATTTGTCATTTCACGGAAAGGTTGTTATTACTGTGATGATGTATATTAATCAGTGTGATTGCATTGTTTTTAAATTTTTCCATTTCAAGCATTTTGTATGGTATTGTTGTGAGAAAATTTACCTTCCTTGTTTGCATTGGAAATGGGGGTAGCGTCTGGTGGTAAAATGAGCATGTAATTAAGCTTCAGGTAAAATCAAATGCTGATGTATAGCAAATGTCACGGTTTCTCTTCTGCACTCTGCGGGCAGTATGCTGTAAGTTATAAACTTTGGTTGTTGTTGGTTAAATTGGCTTTTTTCTGAGACATACAGGGTGGGGGTACAGAGATAAACTACAACCCCCCCCCCCCCCCCCCCCCTCCCCCTCCCCCTCCCTGTGGCTCCACCACTGAGCCCTTCTCAGTGCTAATCTAATAGGACGGTTATATTTGATTCCCGCTGTGAGAACCCAGGGCGAAGGAGAGCTGGCTGGGCCCTTTCTTCTCTTCTCCTTTTTAAGGTGGGGCCATTTTTTGGGCCCGTTTCTGCGTCTTCTGTTTTGTTGCCGCTGTCGTGGTGCCACTCTTCCTCTGCCATCTCTCTCTCTCTCTCTCTCTCACACACACGCACACGCACACACACTCCTCTCCCTCACACACTCCTCTCTCACTTTCGCTCTCTCTCACTCTCTTTCATCCAGGCCCCCTCCGATCAATAATTCAGAATCCTTCTGCAGAAGGCAGGCGGGCGGACTGATTAAACATGAGAGTAAGGGAAAGATGAGAGGAGAGAGGGAGAGAGAGAGAGAGAGAGAGAGAGAGAGAGAGGCAGCTCCTGATTTACTATGCTGTGGTTAAAGCTTACCTCGGTCAATATCAGCCTTGCGACAATAAACCTAACAGCAATTTACGGGGCTAGATCATATCACCGCTACGGCTGCAGGTAGAAGGAAAAGTTAAAAGCTCACCGGCGCCAAATAGCGCCACAGAGCCGCTCCTGGGTAAGAGGCCCGGGTGCGGCGTAGTCGTAAATAGAAAAAAGGCGTCTCAGGCCCGCGAGAGATGGCTCCCGTTCGCAGCTGCTTTGTCAGCAAAGCCGTTGTGAGGCACTTGCGAGGCACTCCATAAAAACGCCGCTGGATTCATTGGTGGAAAATTCCCTCTCTTCTGCTCTAAGCTTGTGTTAAGACTCCAGTTTGAAGACGCTTCTCAGCTGGAGATCGGTAGCACCTTTTTTCTGAGAGGGCTGCTGGAGTCCACTTCACTTCTTTCACTGAACCTCTTTAGTGTAATTTCACTGCATTTTAAACTCCGCCATTTTAATCTAATTTCAGTGTCAGTCTTCTGTGACCCTATTGACAACCATCCTGTTTTTTGCTTGTATTTATTCTCTCCACGTATTGAATGTACGTATGTACATTCGATCAAAACTGACACTATACGAAAACAATACACAATCCAGTTAATTACTTTATTATAATGGACATATGTAGGCCGCATGTAACAGAAAGCTTATCACTGGTGAATTGGCAAGGTTTTTGCATAGTAATAAAGGGTATTATTAGTTTTAGTTTTCTATTTGTTAATTGTGCATTTGGAGGGCTACTTTATTTTACCCTTACAAGCAATACAAAGTGTATAAGGTTATGATAGGACTGCTAGACTCATGGCCCAGTGCTCTGGTAGTACTTAAGGTAGTGTAATGGTATAGATAGACTAAGGGTGGTGTAACTCGGTGTAAATCTTGCAATAAATGAATAGAAGGCTGTGAAAAAATCACTTTCAGTTTGATTTAACAGTGTGTTTGGTAATCTTTTGAAGGATTTAGGGATGTAATTCTGTGATGTTTCGGTCGTATTGTGTTTTTCCTGAGAAATAAAATGCAGCCAGCCTATGCTGTTTCCAAGAAGATTTTCAGTAATCGCCTCAATCCCTGGATTTGCTTCCGTCATAGCCCAACCGCTGGGAACGGTGTCGCGTCGGCTGTTTAGTACTCCGCCGGGTGTGTAAGCGAACCACTGCGGGTGCACGTCAGGCAGTCCAGAGTGAGTCCGGAGAGACAGCGAGCCCCGCGTCCAGGCATCCCAACTCCGCTGACCTCACCTGCATGAGTGAGGCATTATTTTACATTACATTTAGAAGAAGCTCTCATCCAGAGTGACTTGTAATACAGGAGAAACATTAGTGCATTCACCTGATTCATATGCGCAATAGAGCCACACCTGACAAACTACATTCCCAGACCAGCAGGTAAAGATGGAACATCACTAAAACACTAGGGCAAGTGAACTATGCTAAGCAAGAACCAAAGTAGTTGATGTTTGTACATACAGATGAGGCATACAGATCACATCCATTACTAGCCCTAAAAAGAGAAACATTAATTAGAGACTGACATGGACACTTCAATGTGATGAGAGAGAAACCAGAAAAAAATGGATTAGTGAGGAAGGGAGAAAGGAAAAGAGAAGCCAAAATAGAGAGAGAGAGAGAGAGAGAGAGAGAGAGAGAGATAGAGACCATGAGAGAGAAAGGGTGAGAGAGAGAGAGAGAGAGAGATAGAGACCATGAGAGAGAAAGAGTGAGGGAGAGAGAGAGAGAGTGAAATTAGTACAGTGACTTTAAATATCTGAAGACCCTGAGCATTTTTACAATGCAGCAAAGATCATAAAGAGAGTATGCTGTGTTGGAAATGTAATGCCCCCCCCCCCCCCCCCCCCAGACACACACACACACACACACACACACACAGGGGCTTGTGCTTGTACGCAACAGTGCCACCTGCTGCATGGTGGAGTAACTACACCACATCAGCGAGCTGGATTTGCAGGAAGACTGATGGAGTTGTGATGTTTCTCTCTCTAGTTTCAAAAGGCCTGCTGACTCACACCTCATAAATATTAAGGCTGCCTATTTCGTCAACAGCATGTTGTTTCTTTAGCCCCCAGCTGAAAGCTCGCGGGCCTGATCTATTACAGCTCAGGGGGACATCAAAGTACGAGGCACACACTGAGTGCATGCGCAGGTCTACCATCCGTTACCTCCGCTGACGTCACTCTGGACTGGATCCAACGGAGAGCAGGCCCAAGCCTCAGGCATCAAAGACCCGACTGTGTGTGTGTGTCTGTGTGTGCGTGCGTGTGTTTGTGAGTCTGTGTGTGCGCGTGTTTGTGGCCTTGGCATTTGAATTGCTCAATGCGGAGGGAATCAGGAAGGCGGGTCAGCCAGGGCACGCTCGCCGTTTGGTCGCACACAAGACCTTTACTCGGCAGGCGCGGCGGGAGGACGCCCTGCCTCGCCACAGGGTCGTGATCAGCTTCCTCCGTCAGGGAGTGGGGCTTGGGGCTTCAGCGGCGCTCTGGCCAAACGGGTCAGCGCGCTACATCCCCTAGCGCCGTCAGGAGCGGCGCGGATTCAGCGGTGAGCGCGTGTCTGGCTCACCCGCTAAATAATCCAACAGCACACGGACCTCGCGGTGGCAGGGGTCAGCGGTGGGGAGTCCGCACGCCGCATGTGAACAGATCAGAAGCTAGCATCTCCGGTTTTACAGAGCACAGCTTAATTTCGATGGTTAAATCCTTGGCCGTAATATTTTGTTCCCTTTTCATGCTTAAATATAAGACTTGGCTCTTCTCTCCCACCTTCATCCCCCCTCTGGTTCAGCTGCTTTTACATTTACCTCTGTACGTATAGCTTCAGGGGCCACATGTATGTTTTGCTAGGCTATATCGGTACTCATAGCACAACTGCTTAGCTCCACAAATGGCACTAAAAACAGTACATACTGTATGTGTGATCTGCATGTGGTACTGAAAACAGTACATACTGTATGTGTGGTCTGCATGTGGTACTGAAAACAGTACATACTGTATGTGTGATCTGCATGTGGTACTGAAAACAGTACATACTGTATGTGTGGTCTGCATGTGGTACTGAAAACAGTACATACTGTATGTGTGGTCTGCATGTGGTACTGAAAACAGTAGGCTACATACCTGTGATCTATGTCCTATTCTGTGCCACGTGTTCTTGCATCCTTTTGTGTTGTACATAGTGAGAGGATGGGATGCGACACTATTTTTATTACTTCCGCCCTTGGAGATCGGTCATATTGCCTATCTCAAGAACTGGCTCAGGGCAGCAGTAGCATGGGGTGCAGGTAGGGAGGAGCAGTGGTAGGGAGGGGCACAGGTAGTGAAGCTAGGCACCGGTAGGGAGGGGCAGTGGTAGGGAGAGGCACAGGTAGTGAAGCTAGGCACCGGTAGTGAGGTACAGTGGTAGGGAGAGGCACAGGTAGCGAAGCTAGGCACCGGTAGTGAGGGGCAGTGGTAGGAAGGGGCACAGGTAGGCACCGGTAGTGAGGTACAGTGGTACTGAGGTGCTGCGGTAGGGAGGGGCACCGGTAGTGAGGGGCAGTGGTAATGATGCATTTGTGATTAATCACAAAGTTCCTTAATTTTTTAGAAAACATTCAATTAAAAAATCTGAATTGAATACTATCAGGAATAATATTTGCCAAACACTGGCAAGTGGATGTTTTTTTTGTTTAATCTATCAGAATATATCACAGTATATCACATATCACATGCCAAATAGTATCCACTGCATAAATCCCCTTAACGTTATATAGGTTGCTAAATCTATTCTATTAATAAGTGATACAAAATTCCCTCAGATATGTATAAATCATTTATATGTGAATTTTGAAAGTTCGTAATTTATTAAAAAACCCATGACAAAGTCCTTTGTAAATTATATCCTAAATTTAAAAAAAAAATAGAGCAAAAACAGGACTACACACAGAGCATCCAATCATTAAAAATGTATAGTACATATCTGTCATCTTTTCAAGGTACCCATTTATATTCTATCAAAATAACTAATATTATTGTCACCATTACCATCATCATCATCACCACCACACTGGAAGTAAAAATAAATGTCCCACTGCTGTAATGATCTACATCTCCAGTGTCCTCAAGTTACTCCTGATGTGAGAAGTAAATATTCAGTTCTCATGAGCTCACTGTGACAGAAATATGTCAGATATGCTGTTTTGCTGTTTCTCATTTGAGGTAAATACTGATACAGACAGCCTTTACCTCCGCATTGAACCTAATGATCTGGCTGTTGTCAACTTACACCCCCTGCTTCTCAGCCGCCTACGTTGCTGGTCTTTTCAGTCCTCTCCTGTTCCTATGCTGTCTGCTCCCATATTGATTCTGTTGAAATAGGTGTTGATATCAAACTGAGACAAACCCTTGGAGGTATGCACCACATAGTGAATCTGCCTTTCTATCTTTCTCTCCTGCACACACACCCACACACAAACACACACATGCACAGTCTGCACACGCGTGCATACGCATACGCACACACACAAACACACACACACACACTCACCGCACGCACGCACGCACGCACGCACGCACGCACGCACGCACGCACGCACGCACGCACACACACACACACACACACACACACACACACACACAGACTACCAGCACAGAGCATCAGATAGGTCTGAAAGTATGGATAAAAGGTAAGACTGATGTTTGCCCTGTGAGGGGCAAAGCAATCTGTGGCAAAGAAAGTAAATTAAATAATTTCTTTTTATACGATATCACGAGATATGGACGTACAGCAGTTCCGTCTCCGTAACACCGTACGTGCACAATAGCGACATCTGCTGTTGGAAATGGTAACTGCTATAAATTGCAAAACGGCGTTTTTATGTTCCTCATGCGTGGGTGTCATGACGTGTCCCACTTGGAGTCATGTGACTTAAGAAGACAGGACCACTGACTTCATGCCTCTCAAGCTGCGCAGGGATGTTTATCTAATCTCCTGTCCATCTGGCCGTCTGTTTTTATCCTCTTTTAAACTGCTACTGTGTTCTGTTGATGCTGATATTTGATCCCATCAAACCGCCGCTAAACTTGGAATGTGTTGAAAATGCATTTGACCTCTTCCACAAAGACAGTGAACAATGGTGCACTTTGATTTTTACTGATGAAATTAGGGACAGCACTCTTTGACAGGTTGTCAATGGCCATGAATCGGTATGAATTAATTATCCACATTAATCACATCAAATCAAATGCAAGGAAATCAAAGCTATTTAAGTTCTACACTTATCTAGGACACATTAGAGCTCCTAACATCCTCCATACCCATCCCTTTAGTTATTTATTTTTAAGTCTTTATTTTGGAATATGCTGAAATTTTATTGCACTTGTCTTTGTCGAGTAGTTCCTCCTTTAATCCCACAGTTTATTTCTGTCTGCATCTTTATTTGCTCTGTATTGTTCCTCTCCTGACTCATATATCTACTTGCAACACCACCTCCTCTCTTATGCCTTTCTGAGTCTCCACCTCCCCTTGCCTCAAACAAACCTCTGCTCTCCCCTTTCACTTCTTCTCTTTCAGCCTCTATCCCCCTTTCACCATCTCTCTCTTGTGATTTCCGCCTCCCATTTCTGAGAGAGAAAGAGGGCGAGGTAGGTGAGATAAGTTAATGAGGACTGAGAGAGAGAGATGGGGAGAGGGAGAGAGAGAGAGAGAGAGAGAGAGAGAGAGAGAGAGACAGAGATGAAAACGTATTGCTTGAAGCTTTCATTTTAAGTTACAAAATGAATTTGTCTTCACTCATCCACATGTAGGTGGCATTGCCATTGGGCAACGGTGTTAAATTCTGAATGGTCCTTCCCATCCACTTGCCATTAAATTGAAAAAGTAACCTTTCACAGCGGTGTTTTAGGATGCCAAGGCCTACAATTAACATTTTAAGAAATCTTTCCCAATGCAATTGCCATATTAAAATCATAATAGCCCATGTATTTTAGTTGCACTTTGTAACTTTGCACCATATGATGAAATGCTCCAGATGTTTTGATGCTATCTGTTTATCCATTGACAGATATGAATTGTACTTTGGTGCCATACTAAATCCAAAAGCAAATTTACACCTCACATAGACAATTTAGTTTATATTCTATTCGACTGCAACAACTGGTCAACGAGGCTCAGAACACCCCATGTGTATGGTTTTAAAATTGAACACTGGTCACGTGACATTATAGACTGGCAGCTTCTAACATTACAAGTGTGTGTGTGCGTGCGTGCGTGTGTCCGTGTGTGTGTGTGTGTGTGTGTGTGTGTGTGTGTGTGTGTGTGTCTGAGACCTGCTGAGGTCACTCCACTGGCTGCCAGTTGCAGCCAGGATCAGGTTCAAAGTTCTGACCCTGGCCTACACTGCAGCCAATAGGACAGGCCCCGCCTACCTGCAGGACTTAATCCAGAACTATGTTCCTGCTCGACCACTTCACTCTTCTACAGCAGGGCGACTCGCACTTCCCCCCCTCCGTGTCAACGGCTCTCGCTCGTCCCGACTGCAGAGTTTTTCCACCTTAGCTCCTCAGTGGTGGAATGAACTTCCCATTCCCCTACGTTGTACTCGAACCCTGCCTGCATTCCGTCGAGGCCTGAAGACACACCTCTTCAGACTCTACCTTGACTGATATTCTAACCTAGGAATATCAGTTCCCTGTGTTTACTAGTTCCCTGTGTTTTCCTGTCTGTTTGTTATAGTTTATAATAGTATTTAGAATAGAAGTGTAGTATAGCTGATTTACCCACAGCTTACTGTGAACTACAGTCAACGTTCATTACTAGGGATAGCTGCTACATTATGGGAAGGATGTGCTTTGTCTTGTCTGATCTGTAGTGATCTTGATGATGTCTCTGTATGCACTAATTGTACGTCACTTTGGATAAAAGCGTCTGCTAAATGAATGTAATGTGTGTGTGTGTGTGTGTGTGTGTGTGAGAGAGAGAGAGAGAGAGAGAGAGAGAGAGAGAGAGAGAGAGAGAGAGAGAGAGAGAGAGAGAGACTATAAATAGAGTACTATAAATAATTAACTATTTACAAATGAGACTGTGTGTGTTCTACACAGTTATTTAAAACTTCATAAAACGAGTTTGTAGCAAAGGCACTTAATAAAGATATATAACATTGAAACATATCAGTGAGATTTATGAGGCTGGCACTCTGATTTATTCGAAGCAAAAGCAAGAAGATATGTAGCATTTAGCATACTTTAACATGTAGCCTTCTGAAAAATGCCACGCAGTTGTCCTGCTGTGCTGTTTCAGTAAACGTTGTGCGACTGGATAATGTGGGTATGCGTTTGGCGGAAAGATAAAGAAGTTCTGCTTTCGAGTATGTGGTAAAAAGGCAAGACGGTTCCGGGAGCCGGAACTGCTTCCGCACTGGGAAAACACTGGAAAGGTCCCATTGAGAAGAGCGCAGGAATACGACATAAACCGCACATCCCTCAGCAGGTGTGTGACGCAAAACAGAACGGGAGCAAACCGGAGAATGAATATTGCTAATGCAATGTTAATGTAACGTTACAGTTATCCTGCTAGTTCAAACAGTGGCTTTGTTTTTTAAGAACTGGGATTTTTAAAAGCACCAACTGTAGCGTTGCAAAACCTATGTGGAGAGACAACAAGATCCTAAGGTATTGCTATCGTGCCGGCTAGCTATTCTGTGCCATTAACGTTACTTGCTGTTTTTACACCTTAGCTATAGCTCGCTCTTTAGCTAACGGTAGCTTATAACGTTATTTACTGGGTAGGTATTTAACTGTTGATTTATGTGTCAGCGTTAATTGAATGTTTGCACATATTTTGTTAGCATTGATAGCAGGCATTGCCATTTGAAAAAGGTAGCTAGTTTGCTCGCTTGATAGCATATGCCCCGTTAGGGAGGGGGGGGGGGCTGTTTAACTAGACATCTAACTCAGGATATAAAAATAAACATGTATGTATCAGGCTGTCGTTATACCTATACATGTAAAAAAATACATCATGAAAGATGGGGACGACGCGTCAGTTTGGATTGCGAGCCAACGCTAACATTAGTCACTAGGTTGTTGGCTAGCTGTGACAGTGGCTAGCTAAATATAGGCTAGTTTGAGCCACGCGTAGAATGCGTAGCTAACGGCAGCCAGGTAAAGTTTAGCTATGTCGATATCACAGACACTGTTGTCAATATCATAACTCTGCAACATACTGTATCAGTGATCGGACATTGAAATGGGCGACTGCACAACATCGGCGTTATCTGTTTAACACAGTCTTGGCTTTCTTTATAGCTAACTTAACGTTACCTCGTCGGGAACCTATCCCAGTATTTTTGACATATGGTACATGGACACAGCTTGGCGGCTCTGTACCATGCACCATATGTCTTATAGATTAGATTCACGGAAGCCAGGACTATCCATGATGCACAAGGATTTGCATTTCAACCAATGCAAGTACTCTTATTAATCTTATTAACTCTTATTAATACTCCGCTTAATTTTAAAAGCGGCCACAGTACCTGTTTGAGAACTTGTTTTATTGCTCGCCAGTCTGTACAGTAATAGTCTCCGGATGCTTCTGTCATAGTGTTATTAATTTCATACCGGCCTGCTACACATTACACAGAAGAAAAGGGTTGGATTGTTTGAACGCCACACGAGTCATTCGTAGATTATACCAGTAAACCATATTTCAGTAATATGAGAAAAAAAAAACCATCATGTAGGTTTTCACACTTGTAAATAAATTATACAATATATATTTTGGATTACTGACAGCCTACATTATGACAGTCCTGAAATAAGTACATGACCCTTTTTTGTGGCATGTTTGTTTATGTGTTTGAAAGAGGGGTGTGGGGCAGGGAGAGAGAGAACTGAGATTTGAGAAATGTTGGAATGGCAACATAATCAACAAGCAATTCACGTTTTTTGCGCTTGTGGTTCGTTAAAGCCATTTTGACCTTTTACAGCGTGCCGCCTAGCCCCACCCTCACCCTCCTGATCTGTAATGAACCGTTCTGCTAATGCAATCCCCCCCAGTCTTCGGCCCTTCATCAACAGGGCATTTGGTTTGAGGCCCACTCTCATTGCTCTGTGATCGGATCTGGCTTATAAAAGTTGTCCGACTGAGTGCTCCTAAGCAAATTTTCTGTCCCTAACCTCAGACGGTGAATTGTTCCTGGTGTCGTCAGGCCAAAGTAGTGTCCCAGCGCGGATATTTTTTGCATGCTCACAGCATCTCAGGACTTTTATTTGTCCTCAAAACCGAGCACTTCCACATAGCCATTTGTTGGTGGCTCAGAACTCAAAACACCATTGTGACTGCAAGCCCCGCCTCCCCCTCCGGGTCTTAACTGAAACCGTTTGCCTATGCAAAACCAGCAAGTGTCATTAGCTTCCTTTGAACCGGAGTGGAGAAAAAAAAACAGCAGTCGGGTTACAGTGTGGCGGAGCTAGGATGCCCTCTGCTCAACCAACTCCTTCTCCTCCTGTGTTGCTGCGGGGTTGGAACGGCAGCCTTTCTCAAAGATTGAGTTTATTGATTTTTGGAATGATCTGAAGTCCCAACAGCCCACATTTGAACGCGCTTGCTTTTACTTACTTAGGCTACAAGTGGTGTATCAAAGCAAATCCAGTCTGTTCTAACAGTATAGGCCTTCAGTATGCAGCTTCATTCATTTATTTATTTATTAATTTTGGAAATATTTCACCAATTAATTCATTTGGCACTTGTTCTTACACAAGAGGACGTTCAGAACAATGGCATTGAATGTTGAAAATGGTGAAAATTAAGAAACATGACTTAAGTACACATTTACGGGCTAGGTTAGTGTATTGTTTCAATTCATAAGCCATTACTTGCCCCTTCAAAAATAATGTTTCTAAAACACGACACAGTGACTTCTTCTTGTTGCAAGTGAAACAATTGCCTTCCTCAACAGATGATGAAATGTTGTTTTAAGGTAATTGGGAAGTTGGTAAGGGGAATACCCCATACTTACACAGAACTGCGAGTTTAGGACAGAAATTTCCATAGACGTAACCACAATGGCCACAGGCACTCAGTTCTTACTAACATTAGGCCTAACTTCTGCATGATCTGACATTGCGTAAAAGCATGCAATTCAAACATGCTCAAGTTTAGTTTAGTTTAATTTGTATTTCTCCCTCCTCCTCTTCTTAATCTTCTTCTTGTCCTTAATTTTCTTGCGTTTCATAAATGTACCTAAAACCTTCTTTAACCAATCAGAACCTTTTGCGGTGAGTTCACAGGTCACTGACCTGTTATTTGTTGTTGACTTCTGGTAAGGCAGTGTACCCTGTGGGTAACCGTGTGGAAGCAGCTCACTGCCAGCAGCGGAGATGGAGGGTAGGCTCTAGTCTAGGAACGTTGACAGGATCGCAAGTTTGATATGAGCTGTTCTCAGGGTTTCCATTAAAGGAAAAAAAAAATGACCCCATTCGCTGTAGTTTAATCTATAGGAAAATGTGTATGTTTTTTTTTTTTTACGGTAGCAATCCAATCCAGTAAAGCGCAACTCGATTCATTTTCAAGGTGTGAATTGTACCTTTTTAAAATTCTGTCGCGCTCAGCAAAAACTGCTTTTTCAATTTGCCATTGTAATGCACTCTCCAGCGAGCATTTCTACACCTCTTCTCGTACATTTCACAGTGAACTAGGGGAGCTCGAAGAAACGGAAACCTGGGCATTTGTGTACGCGCTTCCTTTCTAGATCAAGTTTAAAAGGTAGGATTTGGAACATCATATTGATGTATACTCAATTGCGTAATTGACAGAGGACAAGTGCATGCATAGATGATTGATTTTGAAAGTGCAAAGATATTGATAAATAGCCAAGAGCATGAACGCCGATGTGCGTATTAAACAGGAGTGGAGTTCTTCCCCACCTACGTTGTCAGGAGTAATTTGTCTAAATCTTTGGATTATTTTCGGCACTATTATATCAAGCAGGATATTGCACATAAAATGTAGCCTAAACCTTTCCCTTATAATTTGTATCCAATAAATAAAAAGCAGCCGTTTTGAAATCATGCTATAGCTTAATTATGGTGCTTGTTTAAATTGTTTAATTTATCACTTTTTTAAAGGCTGTAATTTTGGTAGGCAGGCCAGTTTTAACAACGTTTTTTTACATTGAAAATATTTGTAGTTCGGATTTGATACCGTCACTTAGTAAGTGGTTTTTAAAAAGTTGTGGACTGGTTTAAGGCTGAAAGTATTATCACAACGGGGCTCTGTAGGGCTTTTATCTCACGAGTTAAATGCACAATGGTACTCTTTAAATGCACAATGGTACTTTATTGTTGCTTACAGAGTGTTGGATCAGTGTCAGATTTCATCAGTGATGTTTACAAGACTTGTGGACGGGAGGACATTTAACTTCTTGTAATTAGCGGGGTTTTTTTGGTCGTTCCTTAGCCGTCGAACATTAGACCAGTGTAGGATGATAAATGGTGTTGATCTGCACTCACAGGCCTTGTTGTTGAAACAAAGATGTTAAACAAAAAAATCCTTTGTAGCTCTCCCTAAATGGTAAGGCCCTTTGTCAGATTCTGTGCTTTGTTTGAATATACTGCTCAGAATTTAGAGATAAATGTAGCGTTTTCGACCAGTGCAGATCTTTTCTTTTCATTTTAATCGCAATGCAAAAACTGAGCTCGTAAGGTAGGGGGCATTTGTATCTGTGCCAGTTACTTGCCTATCACCCCGAGAATAATTTATTGTTAATCGGGGTACGACCCTGATTTTAGATGATCAAATGACATTGTGTTGTCCTTTCTTGCCGTTCTGTCTCCGGGACATTGCTGATTAACCAGCGAAATTGACCCATCAGTATTTTGCGCAGGCCGTTGCAAATGGTGCAGTGATCTTTTAGAAAAGGGTGCTGCGTAACTGTCAGAGACTAAAGCTCTGATTTATTGCACTTTCTCGTGCCCGCAGGTAGTCCTTACCCCAGGAGAACCACAAAGTGAAAGGGCAATATGAATCAATTAGGTTGAATGTTCCCAACTTCTAACTAACAAAATGTCAGGCTACGGTGTTTAAGCACATCTCTTAACCTTTAGGTGTGACGAACTGTTAATCAGTCGTGCTGGGGGGAGGGACACGATTGGGTCGTTGTGTTTAGGTCTAAATGCTAGAAAGATTGCTCAGATAGTTGATAGCCCATTTCTGAATTGTGTCATTGGTGAACCACCGTCGGCTGAAATGAAAAGTGATTCCTATGAATTGGACCATAAGGGCCTGATTTACTAAGACCTTTAGTATGTGCAAGACCTTTTAGCACACATAAAACCAATAACTCGACCAACGATTGGTGCAAAACAAATACCATGACCAATCATTGGTCACGTTATTGGTTTTGTGTGTGCTCAAAGGTGTTGCACGTGCAAAAGGTCTTAGTAAATGAGGCACCGAGTTCAGTGCAGTTCATCTATCACGCAGTACCGTGCTATATGGGTAACTGAAGCGCACTTTGTTCGTATGTGATCAAGTTGAAGCAGACTGATAGAGCCCAGGTGATGAAGGATGAATGATTCCTGTATAAGCAGGGTAGCATTAGCCTAGGAACACGACCGATATCACAGGTTGCACAAGACAACATTAGCACTCGCGTAATGAAACGTGTTGCCTTTTTTAAATTGAATTAAAAACGAATCGCACAAATTACGTGGAAGACTGCATCCCCGTCATGTTTAATTACTGGCTGTGGCTTTAGTCTTGACCATACATACCTCTTTGCCGGGCTGCTATTTCCCTGTTAGCTGAATGTGCTGCGTGCGGTTTGTTTGGATAAAGCTCTCTCTCTGCGGTCGTAAATTGGAGTCGGCACACTCGGAAAATGAGTCCACCTGTTTGGGGAGTTATTTGGCAGCTGGAGTGAATGCAGGGGCCTTATACTCTCTCCTGGTTCAGGCCCACGGTATGACTCAGCCTGGAGCCTTGCTCTTCTGACCCGCGTATTAATATCCGCTTATTTGCTGCCCTTGGACTGCCTACTCTACCAGCTGGTTTAATACCTCGGACAATAATAATAATAATAATAATAATAATAATATCTGCCCGACCACTCGGGTTATTTGCTCTGATAGATCGTCCATCACCTCCCTATTAGCATTTAGTCTGTAACTATTGACGCTGGGCAGGACCGCCGAGGATGGGCTGCCCCTCCGCTGTCTTGCAGGCTGTGAGATCGCTGTACTTGCCCCCCCCCTCCCCCAATGATCCATGGGAAGGCAGCAGCGCTGTTTATGTTTCTGCAGTCAGTGCAGTATAAAGCGAACGCGCTCAGATGAAAGATGAATGGGATGGCGTGTGCAGGGCTCGTGCGTCATGGGTTTGGGGTGGGGGGGGGGGGTTGTAATTCAGGTAGTGAGGAGCGCACGTCAGTGTGGTGAAACGGAGCCTAAGCGTCTGAGTCACGGCAGCGGATGGGGGTGGAGGGGGGGGGCACAGGGAGAGAGGGAGGGAAGGCTAGAGAGAGGGAGGAAGGGTGATAAGGAAAGAGCGTGAGAACGAGAGAACTTGAGACGAAGAGAACGAGAGTGAGAGAGTAACAGAGTGATGGGACGCGAATGGGAGAACCGCAGCGTGACAGCGAGCGAGAGGAGGAGGGAGGGGGCGGGGGAGTGGTGTCATCACTCAAGGTAGCCTGACAGGAAAGGAGCTTTAGACCATGGGAGGGGTGGTCTGATTGCTCCCCGCAGGGCACACAGTGTCAATCAGTCTGTCAGTCTCCGAGGCACCGTGCACTGAATGCAGCTGTTCTCAACCTAGCGTCTAGCGCCTGATTAGCTCGCCGCCGATGTGCAGTCACGCCGCTTTCGGCGCCTCCGCTTCCGCCACGGCGCTAATTTAGCAGCTCGTCCGTCACCGCGAGACTGCCGCTCCAGGTCGCCCTCCGTTATTTTCTTGTCCTGTTCTTGTTGCGACGTTTGAAGGACCGAAGCGAGACAAGATTAGTCCGGCGGATCGAGCCGGCCTCGCCGCGTTCGATGTACCGCTGGCCTGTTCCCGTACAGGCGACGTGATTGGCTTACCCAACCTAAAAAAATCGTAACGGTTACGCGCTGACAAGAAAACAAAGCAAAGTATTTAAAGTTTGCGGTACAAAGTGGATGAACTGGCCCAGGAGAGCTACAGGCAAAAATCAGCAGCTATATTTCACTCAGGAAACCAGGTGGGGTGAATTAACCGTGTAATAATCTACATTGTTTACTGAGGTAAATGCAGAATAAGAGCATAAATGAGCAGACGCTGTGGTTCTTAAGGGCCAGGGTTGGGGAGCCCTGATACAGATCATTAGCAGTGAGCGCTGCATAGCTCAGCAGTAGAATGGTGGATGGTGTGTGACAGGTCTCTCTCCTGACAGACGCGGGAAAGTAAGGAGTCGCCCTCCCAGTGATTCACACGGGCTGCAGTACATCCCAGAGGTTGTAGTGGTTTCTGGGTAACGGGGGCACTGTTTCTCTGCCTCGGCGCTCCCGATGCATTCTGGGTAATGTGCATTTTTTTTGTTTCTTTATATGTGCACTCCCAGTCGTCTCTGGGTAATGGGGGCATTTTTTCTCTCTCTGGGCACTCCCTGGCAGGAGGTGACTAGGGGATCTGTGCTCTTACCGAAGAGGGTGTGGAGTGGAGACGTAGAGTAAAGATTTGCTGACACGCCTACCTGCCTGACACTCTTAAGGAGCACTACAGTTTGCTTTTGTCTCTGTTTTTCAAAGGCGGGGGGAACTCTTTCATTTCCTGAAAGATGACAACCCTTTCGTCGAGGGCGCCCATCGCAAAATAGTTTGCCGTTGATGCTATCGGTAACTTTTATCCAGCACCCACTACAAGCTGTGCAATGTATGAAACCGGAACTGCCAATAGCAGTGGTGGCAAGTAATCCCACCGATGGAAATGCTTGTGACGAGGAAAGGATTGTTTGTGTGTAAAATGCACAGGGAGATATCTTGGTTCTGCAGAGCAGGTCTCAAGTGCCCATCAGGATTGTTGGCCACCCTGGAAAATATTAACAAAAAAGGCTGTAAAAATTGAATTTATCAGCATGTCCTTACACTCAAAATATGATAAATGTATAATCTTTAATTTAGGGAGAATTATTCAAAGAAAAAATTTTTTTAATTAAAAAATAAATAAATAAAGAAAATTATAATAATTTTCTCAATCACAATTACTGGCAATGCTAGAAATAGTTACAAACCAAACCTAATTGAAGTGTATTCCCAATCATATTTTTTAAGCACACCTGAGTCTGATATGTAATCAGCAACATTAGATCAAAGTAAACATCTCGTAGTAAATGCAAACATAACAATTTACTGTAATTCCAGGGTCCCGATGTGCCTGATGTATGAACATACAGAGAACCAGAGGTGTAAAATCCAGGGGTCAGAAAGTAAAAGTCCTGCCATGTGTTTCATCCACCCATGAACTTATCCAACTGATTGCTGAAGAATTGTGCTAATTTGCAAATGCAGGTGCTTGGAACCAAATACTGGGGAGGACTTTTGCTTTCTGAACCCGGATTTTACACCCTCTGCAGAGCACTAATTCACCTCATATAGTGCAGATCTACTGTGACAGCTGATGCATTCTATTGCCAGTTCACTGCATCTCGCATAATTCAGAAACATTTCCGTAGATTAGCGAAACAAATTTGTCGCTTCATATTATCTGAGTTATTGTTTCCCAATGTTCATATTATGGCGGTGTTCACACTGAAAAACAATTATTTCCCGCTGTAACATCTGAAATCAAATTTGCTGGTAATGGATATGTCCTTTGGACACGGTTGGTTGAATAAATTCATTCATGCATGCATATTCACATATAATGGTATCTGTCATGCTTATTTATGTTTAGAGTCATTTATATTTAGAGTCATGTTTGTTTAAGCAACGATGTACAAGCAATTAAATGAACCTGCTTTCCCTTCTTAAAATTGCTGAATTTGTTTGTAGGATATGAGCCATGGATAGAGTCAGATTCTGTGGGATGGTTTTTCAATCTTTGTGGGCGTGAGCACGATGATGTCACCCAGAAATGTGAAAAGACTTCAGCAGTAGGATTCATCAATGTATCCTTCGCCGGAGGAGACGAGCCGAGTTTGAAGCCGCTTCGCTCATCTCCCCCAGTATTGGGACATTGGAGGGTGGAGGACACAAAGATCGGTGTTTGGGGCATGGAGGCGACGAGGTGGTAGTGGACGAAAGGGTGCGTTTTTCGAGTATTGGGAAGCACCCTTCCTCTTCCATCAACATGGGGAAGACCAGAGAACACTCAAAGGAAATGAGATAAAAGGTTGTTGACCTTCATAAATGAAGCAATGGCTATAGAAAAACAGCCTCATGTCTGAAACTACCTTTTTTTACCATCAGAGAGATTTTTAAGTAGTTTAAAGCAACTGGAACTGTGATGGAAGCCTGCCTGGAAGAGGACGCAAGTGTAGTTTGCCCCCACGTACAGTGAGGAGGATGGTTCGAGAGGCAAAGATTTCTCCAAGGATCACAGTTTGAGACTTGCAGAATTTGTTTGCATCCTGGGGTCACCAAGTCTCCAAAATTACAATTAGACACCACCTCTAGGCCAACAAGCTATTTAGAAGGCTTGCCAGAAGAAAGCCTCTGCTGTCATCACACCACAAATGTAAGCGCCTGCAGTTTACCAGAATTTAGATTGGAACCGGTTGCTATGGTCAGACGAGACGAAAATTGAGCTTTTTGCAAATTCATACCAAAGGTTCTGCAGAAAAGAGCCTTATCCCCACTGTGGAGTATTGTGGTGGGTCTGTGGTGTTGTGGAGTTTTTCCTCCAAAGGCCCTGGGAACCTTATTGGGATACCTTGCATCATGGACTCCACCTAAATCTGGCTACTTCTGCCAGAAGGCTAAAAGTGGGTCGTGGTTGGATCTTCCAGCAGGACAATGATCCAAAGCATATACCTCATACTCTACACAAAAATGGTGCACTGACCACAGAATCAAGGTTTTGCCATGGCCATCCCAATCCCCTGACCTGGCCCCTATTGAAAACCTGTGGGGTGAGCTGAAGAGGAGACTCCCCAAGTGAGGACCATGGACTCTGGAGAGAGTCTTTGTAGGAAAGGTCTCAAATCCCTTGCTATGTGTTCTGCAACCTCATCAAACATTACAGGAGAAGACTCAGTGCTGTTATCTTGGCAAAGGGAGGGTGCACAAAGTACAGTGATGCCAATAATTGTGACACACATCATATTCAAAATAATAATTAATAATAATAAAAAATAATAATTAAAGATTTGTTTTTCCTCAGTGGTATCACAATTAAACTATAGCCTATAATTTTCTTATTTATTTGAGCATAGAAAACAAACTGAAATGAATTCTGCACTTTTTGCTCAAATTAATTGAGGTTGGCAATAATTCTCGTGGGCACTGGATGTTGACCTGCTCATCTCTACAATGGCGGCACATCGCTTGCTGTGCTACAAGGCGAAGGCTTGTTAAGATTCATAGTGTTTGTTTGTGTGAAACAAACGTTTTCCCTCGCAGATAATTTGCACGGTGATTATTTGTGGCATTCCAGTCCCACGCGTTTCGCCTCTGACCGTCTTCCAAATCTGGGATTGATGCGTCCTTGACACGGCGGGCGGAAGCTGACGCTAATTACCTGCATGCTGCTTTTGTTCAGCCTTTTTGCTGGAATTATTTTGGCTGCCAAGCGACGGCGCGCGAACATCCACGGCGGTTAGCGGATGACTGAAGATCCCCGTCAAACCGCTGGCGCTATGCTCGGTGCGGAGAGTGCGCTAGCGGCACCTGTCTCACTTTCCTTTTTTTTTTTTTTCCCTTCACATTGCCTGTTTACGTTACCACGGGGGCAAGGAGTGCAATGCAAATAGAACTCTGAAGCACTATTTTGAGACGCGGATAATGAGAGCCACCCCCACCCCCCATGCGCCTACTTTGCTTTGACATTTTAATTCCTCTTCATTGTTTGTACAGACAAACCCCCACCCCTCCCACTTGGGGGAATGATTGGCGGTGACTGATGAAGGAGCCTGAAGTATGTTATCGGAAGACGTGTTCTGATGAATGTCACCTTATGAGTCCCAGGAGAAGGGTCTTAAAATATCCACGACGAGAACGCCGTGTGTCAGACGATGTTTTTCTTTAGGAGACTGTGTACATTTAGACCTAGTTTCGTACGAAGGGGTCGCTTCATAACAAGACCAGGCTGATTAATGGGGTGTTTTGTCGGAGCCTGGCGAGTTCACGAGGTCTTGGTTTATCTCGATTTTCTGTGGCAGGAAGACGGTTGATTTACAAGCCGGCGCACCGACTGTGACTCCAGCGCGTCGCGTGCGCCAAGCGGTGTAAGTCCGTAAGCGGCGGTCGCGTCAGGACTCTTTTTCTGTCTAACCTGGTATTGACCCCTCCCACACATACCTGAGGACAGAGAATTCAGTTTAGAAAAGAGAATTTAAGGGTGCGTTGTGAAGGTAGCACAAGCACTGTCGGTCTAAACGTCACCGGCCAAAGTGAATTCAGGATAAAAGCTGCCAGCCATAGCAACAGGCAGGCATAGGTTTGGACTCCTAACCTTACAGCTGGGGGTTTACATTCGGCTTGTGACTGCTGTTGTGTTTCAGGGGCAGGGGTCTACACTAACATTTTTTCCAAGGAGCACCAGTGTTCCTAAGTTGAACATTTTAGGAGCACGCTAATGTATCCCAATTAGTAGCTGTGCTCCTAAATTAATTTTCCAGTTGGCACACATACATTTTTAGAAGCAAATGCCCCCCACACTGTAGAGACCTGGTTCAGGGCTCCATTTATCGCGGTGTCTGGCTGTAAGTGTAAATCACTAGCACAAACTCTCAGGCTCTCTTAGCACTGGCAAAGTGAGCGACACGGATACAGATCATTATCTCCAGACCTCAGGAACCTGGCGCTACGTATTGAGTTCTGCGTGAGTCACTGCTCAGTAATTGCGCTGCCTTTCTTTGACGTCGATGTTGAATTTAATGAGAATTATAATTTATACCTGTCGCCCATAATATGGCAGGTTTAACACACAGTGTATTTGAGGCCTATGGGAACTGTGGCCGACGTACCCCAGTCTGACAAGTCAACATAAATCCGGATGAGTCATTCATCTGTTCATTATTCCCTGATATGACCATTTCGGCTTCTCTGGTTATGACTCTGCTTCCTTTTATACTCATTTGAGTGAAATTAATTGCCCATTAGTGTGCATGTATGCACACAAGCATATGCTTACCATACACGTGTGCACATACAAGCATGCACACACACACACACAGACACACACACTCTCCAGGACAGATGTGGGGCTAGAGCGCAACAGGTAGGATTTTTATGTGTAAGCAGTCCATTTTTATCCTCCAATGAAAGACCTGGCTCTGCTCCAGAGAGGAGGAGCTGCATTTACTAAGTGCTGGACGGTAATTGATGAGTTTTCTTATATAGTTCCAGGAGTGTTAAATGGGTACTTTTTTTAACTTTTTTTTTCGCTAGTTCATGTTGCCGCAGTGTTGGCAGGAACAAGAAAAACGTACTTGATCAGCCCTGACAAAATGATGCCAAAAAATAGTAATTATAATATGCATTATGTTATAAAGAACGGACTTCAGGCCTCACAGTGATGGGTCATTTATTGGAATCTGCTCATTTTTAACAAAGGTGTAGCTCTTAATGTTTCAACATTGTGCAGGGATTTCCCTCAGCTATCCATTCAAGCAGCTTGACAACCTTAATGACTGGTCGCATATTATTTGGTACATTATATGGGTATAAATGTAAGATGAGAACAAACTTGTGTTTTCTCAGCTATTTATATAGAATCTGTCTTTCTGTTTTTTGTGTTTATAAGTGAAATGGATCTTCTTTCAAATGATACTTTTCACACAAAAGTCAGTTTTGGAAAAAAATATCGATGTCACTAATCACAGGTTCACTGTAAAAACCAAAAAATAAGTCAATCTTAACAAGCATTTTAGTCTTATTTAGACTCAAAATATTATTCCTATTACATTTTTTGCTAAATAAGACAAAAAGATTGCCAATTAGGTGTGACAGTTTGACTGTATTTTTTCTTCTTTCTAATGGGGTAATACAATTTAAATTGTCAAGCAAAAAGTCACTTAGAGCAAGAAACAACATTTGAAATCTCATTACAAGACTAAAACACTTGTCAAGAGACTTTTTTTTTTTTTTTGGAGCGGTTCAGGTCTCAACTTTTACGTGGCAGTACTTTGACGTATGTGACGGTATATCAGCGCCTGTCACGTTTACGTCATCCTCCATGACGAACACTTTAAAACTTTATGGGACCTTGTGACGGACATGAACGGTTATTATGCGTTTGAATCCTTTTGATGGGCGCTACATTTTTTTAAAAGAAATTAACCGTGGACATGAGAAGTTTTGCCCAGAACAGGGCCTCAGTGTTTGCTTCCATTCAGGAAGGGGAAATGAATTCCTTGCAAAATGTTCTTATGCTAAGCAGACCCCAGGATTATGAAGAGGGCTCAGCAAATGGGAGAAAAAAGAAGAATGAAATGCCTGTATGTTCAGACAGCGCCCTTAATGTGTCGGGGGGGGGTGGGCTCTCTCCCCCACCTCCATGTGAACCCGCCGTCAGAGATCGGGGTGGACCAGTTTCAGGTTTATAGGGGGCTGGTTTCACTCCTAACCTCGCCTTGTTGCTATGACCACGGCCCATGAAAAACACAATGTTCTTTACAGCAGGCTTTTAAATTAATTATTTTCCCTCCTTTTTTATTTTTGGAATGCCTGGAACGCCATCTCAGTTTTGTTTCACTAATGTCCTTTGTTCGTTCGCTCACTCGTCTGGTTTTGTTTGCTCGTCCAGAGTCGGCGATTGTGGACTGACCCCCGCCCCCCGACCCTTCACACGACCCCTGTGAATCCCTGCGCTTCACCGCGGCGGTTCGTCCCGCAGCATGTCAGGTGAGCGCTCTGAATGCCGCCGAACGTGTCCCGGGTCCGGATACCAATCACTGCCGCTCGCCAAAACAGACTTCCCCCCTCATCACATGTGCGCTCCTCCCACTTTGTGTTTACAGGAAGCTACACTCCGGCCCCTGGGGGCCCCTTTTCAGCATTAACTCCCAGCATGTGGCCTCAGGACCTACTGGCCAAGTACTACCAGGTACAGATTCAGCGCCTTAATGCCCCCCCCAGCACTCAGTCTTGTATAAATCCTGGGTTATGAGCTGCTTGTGATGTGCCTGGTACTTTATGCCATAGTGGTCATTTTCATACCAGAGTATCTTGAGTAGCTCTTTGGGGGGTGTCCCCGTTTTCACATGACAGCCGAACGTCCTGCGACGTCAGGTCATGAATGTCATTAAAACGGACGCAATGTATGACAGGCGTACTCCTCCGGGCTGCTCTCCTGCGGTCCCCTTGCACCGCAATCGCTCCCTAGTCAGGGCTGTTACCGGGGCTTTTGGTGTTGAAGCGAAATAACGGGAGAGAAAAACACAATAAAACAGCACATCATAAAAGTGAGTGGCATTTAAATGGTGTAGTGCTGTCAATTAGCACGTACAGCAGTTTGCAGCTTCCACCCTAAGGCTACATATTTTCTTGCTGAGCACCGGCGACCTACTTTTTTACTGCTAACGCACACAAGTCAAGGGGCGTGACGTAAGAGTTCTTCATCGTAACTTTGGCATACTAATAAATGCGATTGTTAGCTTTTTTCTTTCACACTGTTAGTGTTTTTTGCTTAACTTTGTACGTGCGTGCGTATGTGTGCGTGTGTGTGTGTGTGTATGTGTGTGTATGCGTACGTGTGTGTATGTGTGTGCATTTGTGTGTGAGTGTAGAAGGTAGCAAGCCTAAGCCCTTGCATTTGTTTGTAAATTGCAATTGACCCATTTGTTTTGTGATGATGCTAATAGAACAGCCTCCTTATTGGTCGGTTTTGGTGCGTCTCTCTTGCAGAAGGACTCCCCTGATGAGCCGGAACCCCAGTACGATGAGTTCGGTTTCCGGATTGACGGCGAAGGTGGGCGGACGCCGCGCGCCGTTCACCGACGTTCACCGACCTGTGAACCGAACCTTTCTCTGTCGGTTTCCCAGCCGTCGAGTTCGGCGGCTAACTTTTTCGGCTGATGCCGGTGTTTTCGCGGAGAACCCGGCGTGAATTCCAAGTGTGACCTTGGCTCGCTGAGCTCAGGGGGGCTTAAGTGTCTGCCGAGCCGCGGTTGACAGGAAGCGCACGTCCCGTCGAGCTCGAGCCGAGGGTAGCGGTTTCACGCACCCCGAGCGGGAGAGCGCTTTGCAGACGGCGCCTGCGGCTGCTTTGTGCGGCAGCGTACGTGCCGGCGTTTCGGCCGCGCGCCCGTGTGCGACTGCGCGACTCCCTGTGGACGTGTGCGTGTTCTGTGCGCGAGGGATGAGTCCCTTTGTAAACTCGGACGAAGTGTGGCAGCTCTTTGAAGAATTTTCGGGATCTCGGCATTTCCGTGCAGGGGTTCGGAGTTAATGCACCGATGCCCCGGAGATGTTCAGTCTGCGAGCTGTAGGCTATGATTTAATCTCTGTGCGAATGTTTTGTTAGTGTGCGGTTCTTCGTTGTCTTGTCTTTGAGCAGACTGTTTCTGGGGATAGACCGGGGATGCCCGCGGCTCTTTGCAGACGTTTTGTCCTTGTGTCCCAGACGGCGTCGAGCTCCAGGAGGGCGTGGTCAGGGAGGGCGCGCCCCAGCGCGAGGACCCCCAGCAGAGGCTGCGCTGGCAGGCCCACCTGGAGTTCACCCACAACCACACGGTGGGGGACCTTACCTGGGACCTCATCTCCCCCTGCCTGCCGCGCTCTGATAGGCTGAGGGCGCTGGTCCTGGGGGGCATTCCGCACAGCATGAGGCCACAGGTGGGCACGGACGGGGCACAGGAGGGCATGGGGGGGGGGGGGGGGGGGGGGGTGCAGAGACAGGACATAGACGGGGCACAGGAGGGCATGGGGGGGGGGGGGGGGGGGTGCAGAGACAGGACATAGACGGGGCACAGGAGGACGTGGGGGGGGGGATGCAGAGACGGGGCACAGGAGGACATGGGGGGGGCAGAGAGGAGGCACAAGGGAGCACAGACAGGACATAGACGGGGCACAGGAGGACATGAGGGGGCAGAGAGGAGGCACAAGGGAGCACAGACAGGACATAGACAGGGCACATGGGGGAGACGGGACGCAGACGGGAACCACTCCTTATGGCCTGGGTTCCAGAAGGGTCACATGTGGGACGTTTAATCGTTGCAATTGGCTTTAGGAGAATATAGTCTTCCCTCCTGCAGGCAGCTAACTGCTAGAGAACTGTAAACTGGTCCATTTCATCTATGCAGACAGAAGTAATCCGGGGCTGAATTTTTACGACACAGGAAGCCTTCAGTCAGAACATTATGGCAGCTGTGTTAATACTGTGTGCAAGCCCATAATGGAGGCCAAGGATTATCGCCATGGAAGCAGAGGGGAGTATTCCGGAATGAAGGCAGTGTTGCAGTTAAATTTAATCTCCGTTTTCTCTTTCTCTCTTTTTCCCCTTCTCTCCTTTTCTCCCCTCCTCCTCTTCTCTCTCTCCCCACCTCACTCTCTCTCTCTCTCCAGCTGTGGATGCGTCTGTCAGGAGCTCTGCAGAAGAAGCGCACGTCAGAGATCTCCTACAGAGAGATCATTAAGAACAGCTCTAACGACGACACCACCGCTGCAAAGCAGGTACTGCAGAGCCTTGCTTACCCTCGCAGCTTAACGGCGCGCCAAACGTAAATCTGTATTTATGCTCTCCCTCTATCCCTCGCTACCCCCCCTTCTCTCTCTCTCTCCCCCCCATCCCTCCCTCCCTCTTTGCTGTCTTCAGTTCGCTTGGCTTTATAGTTTGGCATGAATGCATGTAAATTGCCGCGCCGTGTTCTGAAATGACTAATTACCCGTAACCGATAGCAAACTGTACGGCAATATTAATCTTCATAACAAAGAAGATAAGAAAACATGACCTATACATAAAAGTGCGCTTTATTTGTTTCTGTGTTTTATTGGTTATCGTCATGGAAGTGGAGGCAATTATACTGGAATACAGGCGGTTTCAGTTTGAATTAATCTTTCTCTCTGTCTCCGTCTGCATCTCTTCCTCTCCCACCCTGCCCCTCCCTCTCTCTCTCTCTCTCCCTCCCCCCCACTCTCTCTCTCCCTCTCCCCCCTCTCTCTCTCTCCCTCCCTCTTTCTCCCTCTCTCTCTCCCTCCCCCTCTTTCTCTCTCCCACCCTCTCCCCTCTCTCTCCACCGTCCCTCTCTCTTCCCCTCTCTCTCACTCTTTCTCCCACCCCCTCTCTCTCTCTCAGATAGAGAAGGATCTGTTGCGCACCATGCCCTCTAACGCATGCTTCAGCAGCCTGCTCAGCGTGGGCGTTCCCAGGCTACGGCGGGTCTTGCGCGGGCTGGCGTGGCTCTACCCGGACATCGGGTACTGCCAAGGCACCGGCATGGTGAGCGCCAAAACCGCCGCCGAACACGCCCCCTCCAAGCACGCCGCCAAACATGCCCCCAAGCGCGCCGCAAAACACGCCCCCAAGCACATCGCCAAACACGCGGCCAAACACGCAGGCGAGGGGGCGCCAATTCACCCCAATAAAAAGAGTCCGCCAAGAGCCTGCGGGTTTGGGATGGTGGAGAAAGGATGGCAGCGCTCCCTCCTGGTCATCGCAGGGACTGCACTGTCAGCTGACAGCGGTGCTACTGGTGGCAGGGTAGCATAACGGTTGGGGCACCGGGATTGCAACTCTGAGGTCGTGGGTTCAATTGGTGGGGCACTGCTGCTGTAGCATTGAGCAAAGTACTAAACCTGAGTTGCTTCAGTAAAATATCCAGTGGAATAAATGGACAGTATGTAGAGGCATAGTGTAAACTGGATAAGATAAGAGCCTCTGCTATATGGCTGAACGTGAGATGTAAATACTCCTCTGTGCTGTAAGCACCATGTGAACGTCAGGGCGGAACCCAGCAGGGGGAACCCGGCTTCGGAGTAGAACCCCGCAGGACTGCGGGCAGATACAGGGCACAGAGCCACAGTCAGTTTGCTCTTACTTCACTCGTGTCAGGAAATAAATAGAAATTCCATTAATCAAGTGAAAAAAAATCCTCAGAACATCGCGGCCTTTATTTTTTGTCAGTCGGTGAATTGAATTTCAGTTCATTAACGGAACTGACTGCTTTAAAATTGAATTGACCTGGAGTCCCGTGGAGCAGCATGGAGCAGCGTGGATAACAGCGTCGCCTCCCAAAGAGAGTCGACCCGCGCCAGAACGTGAGTTCCGTGGCCGGATTTTCAAGAATCCTCAAACAAAGTGAAAAATATCTGTGTAAAATGTGACTGCGTGGAAACCTTTTTTGAGCGCAGAACTGCTATGTTCTGCTTAACTCGAGCGGCATTAGCAAACTGGCATTATCCTGCATGCAGTGCTATATTCTGGGCAGCTCCCACAGCTCACCCTGTCCTTGGACCAGCTCTTAATGGATTACATAAGGCCCAGATTTGTTATGATAAAACCCTGAAGATTCTATTCTCGGTTTGGCTTTATGAAGCCATCTTTCATCATCAACTTTAATAGCATTTAGTATTTATTCAGCTGGAGATGTCTTTACCCGTTATACTACACTGCTGTAAAGAAGAGACTGTATTGTTGTCAGAGCAGGGCTTGATGAAGTGCTAAACGCAGCTTGCTGTGCGCGGTAAGAGTGGCCATGTGACCCCAGAAGGGGGGCGTGTCCAAGCCGAAGGGTTAACCCCTGCCCCACTGAGATCACGCTTCCTGGTTACTGTTGCTTAGGAGCAGGCCGTCCAAACTCTCTCGTGTCACCCCAAAACCCCAAATGAATCCTATCCTGTCCCTCGGGTGGCCGTCGCCCAGACTGGTGTGTGTCAAGGAGAAGCAAAACTGTGAAAATGACACACACACACACACACACACACACACATCGCCACTGCCTCTCCCAGCAATCACTGGCTGTTTTGGGGGCTTAGAATGTACAGTGTAGACAGTCCTTATCACTTCCTGCAGCAGCCGTTTGAAGTCTTTGTCCCCTGTGTGGAAGCCTATGTCAGCCAGTGAAGCAGGAAGTGTGTATTGTTTGTCGTGGGAGACATGGCTCATTTGAATGATCTCTTTGTTGCAGTTGTAATGAGTGTGTGCTTCTTTGGGTAAACTGGCTAGACTTACTCTTGGTAGATACACAAAGCTGCCTGCTTTCTTAACAATCATTCCGTTTCCCTTGGTAACTGTTTAATAGTTTATTCTCTTTTCTCCCTCTATGTAATCCCCCTTTCTCTCACTCTTTCTCCATTACACTCATTTTCTTATCTTCTCCCTCTGCCCCTCCCTCCATTTTCTCTGTTTCTCTCTCCTCCCATTTTCCTCTCCCCCTGTTCCTCTCCCTTCTTTCCTCTATCCTCCCCTCTCTTTCCTCTCCTCCCCTCGCTCTCTCTCCTCCCCTCTCTCAGGTTGTGTCATGTCTGCTGTTGTTTGTGGAGGAGGAGGACGCTCTTTGGATGATGTGCGCTCTGATAGAGGACCTCCTGCCTCCGTCCTACTTCTCCTCCACCCTGCTGGGGGTGCAGACGGATCAGAGGGTCCTCAGGCAGCTCATCGTGCAGTACCTGCCCCGCCTGGACCGGCTGCTGCAGGAGCACGACATCGGTCAGGGGGGGTCACAGGGGTCACAGGGGGAGGGGGCAGGGAGAGGTGGGGTGGGAGTGATTGATTTATGTCGTGGGTAGGTGGAGATTGGGTGGGGCTTTGGGTAGGAGTCCTGTGCGTTAAAGGGGATGTTCTGTTAGTCCCCTGCATTAAAGGGGATGTTCTGTTAGTCCCCTGCATTAAAGGGGACGTTCTGTTAGTCCCCTGCATTAAAGGGGACGTTCTGTTAGTCCCCTGCATTAAAGGGGACGTTCTGTTAGTCCCCTGCATTAAAGGGGACGTTCTGTTAGTCCCCTGCATTAAAGGGGACGTTCTGTTAGTCCCCTGCATTAAAGGGGACGTTCTGTTAGTCCCCTGCATTAAAGGGGACGCTCTGTTAGTCCCCTGCATTAAAGGGGATGTTTATTGTGTTTTATTGATTCTGCAGAGCTGTCTCTCATCACCCTACACTGGTTCCTCACCTCCTTCGCCAGCGTGGTGGACATCCGCGTCCTTCTGCGCATCTGGGACCTGCTCTTCTACGAGGGCTCCGTGGTGCTCTTCCAGGTCACACTGGGCATGCTCAAAATCAAGGTAAACACGCCCCTGCTCACTCCGATTGGCTCCTCCGCCCTCGCCCTCTCATGCCACTTTTCATTCTATCCGTGCATTATCTGAGAATTTAATTTCTGCTATTATCTTCCGCTATTACTTTTCTTTCCCTTCATTGCTGTCCCTCTCTCCTGCATGAATTTTTTTATGTGTGTTCAGTGCATTGTTGAGGTATTTGTCAGTCCTTCTCTCTCATTGGCCCCCCCTTCCTTCTCCCGTCTGGTCCAGGAGGAGGAGCTTGTGTCCTCAGAAAACTCGGCCTCCATTTTTAACACGCTGTCGGACCTGCCCAGCCAGCTGCAGGACGGGGCGGTGGTGCTGGGGGAGGCGGTGCGTCTGGCGGGGTCGCTGTCCCAGGAGAACCTGGAGGCCCAGAGGCACAAGCACCTGGCCTACATCCTGGCCGAGCAGGCGCAGCTCAACTCCAACAGCACACACACCCTCACCACCAACCTCAACAAGGTGGGGAGCACGAGGGCTGGACAGGACTTTCTAACGGCTGTGTGTCTGAGCAGGATGTGTGTGTGTGTGTGTGTGTGTGTGTATATAACAGCAGTGTGTGTGTGTGTGTGTGTGTATATAACAGCAGTGTGTGTGTGTGTTTGCAGGTTGTTCGCAGGCAGAGTCTGCGCAGGAAGTCCACTCTCAGCTCTCTGCTGTTTGGGGAGGACGAGGCCGAGGTGCTGAAGGCCAAAAACATCAAGCAGACGGAGCTGGTGGCAGCGCTGAGGGAGGCCATCACACGCACTGCAGACCACTTCCACTGCCTGGACCCTCGCAACTGCAGCGCTGTGAGTCTCACACACACACACACACACACACACACGCACACGCAAACACGCACTGCAGAACACTTCCACTGCCTGGACCCTCGCAACTGCAGCGCTGTGAGTCTCACACACACACACACACACACACATACACACACACACATGCACACGCACACATACACGCGCGCGCACACACGCACTGCAGACCACTTCCACTGCCTGGACCCTCGCAACTGCAGCGCTGTGAGTCTCTCACACACACACACGCACACATGCGCACACACACACGCACACGCACACATACACGCGCGCGCACACATACACGCATGCGCACACGCACTGCAGACCACTTCCACTGCCTGGACCCTCGCAACTGCAGCGCTGTGAGTCTCTCACACGCACACACACACACACACGCACACATACACGCGCGCGCACACACACACACTGCAGAACACTTCCACTGCCTGGACCCTCGCAACTGCAGCGCTGTGAGTCTCTCACACGCACACACACACACACACGCACACACACGCACACATACACGCGCGCGCACACACACACACTGCAGAACACTTCCACTGCCTGGACCCTCGCAACTGCAGCGCTGTGAGTCTCTCACACACACACACACGCACACGCACACGCACACATACACGCGTGCGCACACATGCACTGCAGAACACTTCCGCTGCCTGGACCCGCACAACTGCAGCGCTGTGAGTCTCTGTCTCTATCTCTCGCACGCATGCACACACGGTCTCACAAGCTTAGCACGGAGTCACACATACAATGAGCACTGACTCTCACATGCTGACTGACTGACTGACTTACGTCATCTCTGACAAACTGACTGAGACTCAGAAAGACTGTGACTGGCTGTGTGGCGGCTGGACCTGTGGGCAGGCTCTCTACGCAGTCTCAGGATCAGGACCCAGCAGCCACCTGTCACTCAGAACGTACACCGTGACTGATGCATTAGAGCTGACACACCACACTCTGACTCAATTACTAAGCGTCAACTCAAACACACACTTCGCAATTAAACACTGAGTCACTCAACGATATTCACACATGAATACCAAATCACTTTGCGTTCTGTCCGACCGAAGCACGTTCAAAATGACAAGCACACTCGCTGACAGACATGCATTACTGTATTTTACTGAAATGATACAGAGATCATCACTATATTGATGGACTAGGGATATAATTGTTTTCACTACTGAATACTCTCACCCGTTGGTGAAAATTTTTAAATATCTGTTTTGCTTTAATGGAATGTAGTCCCTGATATTGCCTGCGCGTGCTGATGTAGTTTGTAATTAGACCGCTCTATTGCTTGCATATTATAGAATTGTCTTGTTCTTGATGTTTTCACTTCTCTCTCTGGTGTTCAGTTCTGCTCTGCTGTGCTTGAATTGGTCTCGCTTACAAATAGTTTTTTTTTTTAAATTGCAACATAGCTTCCTTGTCAAATAATGGTTAAAATAATCATCTGAATTATCTCTCAGGACCTCACTCCAGACTACTCTATGGAGAGCCATCAGCGGGACCACGAGAATTTCGTGGTGGTGTCGCGTAACCGCCGGCGACGGGCCAAGGCCCTGCTGGACTTCGAGCGCCACGACGACGACGAGCTGGGCTTCCGCAAAAACGACATCATCACGGTGAGTGGCGCCGTCCGCAGGACGAGGCGCTGTGACCTCACCACAGCAGGGTGTGAAATTAACGCCCGCCACCAACCAAATGCTGGTAAAATTTTAATTTTGTCTGGTAAGATTTTCTACTCAGTCAACCACTTTGGCAGATAACCAACCAGGTTGTGTTATATTGTAATATGGCTGGTAAAATGTTAAAAATGGCCGGTGATTTTTAGAATCCGCAAGCCACTTTTCCAGTGGTTGAAAAGGTTAATTTCTACAAAAAAGGTTAATCTATGCCCCCATTGTGTCGGCTTTCCGAAGCTTTGCCTTCTTTTCAGAATGTAATAATCTCACCGTGCTGTGATGTATGTATGTATGTATGTAGCACCGGGAGAGTTGGTTTTTGTTGTTTTTTTTTGGCTGCCCCACCTTCGACGCGCATTTCCACTGGATTAACGCAGGGATAATCCGTTAATCCCAGCGATTTAGGGACTCGGCCTGGCTGGCTCGCCACATTACCCATCATGCAAAGCGTCAGCTGGCCTGGGGGGACTGAGTCTGTGGTGCAGACGTGTGCTCAGACCTCCATTTAGTCACATGGTGAGCACCATAATTCATTGGACAGTGACACATTTTTTTGTATTTTGGCTCTGTACTCTAGCGCTTTCAGTTGGAAAGGATACAATGACAATGAGGATGAGGTGCAGACTGTAAGCTTTAATTTGAGGGTATTTTCATCCATATCGGATGAACAGCTTAGAAATTATAGAACCTTTTGTACATAGTCTCCCCCATTTTTGGGCATCAGTTTAACATAATGTACAATAAAGTAATCATTTTTTATATTTATTCATATCCTTTGCTTGCCATGACTTCCTGATGTCTGTGACCCAACAATATCAATAGACTCTTATTTTATCTTATTTTCTGGTACTTATTTTTATTTACCTTTATTTATACAGGGTAGGTTGATTGAGCACAGATGCTCTTTTACAGCAATGCCCTGTTAACGCCCCCCCCCCCAATTAGCCTAACCTGCATGTTTTTGGATTGTGGGAGGAAACCGGAGTACCCGGAGGAAACCCACGCGGACACGGGGAGAACATGCAA
>CM056387.1:29662863-29730806 GCA_029718625.1 Synaphobranchus kaupii
GGGCCACACACAGTCATTCAGAGGAGTGGGTTTCTGAAGGAAGGGCACAGACTCTGATTTCTCTCCATGTCTTTCAGGCTAGACGAGGACGGGAAAGTTCTGACTCCCGAGGAGCTTCTTTACAGAGTGAGTACCGCCCCTGCCTTTTCTCCGCATTTATGACGCTGTCGCAGAGCAGAACGAGCTCTTCTGTACGACGGCAGAAGGTCCTCAGAGCCCAGTTTCCTGTCGGAGCGCTTGGCGCATGTCGGGCGGAAATTAGGAACAATTTGTGTGCAGAAAATGTCTAAGTAAACGTGCTGTTTAAGTCAGAGACCGTGTGAGTCACAGTTCTCCCTCTGGCCGGAGAGAGCTCACCGCTCTTACTGGTGTTATTCAGTGTTGCTTTAGCGCCCTCTGCCTTCTTCCTCAGGCGGTGCAGTCTGTCAACATGAGCCACGACACCGCCCACGCCCAGATGGACGTCAAGTTCCGCTCGCTGATCTGTGTGGGGCTGAAGTGAGTCACATGACCTGACTTAACCCGCCACCTTATCAGTATTGACATAAAGGCACTGAATGTGACACACGCACACACATTCAACTGCTTACACGCTCATTCCATACAATACCAATCTACCAGATGGTTTGTAAACACGCATACCATTCACACACATTGTCTACAGAGCTAATCACCCTGCTAAATAGACACACCCACACACAATGGCACATGCAAACACACACCCTGCCTCAACAGTACTCATTTCCCAGCTGGTTGAGACACAGAGAAAGACACAGCAGAGCATGCACACATATACGCACACGCACGCACAGCAGAGCACACACACGCATGCACACACACATCCACAGCAGAACACACACACACACACACACACACACACATCCACAGCAGAACACACAAACGCACACAGCAGAGCACACACATTCACAGCAGAACACACACACACAGCAGAACACACACACACACAGCAGAGCACACACATTCACAGCAGAACACGCACACACACACACACACACACACACACACACAGTACTCATTTCTCTGTGTTGTGGCAGTGAGCAGGTACTGCACCTGTGGCTGGAGGTGCTGTGCTCCAGCATGGGGGCGGTGGAGAAGTGGTACCAGCCCTGGTCCTTCCTGCGCAGCCCGGGGTGGGTGCAGATCAAGTGTGAGCTGAGGTGAGCCAGAGGGGGCGCCAGAGAGCCATAAAGCAAACGCACTCCAGGGAGAGTGCTCTGCAGCCTCCTATACTGCGCACATCATGCAGAGCGCTGTTCTCCTGTCTGTACATTAATGTGCGTGCGTGTGTAATTCATGTTCCAGGGTGCTGTCCAAATTTGCCTTCAGCCTGTCCCAGGACTGTGAACTGTCTACTAAAGGAGAGGTGAGTAACAGGGGGAGGCCGATTCATAAATAATCTACTATGTATTGAGCAAAGAAAAGAACGGACGCGCAAAACTTACTGTGTGTACCTCTCCTCCAGAATTGTCCCGTTCTGAAATCAGGAGTGGTGGACATGTTGGTGAAACATCACCTCTTTAGTTGGGATCTCTAGGTAACTCTTGACAACTTGGCATGCTGCCTTGCAACTGCTGCTATAGCAACGGTGGAGGTGGTGGGGGTGTGGGTGGTTTTGGTGGTGGCAGCAACCTCGGGTGTCACCCTGCCTGCTTTCTCCTGGCCACATAACGCCCTGAACCGCAAGAACAATCCCACAGCTCCTGTCTCCCCTCATTAGATCACTGTTGGGCACAGAGAGCATGTGGGTGTGATAAGATTTTACAGAGCTCATAAGGTTAATTTATGTGCGTCTTATAAGGTTACTTTAGACGGAGCTCATAAGGTTAATTTATGTGCGTCTCATAAGGTTACTGTAGACGGAGCTCATAAGGTTATTTTAGACAGAGCTTGTAAGGTTACAATTTATGTGCGTCTCATAAGGTTACTTTAGACGGAGCTCATAAGGTTATTCTATACAGGGCTCATAAGCTTATTTGATACAGAGCTCATGTTATTTTATACAGAGCGAGTAAGCTTATCTTATACAGAGCGCATAAGGTTATTCTATACAAGGCTGATAAGGCTATTTTATGCAGGACTCAAGGTTATTTTATATGCGACTCATCAGGTTATTCTATACAGGGCTCATACGGTTATTTTGCAGTTTATTTTATATAGGGCTCATAATGCTATATTATACATTATGGGTCTGATTTACTAAGACCTTTAGTGGGTGCAAAAAAGTTTTAGCATGCGCAAAACTAACAACACAACCAATGGTTGGTGCAAAACAAATACAGTGACCAATCATTTGTCATGTTATTGGTTTTGCGTGTACTGAAAGGTTTTGCAGACGCTAAAGGTCTTAGTAAATCAGGCCCTATATATCATGAGGTTAATGTCGACATTTTCTATGTTGCAGTTTGAGCACACTGTATAAGATTGCCTATATGTTAGCTTAGTGCTTTATCCTGTGTCTTAGCACTCTCGTTACTGTAGCTCTTAATCTTATGTGCTCTGTATTGTCTTTTCATCACCGACTTCTAATACAATGCATAAGGCTTCAATAAATTAGTAAATTATTCGTAGTGGTAGTTGTAGTAATAGTAATCATTCATAAATAATGAATATTTACTAGTGTTGTCATATTTGTACACATACAGGTTTCACATGTTTTTTGTCATATCAGGGATTTGGTGACTGCCTACCCACGTTCCTCTTGCTCCGAGAGGCAGTTAAAACCCCTTCCAGACCTCTGGTGAATTAGCCCCACTGTTACCTGCTCCAAGCCCCAGTCACATATGCAGAGGGCTTAGCGCACTCACGCTAGCCAGGAATGTCAGCAAAATGGCCGCCCTCTGTTCCGTGTTACCAGGCTGTGCAGTACAACTTTATGGCTTCATATTAACCACAGCTCCAAGCAAGCTCTTAAAAAAGAGCATCACTTGTAGGGGTGGGGCACCCCTGACCCTGATACATGAGGATGTGGGGGACGTTCACACTTGTGTGTTTACCCAGAGTCCTCTGGGAAGTGGTGTGTTCATCAGAATTGTACAATTGAGTGAGTGTGCTGCAATGGGACCTGCAGGGAAACCATAATGTCACTGCAGTGATTTTTCTGTAAAACGCTTTGTGCTAAAATGACAGTGGTAACGGTTTTGTAATGTGAGTTTTGAACACACTAACCATGCTGTAAAGCCATGACAATGGCAGTTGAACAGAGGGTGCTTGTGATGTCATAACAATGGGTGCTTGTGATGTCATAACAATGGGAATTAACCAGTCTGAGGTATTGACAGTGGTAATTAAAGTGTGCTGTAATTCTGTGTGTACCAAGCTCGGTCCTGGGGACCCTCTGTGTGTGCTCATTTTCATTACAACTGTTATTGCAACCTCATTCCAACTATTATTGCAGCAAGCTGCTAAACGTTCTTAATTCGACACTTTAATTGCTAACTGGCCACATTCGGGCCATAATATGTCAGAAATAGCTGTGTACGCTATGAAGATTGAACGCTTAATATTAACATCCGAGGACATTCAATCAATCAGATTAACTAATGGTCTCATTCTCTGTAATGTGCTGTATGAGAAATGATTCCTGTGGAAAGTGGTTAGATTTTTAATTGACAGAATTATAGACTGTCGGGTGAAATCAGCGGGGTCCTAATTGCAGAGTGAGACCTGATCAGCCATTCGTGTGAAATGACGAGTTCAAAGAAATACCAAATGACAACAAGCCAAACCTGCAATCTGACAAAAATCATAGTAGAATTGCTTAATCTTTTAGGACTGGTTGTAAGAAAACCCAGCACACACAGGGGTCCCCCAGGACTGGGTTTGGGGGCCACAAAATGGGCTAAAGATGCAGCAGTGACAGGTGTGTTCATCCCCCCCTCTCCCCCCCCAGGAGAAGGAGCAGAGACCCCTGAAAGAAGGCGTTCAGGACATGCTGGTCAAACACCATCTCTTCAGCTGGGACATCGATGGATAGGCACACACGCACAAACACACACACGCACACACAGGCACGCACATACAAACACACTCACACACACTCACACACTCACACTCACACACACACACACACACACACACACACACACACACACACACACACACACACACACACACACACACACACACACACACACACACAGGCTGAAACTGACCTGCCCACACTATCACTAACATGCAAACACAGAGAAACATCCACTTCAAACTGTTATCATAAGGATGGTAGCCAACAGAAATGACACACGGACCCACACTGTACAAAGGACACCCCAGTACAAACACGACGGCTCGTCGCGGCTGCTCTCCTTGCCTTGAAACGCACCGTCGACGGAAGCCTTCGCCTCACTGGGAAACGGTCAGCCGACGGACACACGCCCCCTGCTGGAGGCTGAGGACGTTGCTCTCGGGCGGAACGACGGAGCAGGTGTCCTGCAGTTCAGAGGGCAGCCTGATTACGGACGGCTCTCCGCGGCGAACTCGCGTTTGCGTTCAAGCTCGTCGCGGTCCAGTCGTTTCTCAGTCCCTGGCTCTCACTTCTGCTTCTGTTGCTCAACACAATGTGAAAACAGGAGAGCGAGAGTTTTAAAATGGCTGCGCTGGCTGCCGTCACGAGATACGCCTCGTCAAAAAAAAAAAACTGATTCACTGCATTTCTCTTGGGAATAGTACTCATTACTATTTTACGAAGTGTTCTTTACGTTCCAGTTTCCTCAAACAGAGGAACAATGTTTGCCACCAGTCCATTTAACAACCTTTCCTCCAGATCGGCTGACAGCATGGTCCATAATGGCTGCTCCCTGAGAATCGCAGTAACTGTCCATCATTCTCCCGGTCAGTCCGCTGAACCTATAGGCAGGTGGGGGAAGAGGAGGTTCAGTGTTGGTGACTTCTCGATCATAAACCAGTGTATTTGTAATCTGTCAGAGAGGCTGGTTAGTGTTGCCGCTTGTACAGGTGATGTCCATCGACCAGTCAGTAGAACATTCTGGATGTGTGATGGCTGCCATACATACTCCAGGTAACGGCCTAATGTTTTGCCAAAAGAGTGCTTTGGTGTTTTCCTGTCAGATTTGTACGTTTTTGATCTGTAGCCGGACGCCGGCTCTTTGGCGATAGGAATCCCTGGGCGTACATTCGCAGACTCTTACAGGACCGGAGACAGAACTGACATTGGAGGTGAAAAATACCAGTCTCGCGTAACTGTTCGTCTGCGGGTCCAGTTGGGAGGCGTTTGTCTGCTCGGGCTGAAGGGAGGAACGCTTAGGGATTTGTGTAGTCATTCAAACTGTACTGCACTTGAGGTAAAGGAAAGCGTCATTGCCGTCCACTGATGTTAAAAATGAAGCTGCTTTGTGTCAAATTAAGACCGGATTTACACGCGTATATGAGTTGTAGTGTACAGTATGGGGAAATTGTTTTGTTTTGTGTAACAGATTTCAGATGATTTAGTTTCGAGGTCGGTTGGGTGGGGAAAGCGCTCCAGTGAGACTAGGATCTGCCGGTGGATTGTTACTGTCCTACGGTCCGTGGTATGTAAGCTGTTTTGATGAGTCAAAGCTCCGCCCGCTGATCCACCCCCCCACCCCACTCCCTCCCTTTGCTCTGCTATGGTTGAAAGTGACCAAGAGAAACAAACAGGGCTTTCTGACATATCTACAGTAAAAAAAAGAAGAAAAATAAAGCTGTATATATCTGTAAAGCATTTATTGTCTGTGTTCTCATTGTGCCGTCTGATTCAGTATTATTTGAGGCACAGCAAAGGACAGCCAGTGAGATGTCACTTTCCTGGGTCTCACCTTTCCCAGATTCAACGGGTGTGTCCCAATATTCTTCACTCCCCACCTCCTTTCCTCCACTCCCCCACTACCACCCCTCTCCTACCCAGAAGTTTTGAGTACAAGTATTTGCATGTACAGTATACAATGTACCTGACATTGCGGTTTTTGTCGAGACATTAATTAATATGTAACCATTAATACGTAATTAAGATGTAATCAGCAACATTAGATTAAAACACAAAGATCCGTTTCCGGGGCACGGAGGAGAGGAGGGTGGTAGTGGAGGAAAGGAGGGTGCATTTTTAGAAGTATTGGGATGCACCCATATGCTTCCGTAAGGTAATGACTGAGGGGCTGGGCATTACAGTTTGAATGACCAACACAGGTGGTAAATTGCCAGAGGCCATTGTCAAGCTGTGATGCTCCGTCCCAAGGTCATTATGCTACTTATATAAAGACTTACCAACAAAAAGCATAATTGTAATCAAAACATGCATTTCAAAATATGCGATTCTATTGTAATGGAAAACTTACTTTAGTAACTATTCCAGCAAATATTCCAAACCCTGTATCACTTAGAGCAGGGGTAGACAACCCTGGTCCTGGAGAGCCGCTGGTTTTGTTTTCACCTTAAGTACAGCAACTACTTGGACCAAAGAAACCAGGTGAGGTGAGTTAACTGTGTAATCAACTGCTTTAATTCATCAATTAAGTGGCGAGTAACAACAAAAACTAGCAGACCCTGCGGCTCTCCAGGACCAGGGTTGCCTATCCGACTTAGAGCAACGGACGCGTCTTTCTAGACCCTCAATCGCATTAGATAGCAGCCTAGCTTTATGCTAGGTTTGCCATCACTCACGTTACCTGATATTCAAATTCAGTTTGGTTTTAGGTCAGAGTGATCTCAGCATGATTGTTAAGCTAAGCATCTTATTCAAATTATATTCAGAGGCTAAATGATAAACGTAGTCAAGCTATAACTAGTCTAGCAACTCTCTCGTCAGTCGTGGACGTCAAGCTGACTATGCTTGAGTTGGCAGTTTGTTTTATCGGGTCAGACTGTTGATGGCGCATTAATTTATAACGGTGATTGAACTTTTGCCGGCGTATAAGTACATTAACTGGGAGTGATACTGGGTAGGTGTTGAAATTACTGATGTATCTTTGTCATGAGTAGTCACATTAACCTTTAAATGTAGGCTACTCAAAAGTAAACCATCGCGTTGGCCTGTAAATTCAGCAGAAAGGTTAGTGAAGAGCATTGCAGTGCTGTGTGGGACCTATGAGTACAATTAGGCGTCCAAATGGTGGGGGTGGTGCTGAGGGGGGGGGGGGGGGGGGGGGGGTATGGCCAAAAACAAATAGAACAAATCTCAACACTAGAACTTCATAAACTTTTTATTTCAAAGGATGTACAGCAACTTGAACCACTTAAATGTAATGCAATGTCTTTTTTTTTATATGCATACATTGAACTGTTTTATGTCTTCAAAAAAAAAAAAAAAAAATCATGCACTATTGTAATTTAAAAAACCTACAGGGGGGAAAACTTCCTTTAGCTCCTTTTTTTCAGAAACAAACACTGCCAATTAAAACTGAGCTTAGACACAGATTTTAAATAGTTTTAACAATACTGTCACCGTAACCCTGATCTCCTTAGTCTTTCCATATATGTTCATTATCCAGTGTCCGAATAGCCAGTGTTTTTATTTATTTTTGTTATGGGGACTTAAAATTCGCCTACGGTTCTCATCTCAAACGTAATATGAACATGGATGTGATTGGCTTATGCATGTTACCCATTTCATCCAATCACAGCAGAGTACATACACGCCAGAGAGAAAAGCGAGATTGAAAAAGCCCATTCCAGTGAGCTGACCTGCCTTCTGGTACCACAAGCCATAATTTTAAGACATTGCGTTTTGTGACATCTTTCATTACCCATGATCCGATATACCTCACCTCCAGCTATATCCGCTCTACTGAGATTTATGAAGTGTTCATTTTGCAAACGCGTAGCAGAAAAATAAAATAAAATAAATCCCTCGCACTGCTTCTATGGCTTAGAGTTAAGGGTAGTGTCCAAGTTACCAGACATTAGAAATGTGCTTTCTGAATGACTTATGGTCTGTGAAAGTTTGGCTAAAACTTCTGGACTCTGGAAAAAATGAGCTTATGGAACCACTTTGGCAAAAGGAGAATTTCTCAGCACTACTGCTGAAATCCTATTGGAAAGAGTGCATCGTATGCCAACCTAACGATGACCTTCGGCCATGTTTTGCTCGTCTTAACTACAGGGCGAGGGTGAGAATTCAGTGTAGCGGACATCTGGGATGTTCCCAGCATGCACCTCACCGCCCGTCAGCACCGCTTTTAAACTGGATGTAAGAAACACAGACGAGACCGTGCTGACCTCTTCCCTTTATTCAGGGCTGTGCTTTTCTGCTTCTCAGGCCCAAGGTTTCCACTTTCAGAACATCTTTCCACAAGCTTTTTAAGGTAATGGGCATCGCTGTGAGTCATACAGGACATTGTGGGGAGTTTAATGCTAGTTTAGTTTCTGGTGGAATGAGATCCCGTGCTTCTTGTTTTTTGTTTTTTAAATATAAATAAAAAAATATGTAAAAGCCACAAAGCTTGTAAAACAGGACTAGGTTTTAATGCAGATGAATGAGGAACAGGTACTCTGGTTTATTCCACTGGGGGTTGGCGGGTATTTACAAGGGTTGAGAATACTAATTTTACCATCTATGAGATCACAAATGAGTATTAAGATGACAAAGGGTCGCTATTCAAATGCTTATTAATTAACTCCCACAAATAAGGTTAATTGTGTCTCTTAGCGGCATAGTCCCGCATCAAATAATTACTTGCATAATGAACTGACACTTCACACACCAATTATATAGTCAAATACTTCTTCAAGGGAGCGAATGAATACTGTAATATGACATTGTTGAAAATGCAGTCGATATCTGCAACATTTTCTGAAGATTCAGGTTATAGTACCTCACCACTCAGTGGCACAACTGCAGCGCCTGTGCCTGGATCTTAAACCACCACACCTTCTGGTTCAGGTAAGACTTACACCCTAAAATGGTGTAGCTGTTTAAGACAGGGGACCTCATGGGGATAGAACCTGACCAGCGGCCGGCCTGAGCTCCGTGCTTTAATAACTGCCTGGTACTCTTTATGCAACACAAATACAGAGGATAATGTGGTATGATCCTCAGTGGCTGGAAAGCCAGATACAAGTGATGAGTGGCACAGGCATCAGAACAAATTAGGAACCAAACAAAAGGGAACAGTAACTAACCAGCAGTACCTCTTATCGGAACCACATAAACCAGCAATCTTCATCACACTGATGGAAACCCCCCTCTTCTCTTTCTCTGAACTGAAATGGTACAGCCCACTATGAACTTTGTGCATTTAAAAATCTTATCTACAAAACAGGAGAGGGGGAGGGGTTAACTTAGTCCTGCTTTAGACTCTTAAGACCTTGCGGATGGAAAGTTTAACAGCCCCCGACTCCGCCTGCATGGGGCGCTGTGGAGCCGCTCAGAGATTTGCCTTTGTGTCTCTGGCCCCCACGTCTTCTGCCCCCGCCTCCAGACTTTGGCTGAGAGAGAAAGAGCAAGAAAGAGGGAAGGCAGTGAGGTTTACCATCGAATCTACTCATGGCTTCTCAGCAGGGGAAAAACCTGCACAGCAATGTGCTGTTAGGACCAGCCGTAGTAAATCAGCTGTTCATGTGTAGGTATGTGCGACGACAACAGAGCAGTTAGCGCCACAGTAAAACAAATGTCTTTGCACTGTGACCGTTTCCTTGGTAAATCCGGGCCGAAGGAGCAGCAGTCTCAGTCTCTGTTCTCGTCTCCTTTTACCGCAGGAGAGCAGTGAGTCTGTCTCCGTTCTCATGTCCTTTTACCGAAGGAGAGCAGTCTGTCTTTGTTCTTAGGTCCTTTTACAGAAGGAGAGCAGTCTCGGTCTCTGTTCTCATCTCTTTTTACTGAAGGAGAGCAGTCTCAGTCTCTGTTCTCATCTCCTTTTACCGAAGGAAAGCAGTCTCAGTCTCTGTTCTCATCTCCTTTTACCGAAGGAAAGCAGTCTCAGTCTCTGTTCTCATCTCTTTTTACTGAAGGAGAGCAGTGAGTCTCGGTCTCTGTTCTCATGTCATTTTACCTTGTTCTCTTTGTTGCCGTCCTGAACCTCTGAGTCATCCTCCCCGGCCACCTGTCGCAGCGAGCCGCGAGAGAGGGAACGAGGGCGGGGGCGAACGGAGGAGGATAAAAACCAACCGAAAATGACGGCATAAAGGGACAAATACGGGAAAATCGACACAGGAGGTGAGGGGGAAACAAGAAATGAATGCGCAAATAAATTGAAAAGAAAGGAATGGTGAAGGACACAAAAAGCAAAAGGAAGGTAGGAAGGTTTGAGAGACATTCGGGTTAATTTAATGGAGAGATCGAGTGATGGAGAGGGAGAGAGAAAGGGATAGATTAACCAGCAGAATGAAAAAGACAAGAGACGCACACAGGAATCGTCTAAGCGACTCATCCGCTAAAGTGCCGTGGTTACAGAGAAACTGAGCGTTAGCGTTTTAAAGCACTGACTGTCCGGCTCCCTTCAGACTCCCCATAGCAGACTGCTCTGAGTCAGAGTACAGAATCTAACACACACACACACACACACACACACACACACACACACACACACACACACACACACACACACACACACACACACACACACACACACACACACACACACACACACACACACACACACACACACACACACACACACACACACACACACACACCCCACCCCGATCCCCACACCGTACCTGTGCTGTGTGCGGACTGGCCGGCCTCCCCGTGGGAGCCGTCTCCTCATTCGCTGGCGTGGACCCGTCCTCCCGGCGGGGCGGAGTCTTCTTGGTGGACTGCATCTTGATTTGTGGGGGTTTGGCATTGGAGGGAAGGTTATTGGTTGACTGCAGCAGCTGGGAGAGAGCACAGTAGGTTTTTTTTGCAATGTTTCTTCAAAAAATGTAGTCTTCTAGAACTCCACTGCTTACAATAGCCGCATTAAAGGGTTATAAAAGGCTTGGTAAAAGCTAGCCGGCGCGCCTGTTGAAGGCCTCTCCTGACCTTGGTGATGGTGCCCACGGCCTTGGTCCTGCCCTCGCGGAAGACTAGCCGCTGCTCCGTGTGCAGGTACTCGGGCGTCTTGATGAAGCGGAAGTGCACGGTGGCCTTGTCCCCCGTCCGCAGGCAGTCCCTGTTCATGGTCAGGATGGTGGCCGTCTGCCGGATGCTGCCGCAGTGCACTGGCGGAAAACAGGAGCGCGGCGCACGCTAAGTTTGGGCCTCGCCGCACACCGTAGGTTTCCTTTTACATTTCATAATGACGATAATAAAAAATTTAAAAAAACTTTATTTGTATAACAGCTTACAGAGGATGCATCGCAAAATGCTTCACAGAGCACAACCGTAAAACGAATGGAGCAAACTTAACCAATAGAGTGATAAAAATAAAAGAATGTAAAAATATACGGAGCGTAAAATGTGAGAGAATACGGATAAAAATAAAAGTAAAACTGAATTTAAAAAAAAAGTTACTGCTAATTTAGCAGATGCTCTTATTCAGAGTGACTTGCAATGGAGGGGAGCATAAACGCGTTCACCTGAATTATATGAGCAATCGAGTTGAGAATTGAGCCAATCAGAATAGAGCGTCAGTGAGACCGTCCCATTGCCTGGTATCTGGGTGAGACGGGGGCGGTGTGTGTTGGTGAGAGTGAGACGCACCCATTGCCTGGTATCTGGGTGAGATGGTGGTCGGATGGTGCAGCACCAGGATCTCGGCCTCAAACTCCCACGATGCCTGCGGGCTGAGCTTTGGCGACACCATCACCATACCCTTCCTGATGGAAGAGCGCTTGATCTGATGGGGACAGAGAGGGAGGGAAACGCCAGATGAAATGCACACAGAGAAAAACGCAAGCATACACACACACACACACACACACAAGTACACATGTAAACTGTAATCTCCGTTTCCATCACAAGTAAAACAAACTGGACATCTGTAATAGACCGGCGTGTGAGTGACCCGGGGTTCTGGGCTCAGTAGGAGCTAACTAACCGCTGCTGGCCGGCGGTTCTCACCTTCTTGAGGGCGAAGGAGGCCGTCTGCCCCCCCCTCACCTCCTTCACCGGCATCCTCTTGCGGTGGATGGATTTGACGGCGATGGGGAGGAAGTTGCCCAGCGGGTCGGGGCCGAGCAGCATGGTGTCGTTCAGTCGTATCAATCCGCGTAAAGTAGTCCCCGATACCACCGTGCCCACCCCCTGTATGACACAACCGACCACACACCTCACACGGCGGCTTTCGGCTACCGACGCACTTCAAACGGTCTGAACAAACGCACTCCCGCAAGGAGACGAGAACAGGTGTGTCTAGCTGAGGGAGGAGACGTGACCTACAGACATTACATGGACCGGGAGACATTTATATACCTACAGACATTCCATCGACCGGGAGACATGTTTATCTTTGAACAAGCTGCTAACAAAAACGGGCTTCTCTGTATGTTATTTTATGTGTTTAACAAGACTGCTAATGTAAGAAGCCTACAGGAAGGTACAAAACCCCTACATTTGTGCTGTAGAGTGCTCCCTAAGCACTCTCCCCAAGCGACTTCTCTTACAGAAGCAATTTTTAAAGAGCGATTTGACAACTTTTTACTCTGAAGCTGGTACTACTGTGGTACTACTGTTCATGGTCAGAGATAGGGGGTGAGAGTGACAGTACAACTGTCACTGTGTGTGTGTGTGTGTGTGTGTGTGTGTGTGTGTGTGTGTGTGTGTGTGTGTGTGTGTGTGTGTGTGTGTGTGTGTGTGTGTGTGTGTGTGTGTGTGTGTGTGTGTGTGTGTGTGTGTGTGTGTGAGAGAGAGAGAGAGAGAGAGTCTGTGAGTGTGTGAGAGAGAGAGAGAGAGAGTCTGTGAGTGTGTGAGAGTGTGAGATACAGACCGGTACTGAGTAGCAGTAGGAGTGTTTGTTCATATTTATGTGTGTGTGTCATAAAGACCGGGTACTGAGTAGCAGTAGGAGTGTTTGTTCATATTTATGTGTGTCATACCGGTACTGAGTAGGTGTCGTCGATCTGAAACTCGGCCGGCTCCTCGTCACTGTAGGATGTTCTGGAGGAGAGCAGGTTTAGGAACATTTTCAGCAGCTCCATGTTCTCCCCCGTCACATTGGAGATCTGAAAGATGGGACACATCCTACACACACACACACACACACACACACACACACACACACACACACACACACACACACACACACACACACACACACACACACACACACACACACACACACACACACACACACACACACACACACACACACACACACACACACACACACACACACACACACACACACAGAAATGGAAATTGACACTGATGAACACTGCTGAAAGTAAACAAAAATACAGGGACAGTAATGTGTGTATTTTGGTTCTCTGAAACCTGCTGAAGAACAATAAGGTGTAAACAGTAAACACCAGCAGGGCCTTGCAGTGAGATACATGGGGGTAAGGCTGTACCTCTCTGAGCTGAAGTTGGAAGCGGGTGACGATGACGTCGTCTTTGTTCTGGACCAGAACGGGGATCTTTCTGCAGCCCGGGGACTTGAGTAACCTCTGTAGCAGCTTCAGGGTCTCTGTCACATTATGACATCACGCAATTACTGACCTGTACTACTGACATTTGGCACAATTACACAATTACTGACCTCTACTACTGACACCGAGTGCCATCAGACAATGACTCACCTGTACTACTGACACGCAGAGCAATACACAACTACTGCCTCACTGTGCTGTCAGTAGTACAGTTCAGTAATGGGGCAATACTAATGACTGGGGTTTTATAAAGATGTTAAACTAAACTCAAGGCACCCCTCCAGCAGGGCAGCAGAGTTTACAGCAGAACAGATAACAGCCCGATGAGGCTCCCTTAATGTGAGCGTCTTCCACAGCTTTGGCTGCGGTGTTGGGGCATGATGGGATTCTGGTGTGAAGGTTTTATGACCCCTCCCTTGCCCTCACCTTGCAGGATGTTAGCCGGACACATGTCAATCTTAGTGACCACCACAAAGACGGGCACGTTGAGGGCCAGCGCCAGTCCCAGGTGCTCTTTCGTCATTCCCACGATCCCGGCGTTGCTGCCCACCTGCACGGGTGAGAGGAGAGATACCGTGTGAAGCCAGGCCCAAAGAGCACCGATCTCACGCGTGCGTGTTCACGTCAGCGCTCCTCTCGTCTGCACTTTTACTGTTTTCATGTGCTGAACACTTTAACCGACATGGTGTCTGTGGTGAGTTTGCAACATGGTGTCTCTCTGGTGAGTTTGCAACATGGTGTCTCTCTCTGGTGAGTTTGCAACATGGTGTCTCTCTCTGGTGAGTTTGCAACATGGTGTCTCTCTCTGGTGAGTTTGCAACATGGTGTCTCTCTCTGGCGAGTTTGCAACATGGTGTCTCTCTCTGGTGAGTTTGCAACATGGTGTCTCTCTCTGGTGAGTTTGCAACATGGTGTCTCTCTCTGGTGATTTTGCAACATGGTGTCTCTCTCTGGTGAGTTTGCAACATGGTGTCTCTCTCTGGTGAGTTTGCAACATGGTGTCTCTCTCTGGTAGGGTTGGGTATCAAGAACCGGTTCCAAGTTGGAACCGCTAACAAATTTCCAAGAACCGTGGATTCGTTAAGACACGTGCATTTCGATTCTGCTTCTCGGTTCCTAACTGTTGCATACATTTCAGTCGCGCTCCCGAGTGAACTGCAGTGAGCTTTTTACAGTCCATAAGTTTCACTTATCTGCCAGGACCTGCTACGTGGACCTAACGTCACATTTATTACGCATTCAGTGTTTCCCCTAGATTTTTTTTCAGGCCGGGCGGTGAAAGTGCGCCATTTTGCGTAGAGGCGGAAACTATAATTACACCCTCATAATATCAGCGCTGCCATTGACAATTTGAATTAGGCCTAACGGGAAACCGAAGCTGTTTTGGCAAGGGTTTTTCCAGATGCTATTTTTATCATTCCCGCATTCTGCGGTAAGCGAAATATTGCAGCTACATTAAAAAATAAAAAAAAGATTATATATAAAAAAAATAAAAAAAAGAATATAATTTTTTTTTTTTTTTCATTAAAATTATTTATTTTCCCTCTTGTCCAAGCCGGGCGGCACGTGCCTGCCCGGCCAAGATAATGGTAGGGGAAACACTGGCATTACGTCAGCGACTTAGCAAAGCACATTGCTACTGTTTACATTCGGGATCGACCGTCATGGCTGACCGCAGCAAACGTTCGAAAGTTTGGCTTAGCTTCACTAAAAAAGATAGCAACACGGCAAAATGCAACACCTGCAGTAAGGTTATTTCGCGCAAGGGAGGAAGCACCTCCAACATGACGAAGCATTTGCTTCAACACGGCGTGAATCTGAAGGAATGCACCGTGTTTGATGTGTTGCGGTCTCCCAGCCACAATGCGGCTAACGTCGTTACAGCTAACGTTAGCGCTAGCAGTAGCAACGTCTCACGCTCAGGTACAAAACACAGATGAGCTGACATTCGCCTCTTATATTAAACGAATGATGTCTACAAATTATTCTTCTAATATATATTTTTCTTAGATACGAGTTCAGAGAGCAGTCAGAGCACCCCTCCACCTCCGGTTAATCCCCAGAGACCCTCCTGTACAGAAACTCCTTTCACTTTAGCCATGAAGGGGAAGATGAGCAAGGAGAAAGTGGATGAATGTCACCGAGCGGTGACAAGATTTGTGGTGAAGGGGTTACATCCCTTTGCTACGGTTGAGTCTACTCCGTTTAGGTATGCAAAATGCATTATTGATATCTGGTTATTCACAGCAATATCCATATACACCTCCCCCTCGATAAGTCACGCGGATAACTCGCGGTTGTGCAGTTGGCTCCCAATTTATCAATGCATTGAATATCTGTACTGTGATATTACTGATGCTATTGAACAGAATAGACGCGACCGTAACGTTAACTAGTCTCTCACAAGCTTGGCATGCATGCAGCTTTGAGATCAATAGCACGCAACGCACGCCGGAAGATTGGTCTCAATAGTAAAGGCCTGGTACATACTCTACGCAAGGAAGGCGCGCAACGACGCAAAGAGCAACGCAGGGGGCGTTTCTCGCGTAGCAAAATGTGCAGTCCAAATTTTGTAACGCGACGCAAACGTGTGGTGCAATTCCACGCGTTTCCGTTAGAGGTGCTAAATGTAAATACTGTTCAATAACGGCAGAATTGCAGACTACACACAAAGAAGTAATAATTTCCGGTTTAAGGTTACTCGCTCCAACCAGATTAGCCTAGGCTGCCAACTAGCGGACAGGGCGAAAAGAAGCCGGTAAACGCGCATGTAGTATGTAAGCAAAGACCTCGCGTATGTCCCGAATATGCGTTGGCGTACATGTTCCTTGCGTAGAGTATGTACCAGGCCTAACAGTCACCTGTTTGCGTTGTCAATCGATAGTGGATACAGCGTGCTTTCTCGGACAAGAGAACTTCGGACTTTCATTTGACTCATTTGATCAAGTCGGGTTGAGAAAAAAAAACACTGCTCCATTAATTCTGTCAATTTGGTTTATAATACATAATTTGCAAAGAAACAGCGTGTGCTGCATTCCATACATCTTTAAAATATACTTTTTAATGACGTTTTTATTCCTCAGCCTTTAGGCTAATTTTTGTTCTTGAAATGTGTTCTTTTTTTCTCTCCAAAAAATATTGGAATCGGAACCGAGATTCGATAAGAACCGGATTCGATAAGCAGAATCGGAATCGGAATCGGAATCGATAAAATTGAAACGATACCCACCCCTACTCTCTGGTGAGTTTGCAACATGGTGTCTCTCTCTGGTGAGTTTGCAACATGGTGTCTCTCTCTGGTGAGTTTGCAACATGGTGTCTCTCTCTGGTGAGTTTGCAACATGGTGTCTCTGGTGAGTTTGCAAAAAGGGGGGCAAGTTCTGTGGAACATGCAAAAATGTGAAACTCCTAGGTCAGCAATTTTGGTCTGCAACTCCCTTGGGTTCCAAAGAATTTACTGAACCAGAAGACACTTTTTTGAAGTTCCTCATCAGCATCTTCTGGTTCAGTGTGTGGGTTCATAGGGACAGTCGAGCCAATCAGTCCGTTTGATGAGTTGGGGACTGGTTGTGTGATGCGACGGAGCCCGCCTCACCATCAGCATGCAGAAGTCAGGCAGGTGCCCGGTCATGCCGAACACGGTGGTCTTCAGGTACTTCTCGTGCCCGGCCAGGTCGATGAAGGTGATGACCTTGGAGGACTTCTCACAGATCTTAGTCCAGTCCAGGCAGCCGCCGTGGCTGTCGGGCTTGTTGACCACCTGGCCCTCGTGGTCGAAGCCCAGGATGTCGTTCCCCACGCTGCTGGTGCGCCCGCTCTCCATCTCGTGCTTGTGGCGGAAGAGCTTCTGGCGGGCGAAGCCGCGCCCGTTGTCCAGCTCGCCGTGAGTCAGCACGCCCAGCAGGGTGCTCTTACCGGCGTCCACGTTCCCCACCACCGCCACCCTGAGGGAGGGAGGGGAGAGAGAGAGAGAGAGAGAGAGAGAGAGAGAGATGTGAGGAGAGGGGGGGCAGGGAGGGAGAGAGAAAGGGGGGAGGGAGAGAGAAAGGGGGGAGGGAGAGAGAAAGGGGGGAGGGAGACAGGGAGAGAGGAGGGAGAGAGAGAGGGTGAGAGGAGAGGGTGGGAGAGGGAGAAAGAACGGGGAGAGGGAGACATGAAGAGGGGGAAGGAGACGGGGAAGAGAGTGATGGAGGGAGAGAGTTGCAGCAGGGTGAGGGAGAGATGGAGATGGAGAGGTAGAGCAGACACAATGGAGATGCAGAAAAGGGAAGCAAAAGGAGAGAGGGACAGAGAGAGAGAGTAAAATGGAGGGTGGGGGGATGAGACATGAGAAAAGAGACGAAGGTTGTGCGCCCAGCTGTGATTTAATCTCAATATTTCATGCTATGTGGCAGCCGGCCACCCTCTCTTAACTGCAAATAAAACTGCAGAGGCTTTACCGGGAGCAGGACCCCTGCTTGTTCCCCTCCAGAGAACACCACCCGCGCGCGGGGCCACCGCTGCCTCCCCTTCCCCCCGCTCACCGGACCTCCAGGAAGTCTGTCTCGCCCACGCGGCGGCGGATCAGGTAGTCGCGCACGCGGCCCCCCGCCTCGCTCCGGTCGCGAAGCAGGATGAGGTCGGCCTCCAGCTGCTCGCTCATGGACCTCACCGTCGCAACCGACGCCTCCATGTCTCCCTGGTCGAGTCCGTAATCACCCCCGTCTGAGAGAGAGAGAGACGGACGGATGGATGACAAAGGCGTGCTCACTCACACACATCTTGCACTTAAACGTTTCACAACTGGGGTCAGCTTCACTTCCTAAAATTCAACTCGAGCACGCCAAATGCTACTCCCTCCAAAATGTATTCTCGTAAGGGCCCAAGTTCAGCTGCTGAAATGCCATACAAAAAGGAAAACTCTATCCATGTTAGCGCTTCCATGTTGCATTCCATTACAAAACTTGCACTCCAAAATAAAGCGACGCGGCGGTCTTCATCGGAGCCCCGGTGTCAGTTCCGTCCCCGTGAGCGTCGGATGGACTCGGCGTGATCTTCGCGCTGACAGCCTGAGTAATTCACTGCCTGACAACAGAGACAAAATCATCGACTAACCCCCGTTAACCGCTGCCGCTCAACCGAGCGCGCCTGAGCCAGCGCCCGGCACCGGCAGAGCACTTAAAGCACGTCTCGCTTCAATAACTAGTCATTAGACGCTTTTGTTGTGACACCGCCGGATAATTGCGGCGTTACGATAAGTGATAACAGCAGTCGTTTATCCATTGATAACGTTTAGCAGAGCATTGCTTCAATACCCCATTATTAAAGTGTTTTAAGTGTCATTAGTGTTTAATATCTGAAACACTAATGGCAAATTGAAAGTGATTTTTTTTATGTGAATACAACATAATGGTATTTTTGTAATATGTCAATCTGCTTTAGCAGTAGCCTACCTCAGGTGTCACTGAGCTTAGCTTATCGAGGTGGGATGTGCCGTCAAGCTACCCCACGTTAGCTTCTCTCTATTAGGTGGCTTTTCATTTATTTTGCTCTGTAAATATTAAATTGAAAATAATTCCTTTGCAATTGTCTAACTTTCAATGCTTCTCTCTTCGTCATTAATCTATAAACACAGTTTATCCCCCCACAAGTATTATACATGGATTAATAAGAATGTTTTGTATTTTTAAAAATAATTGTTGCGTGGAAAAATGGTTTTCCAACAACATAATCCTGGTGAGCCAGCATCTTAACCCAGAGGGTTGGCTGTTGACGAATTCCTATATAAATTTTATATCCCAGTTAATCTGAAGAAATTTGCTATAATTATAGATGCTATCCTCTCTGGGGTTGTGCTGCGCTTCAGGGATATAATTAAAACTCATCCTCCCATAGTTTCTCTAGATCCAGCTTCTGGACAACACGGACAATATAGATAGGATCTAGCTGACTGTGCTATCGGTCAGATATGCTTTTCCGCACAATTAAAACATTTTTTAAAAAGCATACAAGCTTTATTTCAGAAAGCAGTTGTAACCATTTCACATGTATCAACTTATTGGAGTATTTATGTAAATATTCTCACGATTTGTAATTTACTCTCCAAATATGTATTAACGAATCTAAATTTCAAATGATCCACAAATACTATGCCAGAAATTATCTTAAAAAATTACAAAAATTATATTGATGAAAATTGTTCATTTTGTAGTTTATATGCATAAACCATATTTAATTTATTTTGGAACTGCTCCCATTCTCATAGTTTTTGGTCTGATAGTTGTACAAATCATATTGATTGTGATTTTCTCCTTTGCTTTGAAGATGTGTTTGGTTTCTACAGTTATAGTACTGATGACTCTATACATTATTAATTTTGAAATTTTATTAGCCAGATTTCATGTGAACAAATCTAAATTTAGCTAAAATAAAGCTTTATTTATCATATTTGAGAAAGAAACCAATCAATTTCCACATCAAAGAACAAAGTTGCTAAAACTGTACATTTGTGTCCTGTTTGCAAGATATTTCTTCATTTATATCCCCTGACTATGGGTACGTTTACATGCACACTAATACTCCGATCTGAACCCGGTTATGGCAATACTCTGGTTACTGAAATGGTCATGTAAACACCTTTATCCGATAATGTAAGGTCATAATCCGTGATTTCGAAACCCGATTAACACCCCTGGTTTTTTGGCCAAACTTTCGATTTTTTGGAGCATGTAAAAACCTTTCGCCGGTTTCTTTCGGCTTTTCAAAACTACGCATGTCAGGCAGAAGAGGCGGTGTAACGTCAAAATGATTCCACCCGTCAACATTTGCTATGCCTGGGGTTCCTTCAGCATCTCACTTCCAGAATTTTATTATTAAATTTGCATTTCACCGGTGAAAATATATTGTTCAGTGTTACATGCTTGTGTTTGTACTAGCTAGTTTGTGGCTAGCACATTAAATAACTGAAATTTTCGGGAAATTCGCCAGATTTAGAGATCGGTAAAGCTAGCTAGTACAATAATATAAATCAACCACTACTAGCAATTAGCTATAAATAAGTAGCTATAATAATTACTAGCTAGCTATAATAATAATAATTACATACTAACGTAAATCTACTAACGTAAACTTTTGACGGGCGGATCATTTTTGTCCTTACAACGGGAAGCAGTTAGTAGCTACGTTTTCCACAGAGCCGATTATGGAGAGAATCATGTAAACGCGGATTTTGGAGTAATCACATTTCTTATGTCCATGTGAACGCAATAAGTTAAATACTGGCGTAAGCTGATCGTTTCCAGTAATCGGATATTGCTGTGCATGTAAACGTACCCATTGTATCCATTTCCTTACTGATTTTGTTCCTATGTTTTTTCGCAATAAAAAAATTCCGTCAGCTGAGAAAGACGGAAGCTGGAAAAACGTCATTGATCAGCTGATTTGGAATGAAATACTATAGCGCGGCAAGCTGGAGTAAGAAATCTTTTGAGTAGTTGCGTTTAAGTAGAAACTTATTTCATTTCGTTCATCGGAAAGATGTTCAATGCGTTTTTTTTTTTTGTTTGTTTCTTTCCTCATACGAATTTTGAGCGGCGCGTTCGGACTTCATGAGGATTACGACACAGCATTCCCAGTCCAGGTGACATGGACTCAAAAGCCGGTGAGAAAAATTACGGAGAAAAATTTTATTCTGCGGTTTTTCTTTTCCTATCGGACTGCCTTGTATCACGCCGCTGCGTTCCTATATATTTTTTGCATCAAATTATAAACAGTGCGAGATGAGCGGTTTGTTATTTTGTTCGAATTGCTCATCAAGGCCATTGAAGCAGGGCTTTGTGTTTGTACACTTTGGCATAAAACGATGTTGTTATTTGTTGATTTACATTGTTGAGACGTCGTCGGAGTCACTGTTGTGTTATGGTTTTACCTAGCATGAACCGTTCACTGAAACTCAATCTAAAAGTGACCCGAAATGTTTCGGTGTTCATATTTAATGTTGGTTATTTTTTCTCGAGGGAATGATGTTTCTGTGACACCACAGGATTTCTCTGTATGAGGTATGAATGAGGTATTCATTCTGACTGTTATGAAATGGTTTCTATAAGTTGGTGGCAGTGTAACAACGTTGGCTACTCAGTAAAAATGGTGATGGTTACAGTGTGTTAGTGGGATATGACCACCAGATGTCGCTGTTTCTGCTATTAGATGAGTGTGAAAAAATGTCTTCAAATTATGATGTAATGGTAGAGCAAAATTTATCTTGCCAACCTAAAATGCACGATAAAAAATGAACAGAAAAAGCACAAAATGAAAACCGATAAAGTGAACGAATGAAGATTTGTTTTCTTTTCAGTTTTTTTCCCCCTTTTCAATTTTCAGTTGACGGATATTGCTTTCCTTATTTACTATTCTTCCCTGGATTCATACTAATTTATTCATTAAGTCATAACTTTTTCATGAGGTTCCATCAAAAGTCCCCTTAGTGACAATCAGGAGGAGAGAGAGAGGGTTGAATTAAAGCCTTTAAAAATGCAGTACTTTCATATGCCAATATGGATGAAAGCAAACCAATTTCTTTAAGCAATTGAATGACTGAAAATAAGCCCCTACTGATTGGCACTTTTTTTTAACCAAGTAGTGACCAGGTTCAGAATGATTTCTCATGTTAAAAGTAACTGGCCCAGAGCACTGAAGGTATAAGCACGACGGCCTGTGGCACCATGCGGCAAAGCCAGGTGGTGGCAGGCCGAAGCTACAGACAGACATGTATTACACAAGGTCCATCACCCTCTGACCTTTGACCCCACTGGTGGTGTGATTCTCACCTGAGCCCACTCCCAGCACATAGATGGTCTCCCCACAGCCCTCCTCCATGCGCTCTCTTAGTTGCCGTAGTAACGAGTCATACTGTTCTCCGTTTGGGCTGACCAGCGCCAACTGTGGGGGGGGGAAGAGAAGGGGTCAGCTTTCTCTCTAACAACCGGAGCACCAACACCTCAGACGGCCTTTACAATATCACTTTGCTTGACTGTATGACAGCCACATTGCACCACAGACACACACACACACACATATTTATCAGTCAATACTAGGATGCAATGACATTTGGTTGTATTAAATGTACTCGTGGGGCTAATTTTCAGGCTGGCAGTTTAGGCTTGAGGCGGGTTAAGAATTTGAACTTGCAACCTCAACACTGCACATGCACTTACCAAGCGGGGCACTGCCATCACGCCCTCAACTGCATGACCCAGCGTGAACCACCACAGTAAATATCCAGGTGCCGAAGGCAGTCACGCATGTCACCCGGGATAAGGCCGGGTCTGCCAAGCCTATAAATAACTCGGATTGTTTTCTATAATTCTGGCATCCAATGGAGTATGAATTCAGGTTCTGAGGCCCTGACTGGCTTTACAGGTTGCTCAAAGTGCTGCTGTGTGTCAGGCTGAGATAAATAAAATGATTATAAGAAAAAATAAAACATTACGTTACATTTACATTACAATCATTTGGCAGACGCTTTTATCCAAAGCGACGTACAATAAGTGCATATTATTAAATTAGGAATATCTCATTTGCACAGTCTCCCAGACATCCCATTTTGAAGGCCAGTTGACTGACCCCAGTTTGCAAATGAATTAATTTAAATCAACGACCATGAAAACCACACATCTGGATACAAAATAACAGCCAACACCCCCTCAAAAAGGGTGGCCTTGGAGCCAGGGGACCAGCAGTCCCATAGTGCATTGCTCTATTGTGTTCATGAACAAAAGCCACAGCCTTTTTTAAAAGCAAATGAGTGAAAAGTAAGCAACTTTTCAACAGGAATTTCCCATTTCGAGTTCACGGGAGTTCGTTTCGCTTTGTGAATTTTGAGTTTATCATGGTTATTTTTCCTGCAAAGTTTCCCTTTAAAAAACATTTCTGTGCATCACATTACCAATAAAAACACGAAAACACACAATGATAAGAACAGGCCATGCAGCCCATCTAGACTAATCACTTGCCCAATAATAAAATGGTGCCATTTACTAGTAAGATTTGTGGCTATGGTATGAGCAGGGCAATCCACCCTTGGCTTGAGTGTTGTATTCAATTAATCATTTGGGCTGGTTTAAGGCCTCCCTGCTATGCCTTAGGGTCGAATTACAACATACCATTTTACACTTTGGGCCGAATTACAGCACAACCCACTTGGGTTTTATCCCTTACTTAACTGGTCCCCACATCCCGTATCATTATAAAGAGTATCACCTATAACGAATGCATCCTATAAACGCACAGGAGCACACAGCATTAAAGTCTAAACAGGTTCAAAATGCCCTTGGTGTGGATGAAGGCGCGAGCTCAAACTAAACAACTCTTTTTTTTTTTTAAATCAGGCATCTGTTTGACAGCTCATCAGTCATAGTGTCCCACTGTGTTTAACAGAGCCAGGCTTGTTTCTCTTTCACCTTCTCTCCGTGCCATTTCGCTGTTTGCGCTGATGTTATCTCATACCCTGGTGTTTGGGACTTCCTGTGACCACCTGTCTGCGTTGCTGTGTGTTTGACAACAGAGTAAGTCGGGTGTTGTCCAGAAGGTTACACTCCAATGAGTTATATCGCATCACCAGGGCTGAACACAAGCTAAATATGTAGGCCCCTAAACCTTGCACTGGTGCTTTACACACGGAATTCATAATCACTTTATCTACATCACACATTAATACTCATATGGAAATCTTCTACAGGTGGGGCACAGTTGAGGTGCAAGCTAGCATGCCTCGAATTGTTCAACGAATTCATATAAACTCGTATTACAGGCTATATTGATTGAATGTTTGAATTCATTAACATTTTTGGGACAAAAAACACAGCTAACGTTAACTTATATTTGTATTGCTAGTTTGGCTTCTTTAAAACGACAGCTTGTTAATGAGAATAGCTCAAGATCTTTATTGTTCTTTCTTTTCTAAGTTTATTTAGAAAAAGATAGGTAATGGTCGGTACTGAACCAGTTATATCAGGTGTCATGCATTAATTTAGGTGTTAATTTAACAAGTTTTCCTAGAGAAAAATGCTAGTACTATCATGCTAACCAATTGATAGCTGTAGGTCACCCCTTCGAATAACGTTAGCAGGCTGGAGCCAACGTTAGCCAAGTTAGCAAGTAAGCTTGTCACAGTCAATACATATGCCACTCGAAAATGTGCTTAACGTTACTTGTTTGTGTAATTTAAACATGCATTATAATAAGACTGTGGATAAACTATCGGTTACTGTAAAAAAGAGGAATCATGAATTGCAGGAGAAGGGGCATGCGGCCTACCTTGCTAGTGAAATCTACGCCGTGATCCCCACACTCGCCATTGAAAATGTCCCCGTCCTCCCCGCACACCATGCCCGCTGCGTCCTCTCCGCATCCCCGGTCTGGAGCAAACATGCAGGCGGGTACTAGAGAGTCTGCAGGCGGACATAAGTTCGACTCTGTCGCCGCCGATGCCATCCCTCCAGCTTTGTAAAATGGGAAAACGACAAACCTAACCAAATTGTTAGCTACTAGCAACTGAAATGGTTAGCTAACTGCACGTAGATAAGACGGCTAACGTTAGCGCTGCCTCACTTAAATGACCGGTTTAATGGTCTGTAGGTAACCAGCTTTCATACTGCATAAATACATTTTTCTGGATATCATCATAGCTATCGGCAAAGGATTACTTTCCTCCTCAGCCAACGTTGACAATCTAGTGTAGCTGTGTAAGCAAATGTTAAAACGCACTACCACTTCGTTTGTTTTTGTTTACGATTAATTGCTGTCTCCGCTGAAACTGTGCTGCTGCTGCCCGTCTTGTCAATTGATATGACCGATTACAAAACCCCTTATCAAATATTCAAATTGGTGCTGCAAACGATTGAATTAAACCCCGTGGGTCTTGCATTTTATTAATTTGACTATTTGCCCAGGACTGCGCTGGTGTTTCTCATTGGTAGACTGCTCATCACCCTAACTGTGATTGGATTAGAGTTGTAGACTGCTCACAGCACTGAACTGTGATTGGCTCAGACCCTGAATAACACTACTCGGAATCTATTTCGTTGAGTTGTCAGAGCTGTACTGCATGTCGTTGGAGTGTCGCAGTCTATGGTTGCAGTGCCAAGTTCCAGTAAAGGCCATGGTACAGAACCATCTGCAACCACGCTTAAAGGAACTGCGAAAATTCCCCAAATTGTATGCATGTCAAATTATCCGTTCTTATGTACTAATGTGTGCGCTACGAATGAAAAGTAACGTACTCTCGGTAGTATTATTGAAACGTATGGACCGCGCTGTCCCCTGTGGCGTGGGCCTGATGACGTCACCAACACAAGGCATTGCTGATGTAAGATTCCGTGTGACAACTCTTTAAAAAAAAACTCATTACAGATCTCTAGTGCTCTTGACATCATTTACTCTTTCTCTAAGGCTTCAGGATTACGTTTGAATGTAAATAAATGTGATTTGATGGCTGCGAAAGACTGCACCCTTACTGCGATTTCCAACATTCCGATCAGAGACACCGTTACATATTTGGGGATCTCTATAACCAAAGACAATAAAACCAGAGGTACAATAAATTGTATGCCAATTATAGAAAACAACACGAAGAAAACTAAACCAATGGTTATCGAGGGGTCTGTCTCTGAGAGGTAGAACGTTAATCACTAAAGCAGAAGGTATTTCTAGGATCACATATGCTGCTCTCTCATTAGACATTATCATTAGAAAGAAATACCATAAAAGATACAGATCGGCTGCTTTTTAATTTCCTATGGAAAAACAAAACGCATTATATTAAAAAATCTGTCATTATGAATACCTATGAAAATGGGGGGCTTCATTTTCTTGATTTTTATACACTGAATAAAACATTTAAAATAAAATGGATTAAACAATTTCTGAAATGTCCAACTTCAATGTGGAACTAGATACCTAATCACATTTTCTCTCAATTGGGAGGATTGAACTTTCTTTTGGCTTGCAATTATAAAATAGAAAAAAATCCTATTCGCCTTTCTGCTTTTCATAAACAGACGCTTTTGGTCGCGTCAATGATATTTAAGCATAATTTTTCACCACACCGATATTTTATATGGAATAAAAAGGATATACTTTACAAAAACAGATCTTTATTTTTTCCAGATTTGTTCAACAACAATATCAATTCAGTGGGTCAGCTATTCAACAGTAACGGTGCTCTTTTTAATTACCAGGAATTCCTTCAACATTACGAGATACCCATAACAGTTCGCAATAGTGTTTGATGCAATCCCTTCTGGTGTAATCATGCTATTTAGGGGTTCTATACCTACCCGCCTCAGAAGCTCCCCCTGCTGGAATAGTTGAATCAACAATCGGAAAACTGTGTTTTGACTCTTCAGTTAAAAATAATAACCATAAGATTCGAAATCTTTTCCAAGAAAATGTGGTCTCAGTTTCACCTGTGATGGCTTTTTGGAATAACCGAGTGAGAAATTTACATTGGAAGAAAATATGGACAAAAGTTTTTCTTATCTAATAAAGTCAAAGAAGTCTCTTTTAAAATAATACATCGGCGTTCCCAGTTAAGTCCTTTTTAGTTAAATTCAGATCTAATATTGAGATGAATTGTGCTTTTTGTGACTCCAATACTGAGACGATGATCCATTTATTCTGGAAATGTGAACATTCCCGTAAACTGTGGCAAGACGTTTGCAGATATATTTTAAACAATATCCTACTTAATTTTAAACTATCCTTAGAAAATGTATATTTTGGTTTATTAAATTGCAAAACATGGGAAAAATAATATTTTCTGATTAATATTATAATTTTTTTATCAAAGTTTCACATTCATAAATGTAAGTTTATTAAAATGAAACCCCATTTTCTAGCCTTCAAGAAAGAAGTTGAGATGTATGTTAAAATGATAACTCTTTCTAAAAACCAAAAAGCAATTAAAACCGTAAGACTGTGCTTCCTATATAATGTCTTATTATATTTATTTATTTATTTGTTTTTATTTATTTTATTTTGTGTATTAGATGATGAATATACTCCTGGCATATTTAGTTCTTATTTTCCATTCTTCATATCTTCTCTGATTATACATCTATATGTAATTTCAATTGATGTCATTATGATGTACTGGATGTATTTGTGAAATTTACAATAAAAAAATAAAATAAAAGATTCCGTGTGACTGCCTATGGGTTGCTATGGGTTACGGATGTTAGAGCTGCGGCATAGCTGCTGACCACTGCGACATAGCTGCTGACCACTGCGCCATCTGTAGTTAATAGCCATACAATTTCCATTGAACACACGGAATGAAAGACAGCAGTTATAGAGAGGTGTGTGTCTGTGCATTTGTAGGCTATATATTTTACTAGTATATTTTACTACTTTGTTTGATTAATTCAGTGATTCTATTAAATGTTATGATATGTTTGTTTGTGTGTTGTGGGTCTGCCCCACTGTCAATGTATTTTTTGTTGTTGCTGGTGGCTTATTTTCCCTCATGGGAAAATAAAAGTTATTCTATTCTATTAAGATACAACCACAATAAACAAGGACAATGACAATGTTGAGTTTTTACAGTTAAAATGGAAAGTTTTTTCTTATTTTATCAATTGACTCATATTTAAAAAATAATAATAAATGGTATTAAAATGCAATACTTTCTCTGTACACAGTGTGGCAGTGTGGTCATGCTGTCCCGTGCTGTCCCAATATCTTCTCAAATGGAAAAAGTCCAGTTGATCAGTTTTTATATTGTGTCAATTGATCAGTTTTAATTTTGTCCAGGTACATCTTTCCTTGAGTTCAGTGGTGTCAGGTTTGATGCATACACATTACATCCATAACAATACTTAACTAGAGAAATATAAATTCATAAAAAAACTTCATCCCACTATTGTGGGGCAGGTAAAGATCAGGATTGTGACTGGGAGAAGCGACCACACATTATATAGGTACATTAATACAGTATTTATTAATATGGCACATTTCGTATCCAGAGTGATTTCCCTCCAGTAGCTTTCTTTTTACACATTGTCTATTTATACAGAACATATCTGAAGCAAGCTTGTTGACAAAGGGTGAAAGGTCATTGTCAACTATGATCCAAACCTGCAACCTGTGGTGTACAGTACACTGCTACACTGATTAAGATGCTGTGCCACAATCGTGCACATGGCGCTTCAGCATTTCTGCTGGACAGTCTGAAATCTTGCGTCACCGTGGCAACCTTGTGACTGTCTCATGACACACCCTTGAGCCAACAGAAAGTGGATCACAAGTTGGCGTTGCGAAATCACTCCGTAATATGGGGTGGTTGTGTTTGAGAATTAACTTACGAATCCTCCTTAGACCATGTTATTTATCTCTCTATTAACACAGTGCTGATGTCTTTATCATTTTAACTGTCACCACATCCCTACTATCTCGTATGCTCATTATGTCATCTTGGCTGTCATATGCCCATGGACTTTTGTTTTCCCCATTAAAAAAAAACAGCACTCCATCATATAGTTTTCTACACCACAAATATCTTAAGTGTGATTTCCCAGCTTGATTATAGTGGATTACTACGTAATTTTTCTTGACAGTATACAGCATATATGCTTAATAAAAATTTTTTTTTAAAAATCAGTAGAACACAAAAGGCCATTTGTGATTATCCATTTACTAAATAACTTTTTTATTATTTTACTATTTTTTATGAAAACACTGTCAGACATGTAACTTTAAAATGAACAGTAAACACACATTTGAGAGGAATATGCTTATTTAGTAATTTGGAATTTCAGCGTGTTTCACAGCATTGTATCCTGCTTAATATACTTCGATTAACAGCACTCGGCCTGTTTCCAAATATCTATCAGCCCTCAAATACCCAAAAGCATAACTCTCTGTACAGGAAATCTAGACTTCATGGTGCCCGAGGTAACAATTCTGTAAATAATCAGTTTTATTGAAATTAACAAGTTGTCATAACAAATACACATTTCTACCCAGTTTAATGTTAAAGGACAGTATGTTCGTAGCACATGGAGGAAGGAAAAAGATGAAGGGAGTTTTGTGCACTACTGACACTGGAGCCAATGTTCATTTCTTTCTACACAATTGTGGCTTGCTGGGCGACTCAGCCCCAAGCGACACTGCCAAATTATAGAGGCCTGGAGAAGTCATTGCACTGCACAAGTGTCTGTATTTTAAAAAACTCACAAGGGGAAAACAGAGGAATGAAAACAGGTTATGATAGTTTAGCTGCGTTTATCATCAAATCTTCACAATGGAAGAGGCACAGAAAAGCTATTAACATACCAACAGAAATAAACTTGTTTCTTCACCATGAGTTCAAAGTCATACTCTTTCAAGACATGGCACTTATCCATCAAATTCATATAAAAAAAGTAAAACATTATCCTGGCTGCTGGATAGCTTATCTTGCTGTAGCTTATGGTTTCAAAATGGATGTGCCCCATAGTGTGATACTAAATCCGGCCTGTTGCCTTCAGCTGCACAGCACTGTTCTGGCCCAGGGAGGCAGGGTTCTGCAATGCGATGCCTGTGTATCTCAGCTGGTGGGCTGCAGAGTGACTGCGCAGCTCAGTTAGTAGACTGCAGAGCGACTGCGCAGCTCAGTTGGAAGACTGCAGTGACTGTGCAGCTCAGCTGGGGGACTGTGCAGCTCAGCTGGCGAACTACAGAGTTACTGCACAGCTGAACTGGTGGGCTGCAGAGTGACTGCCGCTTAGCTGGTGGACTGCAGAGTGACTGCGCAGCTCAGCTGGTGGACTGCAGAGTGACTGCGCAGCTCAGCTGGTGGACTGCAGAGTGACTGCGCAGCTCAGCTGGTGGACTGCAGAGTGACTGCGCAGCTCAGCTGGTGGACTGCAGAGTGACTGCGCAGCTCAGCTGGTGGACTGCAGAGTGACTGCGCAGCTCAGCTGGTGGACTGCAGAGTGACTGTGCAGCTCAGCTGGTGGACTGCAGAGTGACTGCGCAGCTCAGCTGGTGGACTGCAGAGTGACTGCGCAGCTCTGCCGGGGGACTGCAGAGTGACTGCGCAGCTCAGCTGGCGGACTGCAGAGTGACTGCGCAGCTCAGCTGGCGAACTGCACAGTTACTGCGCAGCTGAACTGGTGGGCTGCAGAGTGACTGGGCAGGTCAGTTGGTGGACTGAGGAGTAAGATTTTTATTAAAAAAATGACAAGTGACAACTGCCACTAGAGAAGGACACTGGGACACAACTGGTTTAAAAAAAACAAAAAACAGAACATCCTTCAGACAGAAGTTCACGTATCGCACATTAATGTCATGACTGCATCCCTAATGGCGGAGGCTTCCCCAACGCCTCCGCCGTCCTCGCGTTCATCCAGCGCATCAAGGTTCACGCAAGCATGCTCGCGCACATCCCACTCCGGCAGGAAGCGGTCCCGTCTGAGCTCGCAGACGTTGTGCAGAATGCAGCAGGCGGCGACGATGTCGGAGATCGTTCCGACCGCCACGTCGTTCCTCTTGGCCAGGAACTTCCAGCGGCCTTTCAGACGGCCGAACGCCGTCTTCGCGCGCGCCCGCGCTGAGCTGAGGCGCGCATTGAACATCCGCTGCTCCGCCGTCAGTTGCCCGTCTTGCGGGAAGGCCGTCATTATCCACCTCTTGAGTGGGTAAGCTGGCCCGCCTATCAGATGGACTGGAACGTCAACTTCGTTGACGACCCGTGCTTTCTGCGTGCGCAAAAACAGAAAATATTGGCAAGAGCAGACAGATTATTTCACTTTTAATTCACTATATCACAATTCCAGTGGGTTAGAAGTTTACATACACTAAGTTGACTGTGCCTTTAAATTTTTAATATTTGGTCGCATATCCCTTGCATGCCATGACTTCCTGATGTCTCTGACCCAACAACATCAAAAGACTCTTGAAATCTTATTTTCGGGAACTCTTACAAGCGATACTATAATGTCTCTGCATTGGAATGGATCTCTATGGGAATTGGGGGGTGGGACTAGATTTCAACTGTATATGCATCTGAGCATTTGTGTTCTCTTCTCAACCTGTGCAGCTTAAAAGTATAGTTCACTTTCTGTTTTTTGTTTTTTTTGACATTTCGTTTTTAGTGTATGTCATTGATTGACCCAGAGAGTTATGTGCAATTAAGGATATGTTACATATTTTCATATGTTTATGATGGCTGGTGTTGATTGATAAGCTGATTTCAATTGCACACCTTTCAAGCCCCCGAAAGCCCCAAATACCAGCCATTGTAAAGCCAGCAGGTTTTCAGAAACTTTAAATATCTAAAACATAATTCCCTGCATGCAAAAAGTGTCTGGGCCAACTAAAAATATACACCAAAACTGAAATGATATATTAAGAAAACCCTGGAAAGTTAACTCGGTTTAACCCTATCCTTAGTTATGCATTAACCTACCTCAGGAGGGAAGAGGGAGCCATTCTGACTGTGTTCAGCTAGATTAAAGATGTCGGAGTTGGTCAAAACCTCAGCATCATGCGTTCGTCCTGGAACACTCACAAAGATATCTGTGAAACTAACAGAAGGTTTGACTCATCAATAGGTAGTGCATAATTAATGCAATGCACAAATTTAGAAAACATATGTACCGGTTATTTAAACACAAAAAATAAAAAAAGACTAATCTTACCAGAATCTGTGGTCGACAACTGCCTGCAAGACGACCGAATGGCATCCTTTCCTATTTAAGTAGTCCTCTGGATTATCGTTGGGGGCAATAATAGGGATGTGTATCCCTTCAATAACACCGGCACACTGCGGGCACCCGAGAGTCTCGAATCCCTGAACGGCCTCGTCAAGCTGATCACCGGTCGGCAGGTAGATGAGACGCCTCTTCAGCGTGCCAAGTACAGCTTTAGTCACTTGACGCACCATCCCACAAACCGTGGAGATGCCGATTCCGAAGAGGATCGCGACAGAGCGATATTCGCTCTGGGTCGCGAACCACCACAGGACCACGGCTAATCGAGTGCGGTGATCAATGGGGGAGCGGAAATTGGTTTTCTGCTTCTGAAGGGCTGGTCGAAGCTGCTCCGCGATGTATTCAAATGTGGAGCGAGACATTCGCAGGTGCGTTAGCCACTTGTCGTCTCCGCCGTCTTGGAATGATGTCCAGAACTCACGCCCACGGCTCCCCTCGCGCTGCCAAACCCTTCGCTTGCAAGTCGCCCCTTCGATACACGTCCGTGCCATTACTTCAGTCATAAGAGCAATCTGCAAACGCCGATACTTGCGGCGTCTACGCCTTCTTGCTGCCTCTGAGTGTGTTCTGAAGGACCTCAACCTATCCATTACACGCCTGTGGGTATTCTGTATTAACAACATTGAGTGTAAAAATTGATCATTTACTTGCATATTAAATGCAAGCAATGTTGTTGTTACAAGAGACAGAGCGTAATCCTTGCTTTCTTCCATGTTGATATACCACAATGCACCGCGCTCAAAACCAAAACATTCAGGTCTCGTGGCGGCTGCAGCGTGCTGTATCGTGGCGATATGAAGCATGCAGTCGCCATATTGGAAGGATTAACTATTATTTTACTGTAAGAAAGAGTTGGCGAATGAGAGTTGGTTATCACTGCTGCAATATTTGTAATTACAATACGTTTTAAACTAAAGCATTGGAACGATTTCTACTTTTAGAATTCTTTTTCCGTTTGTTTGAGAATTAAGCTGGCAGCTGATTGTGAGTGGGGCAGTTTGCATTGATACAGAACAGCAGAACAAAATATTTTGACGTGTAGGCTAAATAATCTTTAAATAATAATAAAAAATGATTTACACAAAATTATAAATAAATTGTTCTGTACTTTGAGGTGTGTTAGAAAATGTATTGCAGAGACAGATCCTGCTAACACACCAGCGAAAAGATAGTGTTCCATGTTGAAATACAGGCCTAGGCCACAAAGGCGATTGAAAACACATGCATGCTTTAATATTCTAGCCACTCTTTGATAAATGACTGCCATTACACTAAATCACAGGACATAATTCTGGCACACTACAGACTAACGTGACAGGTTTACTTTCTGCAAAACAGTTGACAGTTGATTGATATCTTGAGGTGAGAGCAGTCACTGTTGAGCTGTTTAATTTAATACGGTAATGAGCTTAACTATAAACATATTCAAGATCTGCCATTCTCCATCTGAGTTTTTAAAGAGAAGGATGAAGTAGTCATGTTTCAGGCAAACAGTGAAGTGTGAGGTCATACCGCAAGCCCCGCCCCTGGGTACAACCTCCATTATGGTGTTGCTAGTTTTGGTTATCCAAAGCCAAATGCACTCCCTTTTGGAGACAAAACGGCAACTGGAATTTGGGCTTTTTCCCAAAACTAAACTTTTCAATAACATACATTCTGATTTAAAATGTAAAGGATAACCTATTCCCAATTAGAGCTAGCCATATTTGTGTTTCCTATGTGAGTAGTATGTGGTTTGAGGCCAGTTGATCTAATTTTACTTTTGTTTTTTTATCAGAAAGGACCTTTTTGAAGGCATTAATTGACCTTCAGTTTGTTAATGTAACATCATGGTTTTGGCTTCCCTGACAGACGGAAAATGACGCATTGGCTTGGGTTTGGTAAGAAGCCAGGAAACCCTGCTTTTTCAATGCCAGCCGCCAACTCATTGCATCAAATTACAGTGACTCTATAAGCATTTGCAAATACATTTTGAGGAGCATAAAGAGTTTTTTTTAGCAAACATATTGTACCTGGGCACAGTCATAGCAGATTACAAGTGCCAGGATCCTTGAATTAAGTGTACCTACCAAAATCATTAAAGTGGCACTTGAGTTTGAGATTGAAGCTTCATGAAACCTGAAGGAGGGGGGGGGGGGGGGGGGGTGCACTAATAGCACTACTATCAACATATGGGGATTCCAAAAAGATAATTTATTTTGGGATGTACTGTAAGTACATTTACAGAGAAAACAACCGAGAGGTCATTGTAGAAGGATTTTAAATATCAAGGGATCTAACTACAACGCGTATGCCTCAGTGAAATCTGGAAAAATTTAATTGTACTACGAGTCAAATATGATTGTAAATTTAAATTGTATGTGTGTCCTATGTGCTACATGCAGTGCAACAGAACCTCAGCTGCTTGACCCTGGGTTCTGCTCAGTGAATCAACAGGGTTTTTGGGTTACGCTATTTCAGTTTTTTTCCGCTGCCCTGTATCATAATTTGTGTTATAAAATGTCTCTGCAAGCCTAAAACTGCATCTTATCCTTGCTTTGGCCAATTATAAATGAGGTATTCATTAGTAAATATATATTTTGGTTTACATCAATCCTGCTCATTGGTCTTTCATTTATCTTTCTCCTATTTACTGTTTGGGAGTTGCAGACCACAACGATCTCTGTTGGTAATTATCCCCAAATGATCAACATTTGGCAAGTTTATCTGCTTAGTTGGCGACAGTAGCTGTAGAGTGTAATTAGTCGGTTAAGGAACTTGCACACTGGCAAGACCGTGTCAGTGTTTTGGGATTTCCGAGAACTTTCTGCCAATTATTTTCTGATGAATCATTATGTTAATTCTTAGGCGATGATATCTGCGGAAGGCTTTGTGGTCTGCTGCTCCCAAAGACTCCTGTAGGCAATTATTTCCAAAGTTTCAATATGTTGAATCGTCGGAAATTGTCCCGGACGGTCGCCAACAGCTCCTGATGGGTACCAACGGCAACGCTACGTGTCACTAGATGCCTGATGCCACCAATGTGACCACTACCTGCCAATAGGAGAAACCGCCACTAGACGTAGGCCACAAATGGGTAAAATGTACATTTTTTAGAATTGGTTGCATAGACATAATAACAAACCTTATGATCAATGTTTCTCGTTCAAGATTTGGCCAATCTACGTCTCCACTTCTGGCTTGACCTATGTTAGATGACCCCCCCCCCCGGCCTATGAGCACCCCCTTAAGGTAAGTGTGCCCCACTCTACTCTTGCACACAGAAATGGTAAGTAGCGTTCCCACACAGGTATACCTCTAGAACTACATATAGCACTACATGCATTACATCATATCACAGCAAAGCAAGTAGCAGGTGTTTACTAGCCAATTTATTCAGTGAGGCACACACTGGACCAGCTCCTTCTGCAGGGAACCCTCTGCTTGAATCCCTGTAATATGCTGTCATTAAAATGGCTAGTGACAGTGACATACATACAAATGCACATGCAAGGCAAACTTCTTCTTCATGAGTTTGTCTGCCAGCCAAGGAGATCATCCCAAAAAATAAAGTCCACCAGGCAACGGGTGACATTTTGTCCAATTTCTACAAAGGAATCTCTAATTCTCAATTTCTAATTTACACAGTTTTTATAGAAAACTGCCAACTGCTTGCCTTCTGCTTTCACTTTTGGAGCAGGATATATTACATTACATTACATTCATTTAGCAGACGCTTTTATCCAAAGCGACGTACAATAAGTGCATACAGAGACATCATCAAGATCACTACAGAACAGACAAGACAAAGCACATCCTTCCCATAATGTAGCAGCTATCCCTAGTAATGAACGTTGACTGTAGTTCACAGTAAGCTGTGGGTAAATCAGCAATACTACACTTCTATTCTAAATACTATTATAAACTATAATAAACAGACAGGAAAACACAGGGAACTAGTAAACACAGGGAACTGATATTCCTAGGTTAGAATATCAGTCAAGGTGGAGTCTGAAGAGGTGTGTCTTCAGGCAGGCAGGGTTGGAGTAGAACGTAGGGGAATGGGAAGTTCATTCCACCACTGAGGAGCTAAGGTGGAAAAACTCCGCAGTCGGGACGAGCGAGAGCCTTTGACACGGAGGGGGGGAAGTGCGAGTCGCCCTGCTGTAGAAGAGCGAAGTGGTCGAGCAGGAACATAGTTCTGGATTAAGTCCTGCAGGTAGGCGGGGCCTGTCCTATTGGCTGCAGTGTAGGTCAGGGTCAGAACTTTGAACCTGATCCTGGCTGCAACTGGCAGCCAGTGGAGTGACCTCAGCAGGGGGGTTACATGGGAAAAATTTGGGAGGTTGAACACAAGCCGGGCAGCTGCATTCTGGATCAGTTGAAGAGGCAGAATGGTGCAGGCTGGTAGGCTTGCGAGCAGGGAGTTGCAGTAGTCCAGGCGTGAGGTGACCATGGTCTGGACAAGAAGCTGGGTGGAGTAGGTGGTCAGGTAGAGTCGAATCCTCCTGATGTTGTACAGGAGGAACCTGCAGGACCGAGCCGTCGCCCTGATGTGCCCTTTGAAGTCCAGCCGGTCGTCCAGGACCACCCCCAGGTTCCTTGCAGAGCGGGAGGCAGCCACCACGGTCCCGTCAACGGTGATGGAGAGGTCATGTAGTGGGGAGGTCTTGTATGGCATGAAGAGGAGCTCTGTCTTGTCAAGGTTGAGCTTCAGGTGATGGGTAGCCATCAGGATAGGGAGGGCTGGGCTGATGTTGGTGGGAGGGTTGATAGCTATATCAATCGAACATTTCAGACATATCTTCCTGTCTTTACAGATGGTGCTAAGGATCCGGAGACGGGTCGTGTTGGGATAGGTGTAATTGTGCCCCTATTAGGAGTCAGGAGGTCAGAGAGGCTAGATGATGGCCTATCAGTTTTTACAGCCGAAATGGTGGCAATAATCCTGGCACTGCAGTGGGTCGAGGAGGTCACACCTGATAGAGCAGTAATATGCACTGACTCTGCATCGGCACTGGAGAGCTTAATAGCTCCAACATCCTTCAGGGAGGATCTGGTAAGCATATATAGGCTATATAGGAGGGGTATTGGGGTATACTTTTGCTGGGTGCCGGCGCATGTGGGTGTGAGGGGTAACGAGGGGGCTGACGCCCTCGCTAAGAGGGCCCTTAGGCTGGGCGGCATGACAGTGGATGTCCCTTATGGTAAAGGGGAGGTCAAGGCTAAGGCTAAAGATATGATTGGAAAGATTTGGCAACAGAGGTGGGATGAAGAAAGTAGGGGGCGTCGCCTGTATGCCGTCCGGCCAGGGGTCTTTGGGAGGCCTCTTCTTTGCGGGAGTAGGAGGGAGGAAACAATATTAACTAGGCTTAGGTTGGGTCAGTGTGGATTAAATGACAGTTTATTTAGGATAGGGAAGCACGATACCGGCAACTGTCCTCAATGCAATAACAAAGAAACAGTTAGGCACATTCTGCTAGAATGTCAGGCATATGTCAGGGAGAGGGAGAAACTTAGGAAACTGATTGGGGATAAGGGTGGGCAGTTTACATTGGCTGGGCTCCTGGGTGGGTCAGTGGGATATGAGGTTCGCAGAGCTGTGCTGAATTTTATTTATTCGAACATTAATATCACCGTGGACAGAAATAAAATCGGTTTGTGCGGCGCATGTACTGTGCCAAACACAAAGCCTTTATAATTTAATATCCCTAAAACTGAAGGAAAAGATGTACGCAAGTGACATTTATAAAACATAATTATCGTTAGTTATGGTATTTTTAACATCGAACAACTGAAAATCATTTCCAAATAATGTCGCCTAAGTGGATTTTACACTTACGCTATAATCTAGTAGAAAAAATATTTTGTAGTCACCGTAGCAACAGTAATTTATTTTTAACTTCGCCTCCATAACTACTGGCTATGTAGGGAGTTGTTCCAATTCATTGTGATATTTCAAAAAGGCATTTATGCATTTCAATGCTTATTCGATATAAGCATCCTGTTCCTGATCATTAAGAAAGGGCTTGTTGCGCAATGTACAATGAATTAACGGAGATTACATTTCATTTCATACTGATTGGTCAGAACTGAATAACGGGAATCTCACTGGCTGGTCGCGTCCGTCCCCCTATAATCTTTTCTTTATAAGAAGAAACACCAAGTTGGACTTCTGCTTGTCGTACTCGCGCACTTCTAGAGGAAACAATGACGGTAAGTAAACTGTACTCTGTATTTACAGCATTTGTGCCTGCTTTTCTTTGAATACAGCTGTACTGGTCGGTGGAAAGAAGGGTAACAACTAACGACACAACTTTATTCAAAGCAAACTGTGTCAATGCCATTGCTTAGAAGTGACTGAATCATATTGTATTTAAAATTGTGCTACTGCATATATATTTATATTTTTCTTTGGCGTACTAGGCTACTCCAAACGTGTGCTGATTTGCGCGCTATTCTATGAGAAGCTGCGTTCACACGCCCTGTAACTTTGCGCCTATAACAAAACAGCAAGCATTATTAATATAGCCTACTGTATATCAAGGATAACCTGTCCTCATTCGACTAATTATATTAATCACGCCATATCTGGAGACTTTGCATTGTCATAGGTCTATGAATTAATATATCAGGAAAGGAGATTTTTGGACACTAGGCAGAAGCACTTTAATCCAGCTCTGTAAAGATGCCATAAAAATACTTAAAAATTATGAAGTAGCCTATGTAGACATTAAAACGTGGAAATTTCTGATTTACAAATCACCATGTAAAACTATTCTACTGTGTGTTGCTTCACAAACTTAGTGTTCAAATATTTGTTTTGTAACATATTATTGTTATATCTTGTTTTTTGTTGTAAAAAGTGCTATACAGATCTAATTCAATTGAATTTAAGATGTGTGCATGATGACGGCCTTCTTTTAGGAAAGATGTTTTGCAGACAAAAAAATAATGGATGACATGTATACTTCTACACATTCTTAAAAGAATGCGTTTAAAACCGCATCATGATTTGATAGTCCTTAAAGGTAGAGGTCTATTTAATAAGTCTGAATAATAAGAGCTTTGTATCGCTGCCTTGTGTCTTAGTGATGGCTGCAAGCACAGCGGATGTGGAGCTTGCTAAATCGCATTATGGGCAAAGTGAGTTAGCCTATGTGGTCATAATGCAAGGGGAAATCGTCTGTCTGACCCATCCCAGGTCCTTCTCGGTACATTTACTCTGTTGAGATGAAACCGACAGTGACTGAAGTGATTCACATCTCCAGACTTAAGGATCTGGATTTTTCTTTAGGCCGAATGCCAAGCATGTAAAATAGTCACCCCCCCCCCCATTTCTTTTTTTTTCTTTGCTCTCTCCTGAGACAAAAAAACGGGAACCAATCGCAACCCACCAGCACTGCATATGCTGACTTCTCCAGTGAAGTCGGACATGCGGAGGATTTAGGGCGTGGTCCAGAATGAAAGCACTTTACTTTCAGTACAGCACTAATCATTGAGCGCAAGGGTACAGGAACAATCCTTGTTAAATACAAACCTTTAAAGACAAGATAATTACAGAGACGGATGGGCTTAGTCCATGCTCGGTATTCCTGCTTTGTGTACTTTTGGCTTGGTTTTGTACGTCGTGTGTCTTTGTCAGTGTTGGGCTGCCAACCCGCCTTCAACTTACAATAGCTGGCTTGTATGTTTCATATCAACTTTAAATGAATTAAACTAGGTATGCGCACAGAGGCGGAGCTGCCCTTCTACACAAAGTTTAAACACAGAATGAAAAACCCTTTGAGATGGCCTCTTACTTGAGATGGCCTCTTACTTAAAGATTTTTTTTATTGTATGCTTAAGTAATTTTGCACACGTTTGTGACGTGATGTTAATAGTTTGAACGTAACTCTCTGGGCTAAATGTACATTGCGAATTAAGTGCAACGTTGCCACAGAAAGTGGAGGTAATTGAAATCACTGTATTATGATGTTAGCCTAGTTCAGGCATTACGTGACCCAAACTCAATCCTGGGAACATGAATGAAGAAAATGAACTAGTTCTCAATCCTGGATATCAAGAGCATCATCAGTTTTCCATGTTTCCATAGTTACATAGTTAAAGTAACATCCCTATGAATGACTTCTCAAACACTAACACGTACAGTATAGCCTTCAGCAACCACTGCAGAAAGAAGCTGGTAGCTGTGTCGCTCGAACACTGAAGTGAATCTTCCGCCGGTCTGCTAATCTTTTTAAAAGGCCCCCAGCTGTTTCTCATCAGCCCCCGAGAGCTAGAGAGAGAGGGAGAGAGAGTGAGCTGTAGTATTTATCACTGTACTGGGAGATGCAGTGTTCAGCGCCTGTGGGCTGAAGCCACGTCCTGTGCCTGTGCAATGAGTTTACAGTAGAACTGGGAGAGTCACATGGAAAGAATGCACCGGCGTCACCCTATCTCCTTCCTCCTCTGCCAGATTTATACTTGAAGCCTTGTGTCTGCCAAATATATTTTCGGGGAGAGGCCCTGAAAGGCGCTATGTAATGGGCGGGAAAGGGGAACGATCTTCTGTCTTTCCCCTTCCCACCCATTACACACATGGCGCACCTGCCTCCCCAATCAGGACTGCAATATACCTGTCTTCAGATGCACACCTGGGTGTAGAATCAATATTTACTTCCTAACTAGGAAATACCTTGTTGCTAGTGAATGACATTAAGTGAGCATTTCAGGCTGTATATGTCTAATAGACATACACACTGCACAGAGAACACACACACACACACACACACTCTAACTTAGTTATTTGTCTCGCAGGCAAACTGCAATCTGTGTCTGATGTTGTATTTACTGTGAATATATTTTTTTTGCGGTTACATAACGTAATGACCTGTTCTGAGTTTGAGCAGGTTCTGCCACATGTGCAGTGTGCAAATGAGGTCCTTGTGAGTGTCTCCCTCCTCCAGTCTAGCCCGGACCTTGTTCCAGGAGCTTTGCTCAATGGAAAATCTGATTTTAACTCTTAGTTCAGGTTTTCCGACCCATAATTTTGAGGGGAAATATTTGAGTACTCACATAATAATCAGGAAAAAGGCAACGCCGCCCACCACAGGGATTTTGAGAAAGTGTAGTCCACAAGCTTCCAAATATGGAAAAAAAAAGATTGGAAGCAGATGTTCCTGTTCAAAGATCAGGCCTTGCTTGTGAGAGATCCAGAAAGAGTTCACCTCGTTCACTGGGTTCAGTCAGACACGGGTGAACATCCCCTCCCAGTGCTCCCACCCCCAAAAAAAAAAATCAATTTAGTAGACTTGTGCTGGGCTTTGGTTTGCAACATGTTAGATAACAAGTTGGATACAAGCAGAGTTAAAGGTGAATGTGAGGAACAGTCTGTAGGGTGACGGTATGCAAATCCCCCGTGCAGGTGGGGTTCTGTCCGCACCCTGGAATCTCTCCTTTCTGATTAAAGCAACACCAGTGTCCAACCCGCCCCCATTATGGATGGGGGGGGGGGGGGGGGGGGGGGTGTTGTTTGTAGCTCTTGATGGATAAAGACCGATATCCGACACAAATTAAAACCTTCAAACCAAGGTTGAAAACAGTCCAAAGGAATGTTGAAGCGAATCACCAGGAGAACAGCTCGGTGTATGGGTTTGGGTGTGGCAATGACTGACCTGTGAGAGCGCTTATGCACATTATGTAGAATTATTTGTAATGTGGAAAGGTGTTCCTGTCATAATTCTTGTATTGGTCCAGAAAACAAATTGACTTTACAGTTGTTTGTGCTAATCTTTAAACACAGGGTATTTTATTTCACTGCTTAAACCTACAGTATACTTATATAAATTGATATACTATCCAATTTGTCACCCTGATGCGATGATCGTCATGGCGATGGTAACTATGGCGATGGTGGTGATGATGTTGAGTATGTCGATGATGATGATGATGACGACGGAGGAGTCCAAAATTACATAAGTACAGCTTGTTTCTCCATGTTTCCGTTTACGTGGGATTAATTTAGATGCGAAGACACGTCTGAACAAAAAGCCCACACTGCGGACAGAACAGAGAGCCCACTGTTGGCTATTAACTGATGAAGGCCCATGGTGCACGAGGCCCTGTGATGAAGAGGAGAGGTGTATTGGCTGCAGGACGTTATTATGGATGAAGATGATAACCCCGCTGTCTCTCTATTCCACAGGCTGTTGTGGTGAAGAACATGTCCTTCAAGGCAGGGCAGACCCTGACCATCAAGGGTGTGCCCAATGCTGACGCCACCAAGTAAGGCCTTACCTCATATCGTGCCAAAACATGTATTTCCTTCATTTTGGTTCTTTAACACAAACTGAAAGCTCGATCTGTCTGTTTGTACTATCAGAGTTACATAACTCAACAACTAATAAAGTTGAGTTCAAAACTCCAAATGATAAAAAAAAAACCTTTGTGCTCATTGGTAAATGGAAAATAGAAGCTTTTTTTTTGCTGGCCCTGAGAATTCAGGAATATATTTGGCATGCTATCCATTTACTGAAGCAGTTCAGCTTGTATACAGAGCTCTTGCTGAAGTACCGGTAGTGTTACCAGGGCGGACTTGAATCCGGGAGGGGGGGGGGGGGGGGGGGGGCTTGTGATCATGAGCTCAGCTTCCTGAATCGCTCCTTTGTGTCGCTTGTCGCTCGCAGTTTCGCCATCAACGTGGGTCACGAGCAGGACATCGCCCTCCACATGAACCCGCGCTTCGACGCCCACGGGGACCAGCGCACCATCGTCTGTAACTCTTACCAGGGAGGGAAGTGGTGCGAGGAGGTGAGGGACGCCGCCAACTTCCCCTTCCAGGCGGGGAAGGAGTTTAAGGTGAGCCCCTTCCTGCCGTGGCTTTCCGCTTGGCAGACGCACTCATCCAGATTATAGAGGCATTCACACACACAGCTTCACTGGGGTTTTTAAAATTTTTTATTCTTGGGTATTTTTTTTTTTAGTGTAGAGATGAACTGGACCAAGACATTCACTGTTCAGATAACTGAACCTCAGTGATCTTATTGGAGATGGAGTGGAGTTTTTTTTTTTCGATGCTCTCATTGTACTGTTGTGTGCTTGGAGGCAGATGGCATGTGAGTGTGTTAACTTATGTTATTTCCTGCCCCTGCATCTGTGCCCCCCGCTCCCCCCGCCCCCCCTCCCCTCTCAGATTTTAGTCACCTTCAACGCGAAGGAGTTCCAGGTGACTCTGTCCGATGGCTCGGTGGTCCGCTTCCCCAACCGCCCGGGGGACAGCAAGTACAGGAACATGAAGTTTGAAGGAGACGCCAGGATCCTCGGGATAGAGATAAAATAGAGCACCACTCCAGGAGGGCGGGGAGCGGTCCCAGTCTGGCTACCGATTGGGCGGTTCTGCCTCCCCCGGTCTGGCTGCTTATAGGCTGCCCGTCCTCCCTCTGAGAGCCCACTCTCCGCCATATGCCCATTGTAACCTGTGTGCTTTATTCAAGAACGCCAGCTTTTTGAGTGCAACTTAGGTCCGTATGTGGTCCTTATGTGGTCCAATCGTTCGTCAATAACAGTGAATGACATTGTGAGAGGATACTTTTCTAATAGCTTTTTTGATAGCTGGTTAAGGACGGTATATTTAAGAGGGGACAATAACCATAGCGAAGGTACACAGATAAGCTGTCAATCGTAATGGGAACATGAGGGAAAAAAAGTAGTTGGGAGGGGGGTGGTGGGGGGTTTGCAGAAACCATTGTGCACGTTTATGGTGGGTTCTTATGATGGGCGCCTCTAACCAGTTGGCTTTTCTGAGCTTGTGGGAGTCATTCCATGTTTATTAGTAGTACTGTACTTTTAAAATAAAGAAGCAATCGCCACACTAAACCAAACCCGGGCCACCAGCCTGTGTGTATGTGCACCTCACTGTGACCACAGATCTGCAGCTTTCATTATTTGGATACTTCTGAAGCACAAACATGCATTTGGACACAGCCGTACCGCTATATAAGTTAAGACATGCAATTAAGTTGGCTAATGTATCTGTAGGATTGACATACGCCCAGTACATGCACGTACATAGTCAGGTTAATCAACACATCTCAAATCTATCCGTTCCATTAGGCTTGATGAGACTCACTTCGCTGTGTCACTGCCAGCTGTATATCCTGACATCGTCCCCTTTCATTCTGATGTTCCACCAATTGAAGCACTCTACTGTAAAGTCATCAGCTCAGTGCTGATTTGTGACATCTTACCTTTCATTTGATTCATGCCTTTTGCATGCATAGACACCCAGTACACTTGAAGATAGATGCAGCTGCTTTCGGGGTAATGTCAGCTGAATTAACAGACCAATCCTCAACTTCAACGGGGGGTACTTGTGTTGATTATAATGTCACATGATATATTTTTTTGTTCATTTATCTTTATTTTACAAATGAAGTCCCATTGAGGTGATCTCTTTACCAAGGATGTCTTGCCAGGAGGAAATGTGCAATACATAAATAATAACACGCAAGACAACAGATTTTAAGAAAGAAAATAAAAAAAAGTAAGTTCAGATCAACACATTTGGTTGTTAGAAACATGCACAAACCTCAGTTACAGTGTTTTGAACCAAATCTTTGAATTCCGCCAAAGTGGAATTCTTTAATTATGACATCACAGAATAACCTTAAGGGACCCTGCTGAGGAATGCATCAGTCTGCGGCCTCCGTCTGTTCTTTTTGTGTCCAGTAGAGGGCAGTATTTAGTATGCATGCAGCTTCAAGGGCCTTTGCTTCCCTGGGGAGGTGGTTATCTGAGATGTTTCATCAATCACATGTCTGAATGTTTGAATTCACACATTATGCCGCAAAAAAAAAAATAATAATTACAGCCTCACTGTCATGCTTAAGCCAGATGATGATGATTTTTCCAGTGAGGATGATCTGGGAACCTGCTAGTCATTCTCATTTACGAGACGGGCATTAAAAGATTGGGAGTTCTGCTCAAATTAGCAACACTATATCTATACCTGTGGCCTCTGTGTGAAGAGGACTGTGTGTGTGTGTGTGTGTGTGTGTGTGCATGCGTGAGTGCGTGCATGCAGCATGTATGGGTCTGAATATGTGTATATGTGCAGCATGTATGATTCTGATTTTGTGAGTGTTGTTCAGGGTGTGACTAGTCTGAGCAGAAAGCTGGAGGGTACAGTATCAGAGAGTGAGGGAGCCTAGTTCTTTGTTAGAGTAAATGGACTGAAGAGGACTTTGTGCTAAACTCTCCCTCTCCCAGTACCCAGAGAAAGAGAGGGAGAGAGGAGTAGTGTCAGAAACTACAGAGGCGGGACACAGCCTTTCTTTTTTATCTCAGGAACCTCCTTTAACAAAATTTGAAATGTCTTATAACTTAGCCTGACAATAAATGTAAACCATGAAAATTAGAAAGGTTCAATATAATGAAAGTGGTATGAGAGATTTGTGGTGGTACAGACAGACAAATGTTTTTATAATCTCAAACGGTCCACTGGGGGGCACCCTTGGACAAACATAAAAGTCACAGCTAAACTGCACATATCTGATAGAAGAATTGCAGCAGTTGGCTTTTCTGTTGAAAGTCAGCAGTATATCACTCATTATAGATGACCATATTTGTCCTTCAAATGGACGTCAAGTGCAGAAAAGCTGGTGGTAACATTGACACCTGGAACCGATCTACAGTAGAAGGCAGGGCACTGCTTTGATGACCCTAGTTACTGTCTTCAAGGATCTTTGCATTTACACTGCACTACGTATGTAGACACAGTACCAGCGGTACATTCATAAGGATTTGTGTGATATTTTCGGCAGTTCTTTCAGTTGGAGGCTGGAAATGAAGGTGAAAACCAGAAGCCAAAACAAAAAGGTAATGGAGTGGACAAAAGCTTGGTTTGTGGCCTGTGTCCAGACTGATTTCCTATTTGATCTGGAAAGGGTTTGGCCATATAGTACAGTGTAAAACAAAATGTTTAGTTCTTTTTTATTTATTTTTTTACTCAAATGGTTTGAGGAAAACGAGGGAACAGAGCCGTGCGGAGACCTTTTGAGGGGCAGGTGCTTAAAGTGAGAAAAGGGCACACCAACCTAAACTTTTACAACAACCGGTTATTGTACAGACGACAGGCTATTTTACCAAAATTAATGAATGGAAATTAATGACAGCAACAATAATAAATCTTTTATTTTATTTTTTTAAATCAAATCAACAGCCATGCAGAAATATATGTGAACAGTCCTGAAACGTTTTAATTAGCTGGAAGTTAGTGTGTTCCGTAAGCACCGCCTCCTGCCTCTCACTTCCGGAAAGTTAATCTATGTTTTCTGTCCTGTAGCTAATTTGTTTGGTTCTGCATAAAATACATCCTAGATATGTCGCTATATTTGATTTACCAAGCGTGGCCTTGGCCCACGGTTGGCAGTTTGATAGGTAGACTACAGTTGCCAAAACAGTTAGCCATAAACGCTTTAGGTTTTGGTGACATGTCCTTCATTATCAATCACAGAGGATGCAATAAAGTATTTGAGCGCAAAATCAGTAGGCCTAGGCTATCTGTCCCCTAGCCAGCCTATTCAAAAATATTAACAGCAAAATGGCAGAAGGAAAATCTCATGGCCAACGAACAACTGATGGAAGTGTTTCAGTTTTTCGCCAGCGTTTCATTGGAATGAGTGAAGAAGTCGACGCAAGTCTTCACACTGGTCTAATGGTAAGAACAATGGTTTAAGTTTTCAGTAACCTCTTGCCTTTTTTATGAACGTTAACGCAATCTAGCTGCAGTTTTACTTAAACATGGGTAATATAATTCAAGTCTAATGTTAACATTCCAGCTACAGTAGGCTAGTCTATGTTCTTCCATGAAGTTGTAGCCCTCCCGGTAGACCACTCAGTAGCCTACACAGTGTGTGGTTAGGTTCCCGTGCATAAAATAGAATTTAGTATTAATTAAGTTTTTGTTGCTGCATGATTTATTATATTACAAACGGGCCCGCAATTTACTCGGACACCGCCCCCCAGTTCTGAATTTACCGCCCCGGATTCAGATTCGTCCTATGACGTCTTGACTCCTCTCTTCAATTCGGACCGCCTATATCCTCCACTTATGTTCCTACATTGCGGCTGCAACGAGGCAAATAATTATTCATAGACTACGGAATTAGAGATAAATATTTAACTTGTCAGAAAACCGGCGCTAAGAGTGATAAAAAACAAACAAAAAAACAAAGACGAAATGGCTCGTTTCCGACCCAAAATCGCAATAAAGAAAGAGAAGGGTCGGAAGACGCATGAAGCCTATGATATTGCGACTTTCAGTCCAAAACCTGCACTGACGTCAGTGACAAACATCACACTGAATTAAGTTCTGGCTGTTTTTCTGACTGGTCCTGCTGTGCCAGTCCTGTACCCATATGTGATCATACGTCAATCACATATTGCATGGCTTATCTGACATTCAGTATGCTGTATTTGTATAGGCTATGTATTTTAGCCACCAGAAAATTCCATTACATGTTGCACACTTTTTATTCATACAAAACGTCATTGTATTGATGACTGTTTAAATGAGACACTGACACTCACACATCACACATAAAGTCACATATGAACGCACGCACGAGCACAAACTACATATCTAGACACACAAAAACACATATTCACTATTATGTACACACACACACCCTTTGCAGGTCTGCAGTATTCCTGCGGTGTCATGGGGGTGTTGATGACAGTGTTGAAATGGCTGCGCCGGTCGGTCCTGCTGCTCGCTCTCTGACTCATGAGCCAACAGGAAGCCACACTCGGGCGTTACTATGGTGATGCCGCGGTGCCAGGGGGCAGGGCAGAGCTGGCACTGCGGCTTTGATCCCAGTCACCACACACCTGGCGTAGGTCTGGGCCAGGGCGCACAAGCTGAGCCAGACTTGTGGCCAGACATAAAATGGAGAAATAACATTGAAGGCATCGTTATATGTGAGAGTGAATTTACACAGAGTATATTACAGATACTCAACATTTATCATTTTCATACCTACAATTGGGTAGAATAAATATGTACTCTACAGTGGCAATGAGTGATATTTCCATATTTCAAAACGTATGCGTAATATACCTGCATGTGTGACCATGAGCGTGCATATCTGCCCCCTGTCTGCCCTGTATGTTTTGGTCCTGGATTTAAATACCTGTAGTTTTTGCAGCGTCCCGGTCTGGCTCCATATTTCTGATTGACCACAAGGCCATGGGATCAGGACCGGTTTTATAGGACACGCATCCAGGTTGAAATCGGTGCTGCACTCCCAGTGCTCCTGCGTCAGTGCTAAGTGCTCGTGTAGAGAGGCCCTGTTACAGGACCGTGTGCATACACAAGCGTGCGCCTTTAGTTCCTCCTGTTACAGGACCGTGTGCATACACAAGCGTGCGCCTTTAGTTCCTCCTGTTACAGGACCGTGTACATACACAAGCGTGCGCCTTTAGTTCCTCCTGTTACAGGACCGTGTACATACACAAGCGTGCGCCTTTAGTTCCTCCTGTTACAGGACCGTGTACATACACAAGCGTGCGCCTTTAGTTCCTCCTGTTACAGAACCGTGTGCATACACAAGCGTGCGCCTTTAGTTCCTCCTGTTACAGGACCGTGTACATACACAAGCGTGCGCCTTTTTGTTCCTCCTCTAACTCGACTGCAACCGTGAGCATCTTCGGCGTGTGCCTTTACTTGACTTAACATGTTGGGTTCAGCCTACGATAGAGACAGCCCGTTAAAACATTCCTATTGTTCCTTATTGTGTTGCCCTAATTCATTTGGGTGTAATCTTTTAGGGGCGGAGGAGGTGGGGCGGGGCTGGGGTTGGGGTTGTTTTAATCACTATTTTATTCACTATCACTAATCTTCTTCCACTTGTGTAAATTGTATTTTTTACACACACCAGAAAGGGGCTTCTCTCAATGCAAGCAACGTTGTGAAGATTTAAAAAAGCAAGTTTGGAGCTGGGGAATCGCTTACACTGTAAAAAATGGCTGTGAAATTCACAGTAATTAACTGGCAGCAATTGACAAGTAACTTACTGTAAAACAAATCACAGTATTATAACTGTAAAATAAAACATAGTAAGCTGCGCAGATACAGGACACACTGTACCCAGCTGCACTCTGTGCACTGTTTTATTTTACTGTGATTTGTTTTACAGTAAGTTGTCAATTGCTGCCAGTTAATTACTGTGAATTTCACAGCCATTTTTTTTACAGTGTAGGCTGAAACACAATGAGGGTGAAGGAACAAACATAAAACAGGCCATCTGTAAGGCACCGGTTTCCTCGCTTAAATAATAATGATGGATTGCAGTCATATTATTCCTTTATTAATCTCGGAGTGCTGTATTGTGAAGTGAGCAGTTTTCTCTCAGCCTCTGTCGTGTCTTTTTTCTCTTAGAAGAATTCTCTCAGAGACAGGAGCTTGCCATTTTTGAACGACTTTATTAGTGATTAACAAAGCCGGGTGAGTTCATGAAGTCACACCCTTTCAGCCTTATTCCACAGGTTTTATACAGTTAAAACATGTATAGGCCCTCCTATTGGTCCGATGGCCAATCGCCTGCTGCATACATTGAGACCTCCTTAATATATGCATTACTTCAGGTTTTCTAACTTATTTACCAATCGTAAAAACGTCTATAGCATATTGATGTGCACATCTGGTTATCCTTAACTGGGTATCTTCTCAGTCCTACCCTTAACTGCTTACTTAAGGAATTCCCTTCTGTCACACAGATCATTACATGATTGTTTTCTCAGTTTTCTCACCAACTGCCCACCAAGGTACTCCCTTGACCTTTAATCCCACAGGTCAGCTCATCCGGTGCCTGGCTGCACGCTCTCTCCTTCAGACACACATCCATATAAACCTGCTTATGCACCAATTCCCTATATATATATATTATATATACTCATTACAGAGTCCCACACTATTCTAACAGAAATTATCCTATATAATCCCCCCATTGGGACTTACTTAGTCCCAACAGAATAATTTAGATCTGAAAATGAACAATGAGGAAAAGCAACCTTCCCAAATCTTATCGGGTTAATAAACCCCTTTTTTTTATCAACTGGTGCTTTTCGTCGTCATCCATTCCAGGGAGTTTTAGAGCCAAAACTCTCCCCCCACTCTTGACGAGGGAGGAGTAAAAGACTCACCACTCCAGCCACATTTTTATTCAATATGTATGTAAGCCTGTGCATGTATCATAGGCAGCCTTGGATTATGTAGTTACTATTAAAATAATTAAAAAAAAACAAATATTACTGTGGTTATACAATAAACAATAAAAAACATAAAATGATACACAAGAATACAATTTCCGATTATACTATGTGTAGTGTAATTATATAATAAGAAATCAGTCTTCTGGCTATCTTGAGGAGCTCCCTCGTAGTAGGTGGACCAACTAGCCGTCTCGGATGCTAGCCGGGCTAACCTGCTGTCCTCTTCTGCTCCTTATACAGTCCATTGTATTTCTTATACCACCTCTTTCTCACTGTCTGTGCAGTTCTCAGATGAGGTATCTGGGTGTGGCTCTTGTGGGATCCAGTCTGGTACTGGATTCAGATCAGGCCAGCCTTCATCATCACTCAGTCCATGCCTCATGTTGACAGCCTGGAGGACCACTCCTTCAGCATTCACGTGGTACCTCATAACTGGATTCATCTGCTTAACAGTTGCCTGTATCAGGAAAGATCTCAGCAGAGGTATCACACAACAGAACATTAATCCCACTATAACAACTACTACTGTTATTATAATTCCTGCTCTAGTGAACATGGCCCCCCAATTTCCCAACTTTAGCCTGGGTGTGTTAAGTTGGAGGACTGTTTGGTTCTGTAGTAGTGGGTGTTACACTGCTCTCGGTCCTGATCCCTCCTGTGACCTCTGACTCCGACTCAGGCTCTCGGCTCTTTTCCTGTAATAGATAACTTGATGTATCGCAGTTAGTTGTCTCATATCACTGAGTTCCATCTGAAGCTGTTCCAGAGAGGGGCCTTTATAGGGCCCCCTCCACTCAGGGACAGGCATGGGTCGACCCGTAAGCATTTCATGCATGATTCTGTTAGTTTACATGCGATAACTCATCAAAGCAAGCTGTAATGCATCAATCCAGTTAAGTTTTGTGCTGACACAAATGTTGTTAATTTTGGCCTTGAGGGTACCGTTTATCCTCTCTACCATACCTTATGACTGCGGGTGATAAACACATCCCAGTCTTTGTTTCATTCTTAATTGCTGTATTATTTGTTTCACAGTTTTTTGAATGATTGCTGATCCATTGTCTGAACTAATTTCAGTAGGTATGCCAAATCTAGGGATTATTTCTCCTGTCAGAAACTTAATCACTGTTGCTGCACCTTGTTCTGCCGATGGTACTGCCTCTACCCATCTACTGAACCGATCTATTACCACAAGCATGTATCTTTTGCCATTTACTTTTTTTATCATGTCCACATTATCCATGACAAGATGTCTAAACGGTCCTTCTGGGACCAGTATGTGCCCTATTGGTGTTGCTACGCCTTTGCGTACATTATTTTGCGCACACACTTCGCATTTTGCCAACGCATCGTCTACCATATTTTGTAAATAAGGAGACCAGTAACCTTGTTATTTTTTTATTTTTTTTAAAATTTTTAAATTTTTATTTTTTTTCTAATAACTTCCCCCCTTGCGCAATGGTCAAACCCATGCGCATCTGTTATTAGTATGTTTAGCAACACTGTGGGCACTACAATGTCTTTTTTGCGCTTAACACTTTATTATGGCTAATTTTGTTGGCTGCATCATAGCCGTAATAAGTTTTAAAATTTGTTTAAAATGTTGGACAATCACGCTTATTATGGCCTAGCTGATTACATCCCCAGCATATTCTATTATTTGGGGTTTTATTTTTCCACTGTTGGGGCTGTGCATACACATTTATTATTGGTACAGTGGGTTGCTCTTGGCCCTGAGGGTTAGGCAGCCGCGATGGCCCTCCGGAAGAGACTACGGCTTCCGGGCTGGGCTCTGGCACTTCGGCTTTTACCACTGCTTTTTTGTCAATTCTTCCAGCTTGAGCTGTGTCAGCTTCCGCTGTGTCTCTTTCTCTTAGTCTTTAAGTTTCTGTTCCTCTTTACGATATTTTTCTACTGCATGTATCACATGATCACAAAACTCTCTGTGCGTTTTAGAGTTTAGCCCAACTACATCCTCCAGCCTGCTTCTCACCGGCGGGGGCATCGCTTCCACTATGGAAGTCCGGAAGAGGGTTGTCATCAGTTCATCTCCCTCAGGATTCCGCCCTGTTTCCAACTTCCAGCGTTTTAACTGTCTATGCAGATAGTTGGCTGGATTTACGGTGTCTCCCACCTCTTCCCCTTTAAGTGATTTAGGGTCACTCTTGGTAGGGTAATCCTCTCGCAAAGTTCGCCACATCGCGGGACGGAATTGATCAAAGCTGGCACCGTCAAGGTACGGGGTGTTTACCGCTGCCTGTAGCCCACTTTTCATCAGCACTTCCTCCATCCGAGCCATCCCTAGCAACCTCGCCAACAGAGCCTTAAGGTCCCCCACCGCCAATAATTTCCCAATTGTCTCCTCCTCTAGAGCCCTTATCCACTTTCCTGCCCCCTCATGTATGTCTGGGAGGCGCTCTACTAAGCCCAGCATATCTTGTGATCCCCACGGCACGTAATGCCCTGTCGTTCCTTTTATCAGGATGGGGTACTGGCTATATTTAGCTGGTTTCTTTATTTTCCGTCTATCTCTCAACTCCTTTTCACTTATTGTCCTGTTTGCCTTACCTTCCTCAATCTCTTCCTCACTCCAATTATCTAAATCAGGTATTTTTTCCTGTTCAACATAGGACAGGGGAAGATCACACTTCTGTCCCTCCAGAGAGCGTGCACTCTCTCTGGGGGTACTGCATGCATCATTTCCTTGTAACTCTTCCATTGCTTCCTGCAAATCCCTGTAACAATTTAACTTACTTAATCCTTTCTGTCTGTTCTGATAGGAATCCCCCAGAGACTCCCTGGGGTCTGCTCTCCTGCCTTTTTCTCCTAAGCTGGCCCCAGGAGTTCTCCAGAGTTTCCCCCCCCCCCTCTCCTATATCAAACTCTCCCTCTAACTGCAGGATACCTGAAACTACTGGATATTGCCCGTATGGCGGAGGCGTTTCAATCACATTTGTACTTTGCTTTGCCGAGATTTTTCTCGCTTTTCTCAGATTTTTTAAGTATTCCTCTCCTTCTTTTTTAAACAGTTTTAATATTTCTTTCTCTCTCTCTCTTTTTTCCTGTCTCTTTTTTCCCTTTTGCTTAACTTTATAAAGCTGAATCTTTCACATATATTTATACATTTATTATCACACAGCATTAAAAGGTACCTTTAAAAAACTTGTTAAATATTTTTCTATTTTGTGAGTATGCTTAATTACACTTTATTATTGACTACTATTCCACTATTATTCCGTCTAGGTATACGGTTTATAACCCTATTACACCAATCTGTCCTTCTGGCAGATTTCTCTCACACACTCACTTACTCTATATACTTTAAGCTCCCATACACACAAGAACACACTTAACGCAGGCAAACCAGAATCAAACAGCCACACACACACAGCTTCTCGTACTAGAGAGCCCTAGAGAGATCAGCGGCTCGATGGGTGAATGTCTCTCAAACAACGCCCAATCAAATTACACCGTGCAGGACTCTCCCAAACTCACTCTCGTTCACACTTTTTTAAATGGAGACTTAACAGGAGCGCTTCACACCCCCTCTCCACCTGTGACAGAGACTTTCACTCTGTCACCCAATCTTACTTCATTCGTTCCAACACTCACTTCTGAGTGACCTGTTAATTCGGTCCTTTCTCTGCTAGCCTTTCAACATATAGAAAACCTATAATTATACACGACTATTGTCTGTTAATTAGGCTCTTTTTTCTATTGTCTATACAACATACAGAGAAATCCGTTATTATACAGGATTTTATTTGCCTGACTTCCCGGCTCTCTGCGGGCACCTTTCCGCTCCGCTGAGGCTTTTACTGCAGGACAAATCACGTGACTCCACTAAGGAGATTTTTGTCATATGTACATGTTCCCTCGAGGCCCAATCACACACATTACACATGCATTCTTTTCAAAAATCACAAGCTCAGTCTCAGTTATTTACTTTTTTGGTTCTTAATTTGGAGAGACTTACTCGACAGTCCACTACCGGGGCGGCACCCGGAACAAGTCACACAACCCGTTAAACTAGTACGAAGAACATTCGCTTTTACCTTTTTTTTGGTGATCACCTTGGCTTGTGTGACCCATCCGGCTCCCGGCCCACAGCAGCAGACGGTTCCGAATTTCCAGCCTCTGTTATTCCAATCCTGCCGACTACGCCAAAGCTATGTCGTGTCTTTTTTCTCTTAGAAGAATTCTCTCAGAGACAGGAGCTTGCCATTTTTGAACGACTTTATTAGTGATTAACAAAGCCGGGTGAGTTCATGAAGTCACACCCTTTCAGCCTTATTCCACAGGTTTTATACAGTTAAAACATGTATAGGCCCTCCTATTGGTCCGATGGCCAATCGCCTGCTGCATACATTGAGACCTCCTTAATATATGCATTACTTCAGGTTTTCTAACTTATTTACCAATCGTAAAAACGTCTATAGCATATTGATGTGCACATCTGGTTATCCTTAACTGGGTATCTTCTCAGTCCTACCCTTAACTGCTTACTTAAGGAATTCCCTTCTGTCACACAGATCATTACATGATTGTTTTCTCAGTTTTCTCACCAACTGCCCACCAAGGTACTCCCTTGACCTTTAATCCCACAGGTCAGCTCATCCGGTGCCTGGCTGCACGCTCTCTCCTTCAGACACACATCCATATAAACCTGCTTATGCACCAATTCCCTATATATATATATTATATATACTCATTACAGAGTCCCACACTATTCTAACAGAAATTATCCTATACCTCCACTGAGAGGTAGCTCACACCTATGTGCTGCCCGGCGGCCATTTTGCAGAAGGACGCTCTCCAGACATTACGATTTACTATTGCACTTTACAATGTAGTCATTTGGCAGATTCTTTCAGTCAAGGCAGGTTGCAAATAAAAGTGAATATAACACGGTAAGCAAACAAACACAAGAACTAGAGAAATGCTAAGCTACAGTCGTGTCAAGACGCATGCTTGAAGCTGAAAAATAAAGGAGAGAAGGATTTGTTTTGTTTTGTTTTATTTCAACATTAGCTGAGATGGAAAGGGGGAAATATTAAGTCATAGTAAGTCGATGGTCAGATGGCTAGGTTGAAAGAGATTGGTCGGGAAAATCATGATATCAGAGAGATACAAACCCTTTCACTTTCTCCTGAGGGAAAGGGTTAACCAGTCTCCCATTTCTCTGTTTGGCCGTGCTGACTATAGCCTTCCCATGTACTTGACTGGCAGTTATTCACAGTGCTTTTACAGACCAGGACTCTCTGGTTTTGATTGTGTATCTGAATGCTCCCTCTGTAGCGATGTCGCTTAAGAGATGGGGGTCTTTGAAGCACATCTGATGCCCCTGGTCCCCAGAGAACCATTATTTTCTGAAACCTTCCATTTTCTGCTGCACAGAGGAAAAGGAATCTGGTAAGAGATGATCTTCTGCAAATCATTTCATCTCCAGGAGGAACACTCAGTGTGAGGTGGGCAAGCTGCAACACACACACACACACACACACACACACACACACACACACACACACACACACACACACACACACACACACACACACACACACACACACACCCATACACACACACACACACACGCAACCACACACGCAACCACACACACATGCATTCACACACACACACACACACACACACACACACCCATACACACACACACACACACACACACACACACACATACATAACACACACACACACACACACATACATAACACACACACACACACACACACACACACACCCATACACACACACACACACACACACACACACACACACACACACACACACGCACAAACACACACATGCATACCCATGCACATACTCGCACATGTGCACGTACACACTGATATGAATATGCAGTCTGTTGCCTTGAATAAAATACTTCAAGTGCTCACTGAAAACTGAAATCTCTGCAAACTGCCCTGACCCAGGAGAATATTTTGGTTGCGTATTATTCTGTAATATTATATGGCAGGATATCCATTCATCTTGATCTTCAGGGCCCTCTTTTGGAAAAAAAAACGAAGCAAAATAATGTAGACATCCATTTGTCTTTATGTATTATATAAAGACTGTCTGGCTAACAGCTGTCTTAAGATGCTGGCATAGTGTTTGCAGGCAATCTACGCTTCATTAACGTGGCTCTCTTCACGGGAATAAAGCCATCAGTTATTCTCCTCCGAGATCTGCCTGATTGGTCAGTGCGCACACGGCTGCTTTCACAACAGAGTCAAATAGCACAAATCGCTGCTTCTGGGTAAAAAAAAAAAAGACCAAATGAAAAAGTAACGGCTTGATTTTTCATTGGAAGGGCAGGTGCTGTGTGCTTGCCTTGTCACGCGGCGCAGACAGCAAGTCACTCTGGATAAGATTGTCTCCTAAATGGCTAAAAATGAAAAATGCAGCTGTCCGTGGCATTGCACCTTTCCCATCAGATTGAGCCAATCCAGACAGTGCGTTTTTCCCACCGGCTTGTGAAGGCCTGCTGTTTCAGGAGGGCTCTTTCCATCAGTTTCTGCTCTCGCATGTTCCAGAATGGACCGGTACAAAATGGAGAAACGGTTCGACTGTGTGATCGCGGCTTACAAAGCGATCTCTTCCAAATGCCACCAGACGCTGTTCCAAGTCCAAGAGCTTTCCGTGAAAAGCTGTTCAAGTAAACGGCAACTTAGCCGTGCGTCTGTGACGGAACAGGGTTCGAGTAAGGAAAGGAGAGTTTTCAGTAGGGCAGGGTGCAATGGCCTGATAGCAAGACCTTTAGTGCACGCAAAACCAATAACATGACCAATGATTGGTCATGATATTTGTTTTGCACCAATCATTGGTTGTGTTATTAGTTTTGCGTGTGCAAACATGGTCGTTTCAGTATTCTTTCTCTCTCTCTGCCGGTCAGGTCAAACCGCCAGGTGTCTCGATGCCTATTCAATATGAATCCCTCCCAGAACCGTTAAATCATAGTTCTGAAGGCATTGGCTTTTTTACTTTTTTCTTGTGTGAGAGAAGGACAGAGATAGGCTACATCCACAGTGTCTAATATTGGACTGTTAATTTTGTATCGGTAAGGCCTGTGGAAGACTTAAAGGGATATTTCGGAATTTTGGACATAATGGGCCCTATCTTGGCGATCTTGGCGCTTAGTCTAAGCGCATGGCGCGAAGTCCATTTAGGGCGTGTCCAAGTCCACTTTTGCTATTTTAACGGCGTGTTTTTTTGGCGCTAAGCACGGCGCATGGCGCAACTGGGCTGAACCTAGTCGCTTCATTAATTATAGGTGTGTCTTGGGCGTGACATTCAATAAACCAATCAAAATGTCATATCCCATTCCCTTTAAAAGCCTGCTTTTCCACCTTGGCGGATTGCTTATGATGGCGAAACAGACATGCTCGTGCGTGTTCAGTGTGATCAAGGAATAGGCTAAATGGAGTATGATCAATATTATTCGGACTAACTATTAGCCTATGAGTTCCCGGTAATTCCAGACAGGGCTGTTATTTTACAAAATATGTGCGGTTAAATTTCGTTAAAAGGACCTGCAACAGCTGAGAATAAGCTATCAATGGCTTCAGTCTCACCTTAGAAAACGCCAAATTAGCCTGCTTGTTCAGCGAATTTCGTTTGATTATGCAATGAAAGTGTCAAACATCAATTCCAAGAGGCTATTCTCATGGAGTTCTCGAAGTTCAAGCTTCATCCAAAGTTAATTAGGCTACCTGCATAGTAGGCTAATATTGATTAATAACATACATACCGTTATTTTGCCTTAATGATGACACTAAATAGCCATACAATAAAGCTGTCAGGTTCGCAACCCATAAGTTCACGCATATTTCCCCTTGTTTAATAATGTCCTGTTTATGGAAATGTGACCAACCTGTTTTACTCGTAGCGTAATCCTTTAAAACAATCCACTTTCCCAGGAAGACCGTTAAACGTGCAGAGAATGGCATTAAAATTAATTGTGAATTAATTGTGTAACGTGCTGCAAATTTGTTTTAGTTTCTAATTAGACGCTTAGTTCTCTTTAAAATCGTTTTGTTCAGTTAAGGAATAAGGGGTGAAATCAGCTGGGTTTTAAACGGTGAGAGTATGGAAACCTGGTCACTGTAATTTAAAAAAATATGAAGGACGAAGAATAGCTAAGGTTACAATTTAGTTAACATGGTGACATCTCCGTTTTTTAACCATAGGCTATCGAAAAAAACCTTATGCACAGCGAATTCGCTGTAGCCTAGGCTATTTGAAAAACAATAAATGCAATATTCACTGGACAAGGTTTTGAACTTTTTTCAGTCACAAACCATTCTATTTACTTACAGGCTGTATTCATAGATAAACAGAGCTGTATTGTAATGACATCTGAAGCGCATTTTCAGAACTTAAATGTCCGTCTATTGCCGTGCGCGAGTTTTCCATTGAATGACAATTCACGCATTAGGTGCAAAGACAATTCGCGCATTAGGCTTGATAGCTATAGGTGTTATCAGCTCCTTTTTAATGGATAGCCATTGTCCCCTACCATCGCACATCGCCTGGATGTTGATGGAGTGGGCTGAGAGCAATGTAATGTGGCATTGTTTCCCTTCGCTGAGGGAAAGGTATGTGGACCTATGGAACCTTTTATTATTATGCATTTTTGATATAGCCTACACAATAATATTTCACATTGTGATCTAGATATTTTAGTCATGCCTGTGCACGCCCCTGTGTGTAACAGACAGGAGGGTATGCGCGTTGTGCACACGCCTATGTAGACGCACTTATATGCGCCGTTAAAATAGCATGTAAACAACTGCGACATGACTTTAGACCAGGTTTGTGGTGGTTCTAGCGCAAGCGCTTTCTGCTGGCTCAAGATAGCAATACGCCAAAAAGAATCCTGGCCACTCCTCATCTTAAGACCAACACGCCCAGTTCACTAATGATGGCGCAAGAGTTACGCCGTCAAACATGCTAGTTTGACGGCGTAAGCGTTAGGCGTTATTATGGACCTAGCGCCGGGTGTAAGATAGCAAAGACACTTGCGTTTGCGTTAGCGCCGCTTTGCGCCGGGTGTAAGATAGGGCCCAATGTCTCAATTACGACTTACCCATGATGTAGTTGATTGATGGAAACCATTTTCAGATAATTCCATGCTGTCCCTTCTTTTGGACATACACACGTTGCTAATGCTAGCGCAACTCTAAGGTAACCGGTAGCATCCACTACCAAACGCACTTAAACACTCCACAGAGCACCCAAAGCAAATAAAATACGATGACAGTCTATCTGGGGAGCGATACTTTACGTTACCTACGAATGTATTGCCGGCACTTGTCGGCTACAACAACAAAGAAGAGCAACAAGTTGCAATGGCCACGTTCGCTCCGCCGCCGTACTTCCACAGAGAATATAGGTCAGCACAAAGTAAAGGATTCAACGATAGTTTGACTTCAAAAATGATGGTATAAACACTCGAAATAACCCTGATAGACTGTTGTCATATTTTATTTGCTTTGGGTGCACTGTGGAGTGTTTAAGTGCGTTTGGTAGTGGATGCTACCGGTTACCGGTATGTCCAAAAGAAGGGACAGCATGGCATGGTTTCCATCAATCAACTACATCATGGGTAAGTCGCAATTGAGACATTATGTCCAAAATTCCGAACTATCCCTTTAATGAGGCGCTTTGAGTCTAAAGCTACAGTACGGTGAAAGGCTAACAAGGAGTTGTGTGTGTTTGCAGTGAAGTCTTAGCAGACTGATAACCAGGCCAAGGCCGGACACACACCAGTAGATGTAGGGAGGCCGTTAACGGCTCTAAGCGCCTGTCCGCCAACGCTGTGTTCACTCCTCGTCGCTCTCTCTCCCCGGCGGAGCCACCGAGGTCAAGGGGAATTGTCAGCCTTCACCATTCCCAGCGGAATTTCCGGATGGCCACGGCTGCCAGGGAACTGGAACGGGCGCGAAATGTCGCTGATTATCCGGGCTTCAGCGTTTTTTATGCGGAGTGACGTGACCCAAACCGGCTTCGGATCAGCAGAGCGGTGCCTCTCATGCCAAAGCCGGACACAGAGAAAAGAACTCAATCTGCAGTTTGGCGGCGGCGTTGGGAGCGAGACCGTTATTTCTTCAGCAGTCTCTCGCCGTAAAAATGCCTGTGAATACAGGAAAGCAATAAGGTGACCGCATGTGAATAGAGAGCATTCGAATAGCACCGACGTAAATGTATCTGCGCAGTGCAGTCAGTCATAGAATCACTATGCAGATCCCACCCTCTTGCAGCGCAACCTGATCCGAGCCGCTTCACGCAAAGAACGTTGAACTGATCGGCGCCCCTGTTCTCAAATCCTTGTTTCACTTTGCGGATTTTCTCCAGATACCTCGCGCTAATTTGGGTTGAAATCCGGCCAAACAAAGACAATCAAGCCGGCAGAAGCAATTTGTTTGATGCGGTGAGTCAGTCCGTTTATGGAGCCTCAGGGGGGAGCTGTGACCTGCCTTCCTTTGCTTCCGGCTCTCTCCCCCTGGCACATGCCTGTGATCCCAGCCAGCTCGTTTTTACTATGTTTCCGTAAGGCTCTGATGAATAACGGCGTGCCGGCGACGCTTTTACAATGCCTCTTTTTTTTATCACTGAACCTAGATGCCAGCTAGTTTGAATTTGTGTCCAAGTTCTCTGTGCCCGACCCCCCCCCCCCCCCCGCCCCCAGACAGAGTGAGGGCTTCAGCACACCCCCAGAGGAGCTGGACCCCCTGTTCTGGGTCTGAGAGGAGGAGGTGGGAGAGCGAGAGGTAATGGTGGGGCAGAGGAGGCGCGAGAAAGAGAGAAGGGGAGATGGAAGAGAAATTTGGAGGGGGGGGGGCGGGGAGAGTGATGTGAGAGAGAAGAGAAGAACAGCAGGAAAGGTGAGATGGAGGAAGAAAGAGAAGAAACCACTGCAATTACTGTTCGCTCCGACCACACGGAGTCAACACTATAACAAACACGGGCTGTCGTCTGATGGAAACGTGTGAACCAGATGTGTGTAATTTCCTCGTAACCAGGGACTGCCGCTCTGCGGCCTGCAGAGACGAGCTCAGTGCCGGTTATGGCATAAACCATGCTAGTTTCAGGGTTTTGGGCAGGAACTGACCAGGAATAACTACACTATATCTGTATTATGGAAATTAGGAAGCGAACGGTGCTGGTCCATGAGGAGTGTCCACGACAAATGCCTGTCTAGAGTTCTTGCAGCAGAGAAGCTGTTATCAGTCCTAATTACCTTGTGTTTATCCCTTACATCTGTCATTACTGCCGCTAATGGAAACCATGGAAACCAATTAGATGGATAAAAGAGGAAATGTGTCCATTTGGTCCGCAACAGAATCAGACCCGTCTCTGGGATGTAAACGGGAGCACAAATGGCAGATATCTAGGCACAGGAATGCCATTTTTAAGAATGTGTTGCAAAATTACCCCCCCACAAATATTTGAACTGTTAAATGAACCTCCAGTGAAGCCAACAACATACAGAAAACGTACACAAGTTTTTATTTTCTTCCTGAGGGATTAAAATATGCATGTATTGCAGAGCAGTTGATGCCTTGCATTGGCTGTTCATATTGCATTATATTACGTTTCTGGCACTCTTATCCAGAGCGACTTACATTGAGTACACAAAACGTCCGTACACTGGGCAGAGCTCCTTAGATAAAGTCAATTGACACATCTTAAACGAGAGCTAAGCAAGTAAGAAGGAAAGCAAGGAGTACAGACTGATTATCATGATTCCGGCGCCAAAGCCCAATGAACATCAGATGCAAACAGAGCGATTATGATTATGTAATTAAAATGATAATAAATGCATCAATAATTTGATGCAAGAAACGTACATCAACATATGACATCCTTTCAGCTATCTAAAGGAGATCATGAAATGTAAAAAAAATACTAAAGCTAACATATAATAATGGTGTCATCAGACTGAAATGAGAGGGAGAGACGGCAACAGACACACAGACAGAAAAAGCTGCAGGCGTTTGAGGTCAGCATAGCTGTACTAAAATAACAGCAGAGCTCATTCGGCTAAAGACCCTCGAGAGCTCGGGCTAAGTATCAATGCTCTGACGCTGAAATGTTTGTCAGATGCCATGAGGCTCTGACCTTTATGCAGAAGACGGTTCTTAAAGGTTTTTGCTCACAGGCAGGGCGGTGCTTTAAAAGTACTGTGTAATAAGCGGTGTGTCATACGCATTGCCCTTGCCTCTACCTCCATTTTCTCTGTTTCAGGTGCCTGTCTCACGCCTGTTTCCTGTGTGTGCACCTGTACACCAGCCAATCCCAGCGCACACAACACATAGGCCACTCCCCATTTCCGAGAGACTTCCTGTTTCTCACGCTAGCTCAATTTAATTCAGCGGTCCTTTAATTAGCACTATCATCAAAGTATATACAAATATAACCAATAAAATACATGTAACTATTACATATTTGTCAGATAAAGTTATCATGTAGGATACATTAGAATATAATTGGAATATAATGTTAAAAAAACAAGAAAAGGGTTGGTAAAACATCATTAACAACCTTGTAAACAACTGGCACCCTAAAAGTGATGCTGTTTATTAATTTGCGCAATATGCTACTCTGTCTCTCTCTGTTCCGTTTCTGTAACCCACTGGCCTTTCACTTTTTCCCTCTTCCTCCTGTCTCTTCCTCTTGCACAATTTATCTCGCTCGCCATCTGTTCTGCTCGCTCTCTCTTGTTTGATCAGTCTGCTCAGCTGACGAGAGTTCATCATCATCGTCATCTCGCTATTTTGCCACCTCCTCTTTCTTTTACCCTTGTTTTCTCATCCTGCTTTCTACATGAAAAAATCTAATCAAAGAATGTTTCTGCTTAACCTCATAACTGATTCTACTGAGCGCTGTTTAGTACACAGAGCCTCGCACAGTATATGTTTGTAACTTTGCAAGAGATGATCCTGATGCACATGCACACACACACACACACACACACACACACTTCTCTCTCTTTCTCTTCCAGCTATTTTAATACGGTGATAGCACATTTGCTTTTTTCCAACAGCACTCATGTTATCAGAGCGGACACACAGGCAGAGTGCTAAAGCCTGAAGCGGCTGAGGACCTCAGTCGCCCCTAAATCTTCCAATATGTCCCAGGCTACAGTTCCTCAGGCTTGCATGTACTAGGCAACAAAATGCTCCATGTAAAAATCAACCCTGATGTACTTTGAGAGTAAATTGTGTCGCCATTGGACTGTATAAACCAGTTGACTCTGGGATGTGTGTGTGTGTGTGTGTGTGTGTGAGTGAGTGAGAGAGAGAGAGGAAAACCCCCACTGTTTAGGGAGGACTGGGCATATTATAGAAGGAGTTTTTGGAACTGATTGGGAATCAGGGTAGAGGTGATGACGGTGTGCACCGCAGACTCGCTACAAGTGGAGTCCGAGTTGGATTTATTGGAACGAGGCAATGGATGTGACGGTCTGTGAGCGTGCGCAAATAGTGTATGTATGTGAATAATTGCCAATTACACCTGAGAGTCCTTTATAGCTAACGACTAAGACTTGCAGTTATCTTAAAGACCTGGATTATAATAATCCGTTATGTATTACGTCCACACGAGTTATCAGGGGACTTCCTTTCATTCAGTTTAATGTCACCCTAAAACCACGCTTTTATATTAAAAATTAGTAGGCCATTTCTACTGTAATTATACACAGTGAGTAATTGCACTGTAAGTCTTATAATGTGTCATTTTTCTGAATGATGCAAAAAATACGTAATACTAACATACGCACCTGTACAATTAGCGACATAATTAAATTAACCGTTATATTTTTTCTGAATCTATCAGTGCATTTAAACCAAATAAGACGATTCGTGATGTAGAAAAGGAACATTCTGGAACACGGTTTCACCACTTAATCACAGCATATATTTAATTGTAGTAATTACGCACTGGATCTCGGAGTTAATGAGGTAATTAGAGCCACACTTTCTCATTATACGGACTCATAACTACCAACATAAATCTTAAGGCGCAGTGGATTGTTGATGTCCTTTTGCAGAATGGTATAAGTTGTACAACTAATTTACCATTATTCACATGTGCTTCCCGTAGCGGTGTTTCAATCCTTTCGAATCATTACAGTTGCTATATTGGATTCTTTTGTGTAATTATCAAAACCATTTCTGAGAAATGGAAAACCCATACCACTGATAGCCACAAAGTAAACAATTCGTGGTTAATGGGTCGTATCATATAGAATCTTTTTTTGTCGAATCAGCTAAGGCCTACTTGTCATGAGGTGTAATTATGCAGCGTTACTTCGCCAATTTTATTCAATAACAGCGCTAACAGTGAAAAACGAACGTTCTGCATGTCAAGTTATTACAGCTAGTTATGCTTCTCACAATTTTACACTTCAACTGCGCAAAAAAAGTTAATCATTTCTTCCCCCAATACTTATTTGGCTGGCCTATGTAATATATCGGTATGAATCATAGACTAGAAAAATATGTATGAACTGACTGGATTTAACAGTTGCTAACCGTCTGTGCATTCGCTGTTATCCGGCAGTAGGCCTAGTGTTGATTTCGTTCCAGTCTATTATTGCTATAGCTACGGTACTCACCCACGAAATCAGTCAGTTATTTGGGGGAAAGAAAAACTCCTACAATTAAACCGCAATTTTCCCAGTCCCCTTAGATAATCTCGAAGATGCTTGACTAAAAATGAACAAAATAAAAATGTTGAACTTCGCTGCACTGTTTTAACAACAAACCTCGCTGTGTATAAAATGGCTAACCTACCGCTATACAGTAAAGTTTTATTTTTGGTATGTAAAAGACAAAGGTGAAGTCCAGGGGTCAGAAAATCCCGCCATGTTTTTCTTCCAACCATGAACTCAGCCATCTGATTTCACTAATTAGTTCTGCCTCCTGGCTGAAGAATTGTGCTAATTAGCAAATCCATGTGATTGGAACAAAATACGGGGGAGGACTTTTACTTTCTGAACCTGGATGTTCCACCTCTGTAAAGGCAGTCATAGCATGTGTATTTTGGGGAATAATGGCATTCGGAAGGCTGTTTGGGTTACTCAAACTCGTTCCAAATGTGTTTTTGCGTGTGGCTGTTTATTGCCATCTGTGGAAATAACTCGGAACTACAGCGTGCACAACTAAATATTTTAAGGCTATTCCACTCGGAATGCTCTTGGCAATACAATGCCAACTTAAACAAGCGTTGATATAAACCACAGTCTCCTCTGCGTTCTTTTAGCTATGTTGTTCCCTGTCTTTAAAACAGAACAAATACCCTGGATCCTCTTCCCTGGATGAAATACGATAACATAATGAACAGGAATAAGTCTGAAAGTGGCAAGTTGACCAAAATTGGTCTTAAGTCGTATCCGTGTTTTTGTATGTTGAACTGAGGTTACGTATAGGGCAGTGGTTAATGTTATAGCAGCTGAGATGCAGGTTCAATATAGCCTATGCTTTATTTCTTAAGAAGACCCTACAAGGGCTTATTTTTGTATTAAGCATAGCAGTATGCCCCGCACACAGTTATATACCGTCGCTATAACTTGATCTGCTACCCCAGTTGTATGTATATCATTTAGCAAGTCATATAGATTATGAATAACAATTTGCATCTAATATAGAATGTAACAAGCGAAGTAATACTGGACATAAGCCTACGTCAACCGCTGCTGGTGATACTATAACTTCTAATGATGTTTATGATGATGATGGTGGTGTTGGCGACGACAACGTGGTTAATTGTTATATTTGGCAAGACTCTGACAGACAACTACAGTACTGGAAATCAACATGTGCACGTTTCTCACCACTAGGTGGCAGTAATTAACTGCTGAGATATGAGAAGGCGCGATGTGACTGCTTTTTCTGTCGTGGAGTTGCTGTAGCTTTCTACTCGACCTTTCTTTGAAATTAGGTTACTATATCGCACACAGTTGTGGAACTGTAATAACTTTTAATTAATTAATCAATGTTGGATTTGACATTGAACAGTGTAAATTGATAGTAAATTGGTTTACTAGGGCTTGCATGCACCAAATACCCTGAAGTCGGATCTCAACAGAATGGTAGAATAGCTATATTATGCGATCTACTCCAGTAAAGCGTTAGTCTAAAGATGTCATCACTGTTTACACGTTGGGGAATGTTAAATGTAGACTGACAATTCCATACATTGGATAAAATCCAGAACTTTCATTATTCTTTCTTGGCGTTGAAACATTGAACAGTATTAACTCTTTGCGATATTAACCAATTGAATAACAAAAATAACTTTGCTAATAATAATACCAGTGTGGATGAAGCAAAACGAAAAAAGCGACTGTTTGACCCATTAATTTACGGTTTAAAAATAATTAAATTATGGCTTAATGAAATTACAGGTTAATTGATATACAATTAGCAATACTATCCCAGTGTATTCAGTCGTCAGTAGCCTACTGTGTGTCGTGTGGGCTTTGTGGCAGCGGCAGTTTAGTCCGCATGGACTTTACTCCTCGGGCCAGTTATTAATTTGACGTTAATAAATATGACACGAGAAGTTACAAAGCCGTAAATCAAGTCTGCATTGTCCATTATATCCCAGGGTTGGGATATTATGGACATACCACCCCCATATCTCACTCGGCTCTTCCCCGTTCACGGTGAGCTCTCCATGGTTCTGAACCGCACCAGTGCTCGCGAGGTCTAACAGCCAGATCCCATCCCAGCGTGTTTCCTTTTCCTCTCTTGCTGGCTGAGAAGAAAATATTATTCAATACAGAACAATTTTACGTTTTGTTTTTTATTAATGTAAGATTTTTAACGCCATTCAGTTAAGCGAAATATAAAAAAGTTAAAATAATCATTTTTGGTGCGCGTTTATTTGCATTGGGTGTTCGCGTAAATTGTGTGAACATTCAAAATTCAAAACTTCTGCCCAGTTCGTGCCCGTTAATTTACCTTGGCGGGTATGCCTTGCATCTGAACGTTGTTATAATTCATTTTGTTCGCGTGCTTGTCATATACGCTTCCTCGAGTGTCTTGTGCCAAGCCCTTCTAAACTTTTTCTTATAAATCGACATATTCGTACGACCCCCCCCCCCCCCCCCCCCCCCCCCTCAAGTACATGGTGTAATTCGTAATTCTGGTTAGCTCTGCCAGAGTAAATCCTCACTCCCCAATTCATGTAATTGCAGCTATTCAGTGTTAAAAACAGTTAATGCGCGTCAGCGGTGATTTAGATCCCTTTAATTTTGAAAGTGGTTAACGTGCCACTCAAGTGGGTTTATTCTCCCGGTCTGCAACATTATTGAAAGATCTCACTTCAGGGTTTAGGATCAACAGCGTTTTGAATCCATCCCCGAAATGCAGAGGCGCTAAGAACATTTTGGTGGCAGGTGGTAATGTACTCAACAACATAATGTTGCATGCTAGGACATGATAAAGCGCTTGAGTC
>CM056387.1:29731306-29902680 GCA_029718625.1 Synaphobranchus kaupii
AGGCACGTTGCATAACGGATGACCACGCGCGTTAAAGGCCCAACGTTCACTTTCGTCTACAAAACAACTGACCCTTCAGCAACCCTGCAATTCTCTGGCATGGTGTTTGTAGAGGCGGGGTTCAGATTTAGGGGCGCGCACTACACAGAGCATTCGGCGGAAAGACAAAATTAGAGGGTGACTTCACTAACCCTCCCCGTCTTCATCTCCATCTCCGCCCCCTTCCCCTCTGCCTTGCGGAGGCCGGACAGAGCGCCATAGAAACAGAATAATAGAGGGCCCCCCGCTGGTTATCCAGAAATTCAATAAAAGATTTGATAAATAAGATTTGCATGGTAAATGGCGAGCAGCCAAGGAGCCAGCCATAGAGCGGGCAGCCTGCTTGAAACCCATGACGTAAAAAAAGCATAATTCCGACAAGAGTTAGCGGCGGCACGAGCACGGGCTGGATTTGATTCAAGATCGTGGTACTCACTCGTGCATAAGTGGCGCTTTTACCGACTGAGCTACCCAACAGCCCATCATTCTGTCCGTTTTAAATGTGTAGCGGTCACTGAACTCACCAAACTGTTGATTGTTAATTTTTACATATCTATAGATAAGCAAAAGCTGATTTTTTATGGAAAACGGTTTTCACTATTACACATCACCAATGCAGGAGTCCTGTTAACCAAACTGAAAAGCACTGAAAATAAATTATTTATATTACCATCGATATTGTTTGACGTTGCTCTAATGAACCAGCAGGTGTGCCGTCGATGCTCATTAACAAATAATTCTGTTCAATAGTTAAAATAATGTGTTTCATTAGAAGTTTGCACATTGACAGGATCAATCTAAAAATTTTGGAATGTCGGCAGCCATATTGGCTGTGCACTGCTGAGGCTTAGCGTTCCGGAACACTCTGGCATTGAATGAGTTAAATTGATCTCAGAATTAAAGGCAAATCTAAATTTTGGTTTCTCTGCAAAACACACACAAAAAAAAAATAACATATCGCTTGCATCGTATCACAATTTATTGGTCAGTCAAAGTTAAGGACGAAAGCTAATGGAATCCATGACAACGTGAGGTATGAGGGTCAGACAAGAGTTTGGAATACCCCTCGTGGGAAAAGCTTCCATGAAGATTCCCTTTTGTATTGTGTTGTGCTGTGGGAGACGACGGAAGAGCCTGCATTGGCACACCACCACCAGGAAGAGCTGGAATATCAAGGAGGATATCCATGTAACCTTGGGTATGACAGGGAGAAGGGGTGGGAGGTGGGAGTTGGGGGGGGGGGGGGGGTGTCTTAACGGGACAGCCTGGGCGCTGAGCCGCGAGGACAGATGGTCGGGCGAGGTCACCCCGGGAATGTCAGGAGACGGCGGGAGGCCGAAAATGTACCCTAACCTTCTTTCATTCTGTTGCTTTCATTCTCATTTAGACTTTAGCGCTGCCCCCCAGGGTGTGATGCTTGAAGCGGGGTGTGGGGTAAAATACTTCTCTGAGTTTTATCTACCTGTTTACGGACAGTTTGCTGGACAGTTACGTTTTGCAAGAGCCGTGATCTATGGGTCATAAAAAAATAAATAAATAAATAAGGCCTATGGGATTGTGGGTACCCAGACCAATCGCCAGAAGGCCGTTCAAACCCTGATCCTCTCTTGCTCCAAACCTCGCCCTGATCCAAGAAGTGCCATGCTATTTACCACCGCAAGTTTCTCTCTGTAAAATGTGAACGGACAGCTTAGTCCCTTAGGGGCAGGGTCCGTCCACGCACAGTGGGCCCACAGCTAAACCCTCTGCCAGGAAAATAAGATAATACAGAGCACCCTTATGTTTGTTTCATCACAGACACACGCACAAAACACACACACATACTTTTTTGTATAATGTTTGTGTGTGTGTGTGTGTACATGTGTGTATGTGTAATAAAACAGTTTTACCAGGTCTAGTGAGGACCATCTGTCAAGAGACTTTTCAGAGCCTTTGGACTGATGAAGAAAGGCTGAAAAGCACCATTATATCACCAGATTATCCCCGCCTCTTAAAGGGTGTTCATTAGTAAGAGTTGGGTAAATCTGGTGGCGGATTTGGGTCTGACAGCCTTCCTGCAGCCATTTTGTTTCCGTTCTCCACAGAAAAATCACCCTTAATAACGGGCGGCATCACCAGAAGACATGAAGCGAGTGAACTGGTCCCTGTGGATCGAGCGCTATGGCTGCCTCAGCGAGAACACTTCACCGTAACTCGCCGAATGACCGTGAGCCATCTCACCTGTTTAGTCTCCGCCTCTCCCGCCTTCCCACGCGGTTCTCCCGGAATCCAAACGAATCTTCTACATCAGGAGAACGCCGGTGGGACGTCTCCCCTTTTCATTTCAGTTGTTTTGTTTTGTTTTTTATTTTATTTTTGCTTTGCCCTCCTGCTGCTTCCTCCTCCTTTGGAAATGGCCTTCTGGATTCTTCTGTTGGAGCGTGCGGAGGACCTGAAAGCCTTGGTCTGTGTCTGGCTTCCGTACGACCGATCCCAGGTCAGCCTGGTGCGGCTTCTGCCCTGAAGCCTGTCAATCAACGCAGGAAAGGGGCGGGACTTCCACTGAGCTCACAGAAAGGCCTGATGAAATGAAAGAGAACAAGACAGAGAGAGAGGATAAGAGGAGGAGCTAAAGCTGTACAGGGCAAACATTAAACAAGGCACATTTTCAGAGACGTTTATGCCACACACATGCGCCGCAGACACACACTCACACACAGATCCAACTGATTGAATTTCTCAGCCTCAGCCTCAGCCTCCTACAAGACACCACTGATGACAACTGGCACCCTGTGTGAGTCTGCCACATTGCAAAGAGGCGCTAGCGTGACGGTAACCTGAGAAACCCCACTTAATCCCACCCCGCCATTTCTCACGGCTGCAGACTTGTGATCACAGTTGGATAGGCAAGCGTAGCCCAGGGTCGGCGCTGTAATGTCTAGGCGATTCTCAACCGTCAGCCGCAAATAGTTTTTGAGCACAGTGGCCATGCGCGCAGCAACTCCCCTGCGAGGGCGGAGGTGGTAGTCTCAGAGCGAGCGCTACATTAGCGCCTCCCCGCTTGGATCACATTCATCCACCGCGTAGCTACATCACTGCTCCCCTGTCCCCCTTGAAGTTTAGGCCCGGACTGACACGGCGCCATTTTCCTAATTCATTACGGGCACGCCGCTGGGTAACTGATAGAGCTGGAGGGGCCCGCTGGAGATGGCGGGAAACTGGAGCCTGGGATTTAGAGGGAGGAGGACCAAGAGACGAGCGCAAACAGATGGAGAAAGTCTGATAAAAGAGTGGGAGAAAGGAGCAAAGGGAGGGAGGGAGAGAGGGACGGAGCGAGGAATACAGTGAGAGACAAGAGGTATATAGAGGAAGGGGGGTAAAAGGCCAAAGATGGCAAAAGAGGAGTTACAGCGAGAGACAGGATGAGCCAAGCTGCCTAAGACACAGGAGAACGGGGAGGCAGGGAGGGTTTCTTAAAACAAATGTAAATGCTTTGTTGATCCATCTTGACATCGGTCAATGGGGCACAGGACAGATCAACGAGGCATCGGGAGACGGAGAGAAATACAGTATGCATGGAAGTATGCGAGAAGGAGAGCAATACAGTATGCATGGAAGTATGCGAGAAGGAGAGAAATACAATATGCATGGAAGTATGCGAGGAGAGAAATACAGTATGCATGGAAGTATGCGAGAAGGAGAAAAATACAGTATGCATGGAAGTATTCGAGAAGGAGAAAAATACAATATGCATGGAAGTATGCGAGAAGGATAGAGAACCGAGGAGGGGAGAATCCACGCTCGAGTTGGGCGGAGAGGAGAGGCGAATGGAACAAGTCAAATTATGGGACTGGGAGGTTATGAGTGGGAGTTTATCCAGATTGAGAAGGATAAAGAAACAATTGAAAGAAGCCTGAGAGAAAAGAAGTGTGGACTTAGAGACGGAATAAATCACGACTGCACAAAACAAAGTAAAAATCGAGTGGGAGGCCTTGCGTTTGCCAGTTGTCCTTGGCAACAGCGCCTCTCTCTCTCCCTCCATCTTGCTCTCTTCTCTCCATCTTTCTCTCACTTCCTCACACGCTCTCCATCTTACCTTCCCACACTTGGGCTTAGCATATCCTTTGAAGTAGCAGCGCCAACTAAGCTAAAAGATGTGACCTCGATACATGACAAGTCCATATTAGATGGCCAGCTTCTTACAGACCATCGCTTGGACATGAAATGCTAAAATACTAGTGCGCTCCCACATTTACCATGACATGGTTCTTAAAAAGAATTAAAAGCACAGACAATGTACAGGCAGTCCACTGCAGAACGCTTATATTTTCAGCAATTCTAAATTTCCCAGGAAGCAATACTGCACAGCAATAACAACAAGTTAGACGTATCTCAACAGCAAGTGCGATTGCTTTGACTCCATTCCCCTCCTCTGATAAAGACGGTTTCTCTTACAGCATGGTTGTCATCGGAGACCAGTGCGCTACCCTGGTTTCCACCCGGAGCAATAAAACATGGCCGCCTCGCTCATGCTCAACTGATCGATCCCGGTCGCAACTCCTCACGTTTCACATTTCGCAACTTTAACTGAAACTGACAGTGTTGTCCCAGAGATCAATCTCTTTTTTTCGCTAGAACTGACCGCAGTTGAAGCGTTTACTAAATCCTGCATTGACCTTGTTGTGCCAATCAGACCTGCGACTGACACTCCCTCAGGGTTGATGTCACCTCATCAAAAGCCTACTGTATGTATATTCTGGTGGGGGGGGGGCGGCTCTACTGGGACCTTGCAGGCGAACTTGGTTTGTATTACAACACAAATGTGCGTGGTTGGCCCCTCGGGGGTTGTGTTTCCATTGCCACGCTGTATTGTTACAGGAACACATGGGCTCATGTCTTATTTGAAGCTGAGTGTTATTTCTGCCTGTGTGACATTCATTGTGTTCTGCACCCCCCCCCCAGGGGAAATCGGTCTCACTGGCTGGGGAAAGGAATGAGAGAGGGAAGGAAAGAAAGAAAGATTAAAGGGATAGTTCGGAATTTTGGACATAATGTCTCAATTACGACTTAGCCATGATGTAGTTGATTGATGGAAACTATTTTCAGCTAATTCCATGCTGTCCCTTCTTTTGGACATACACACGTTGCTAATGCTAGCGCCACTCTAAGGTAACCAGTAGCATCCACTACCAAACACACTTAAACACTCCACAGTGCACCCAAAGCAAATAAAATACAACAACAGTCTATCGGGGTTATTTTGAGTGTTTATACTATCATTTTTGAAGTCAAACTATCGGTAAATCCTTTACTTTGTGCTGACCTATATTCTCTGTGGAAGTACGGCGGCGGAGCGAACGTGGCCATTGCAACTTGTTGCTCTTCTTTGTTGTTGTAGTCGACCAGTGCCGGCAATACATTCGTAGGTAACATAAAGTATCGCTCCCCAGATAGACTGTCGTCGTATTTTATTTGCTTTGGGTGCACTGTGGAGTGTTTAAGTGCGTTTGGTAGTGGATGCTACCGGTTACCTTAGAGTTGCGGTAGCATTAGCAGCGTGTGTATGTCCAAAAGAAGGGACAGCATGGAATTAGCTGAAAATGGTTTCCATCAATCAACTACATCATGGGTAAGTCGTAATTGAGACATTATGTCCAAAATTCCGACCTATCCCTTTAAGAGCGATTTGGAGCGAGATCTAGAGATTGAAAATTGATTGAAAAAATGCTTCATTAAACGAAACATTAGCGAGTGAAACAATACTAAACAAACACATAAACCAAAAAAAAAAGTTTGACCTCACATTAAAAACCTCAAACAACAAAAAAGTGAGACACAGAGGGCAAGAGAGAGAGAAAGAGATAGAACAAATAGTGTGTCTCTGGGGGGTGAGGGAATCTTGAATAGGGGAGTGTGTGAAAATCTCAGGCCCTGTACTGCGTAGCGTGGGCCCCTGAGCTCCTAGAGCAACGCCCCGCTGAGTGCCGAGCAACGCCCCGCTGAGTGCCGATCAACGCCCCGCTGAGTGCCGACCGCCTCCGCAAAGACACGGCAAGGCCTTACTGAAGCCGGTTAGTGCGTGGGCGTTTCATCTCTAATGCATATCTCCGCTGGTGCCCATTTTCCAATAGGTCGGCATTGCAAGCGATGGGTGTGCAATGGCTACCATCACAAACTCTCCCCCGACGGCCCCTCAGTGTGTCAGAAAACATTAAACAAAAAAAAAACACAAAAATTAAATAAAACATGTTTCCCAGCACGGGGAATACTGAAAGGACTGACAAGAAAAATCTAATAAGGAGAACAAATGAATAATGGCATGCCGTTAGTGGTGCCATATCGCTTGCATGCTTTAAGTGCTCTCACCGCAGAATAAACAATAGCAGTTCTTTCAATAAAAAGATCTATATATAAGAAATCCATTGATGTGCATTTTGATTTGCTTGTAGAGCGTTGACTGGGCAGAACCAGGGTCTGTGGATTGTTTCTGTATGTGTGTGTGTGGGGAGACAAAGCACATCAATATCAGCATCATTAAGGGCCCATGCAAGGATCCAGCAGTGCCTTGTCAGTCTGAGGTGATTTAATCCTACCACTGTAGGCTCATAGAGTACGAATCTCCACTGCAGTGAGGTATAAATCCATGCTCTGCTGCAAACTGCACATGCTCATGGGTGTATGTGTTGATCTCTTAAATTCAAGTTTTTTTTCTTCAAGTGCAGCAATAGAACCTCTAAAAATACATTACATTCTAAAGCTACCTTATTATATGGTCACCCAAGACCCAAATATTGCCTTCATGTCAGCTCAGTGCATCTCTATCCAAACAAGTCCCCAGGAGCCGGTTGTGTGTGTGTGTGTGTGTGTGTGTGTGTCCGCGTGTGTGTGCACGTGCGTGCTTGCGTATTTTGACTGGACAAACAGCCAGCTGGCACTGGCAGTGGAGGATTGTGGGACGACAGCTGAATACAGAGGGATTACCCAGTGCAATCTCAGAGAGACAGGGGGTCGTGTAGTTACCCACCGCCGTCCTGGGGCAACATTCACACACACACCCCTCCCTCACTCACCGCCAAACACCCTCCTCCAATCTACTGAGCGCTGGCAGTAACAATAAATACGTTTCCCCCGAGCCGAAACAGGCCGTGATTGGACTGTGTCAGTGTGTCGGTTTGATTCATAAGCAATTAGCGCAAGAGTATGATCTGAAAGCACAGGGGGATTATTTAACAGCACTATCTGGTCTCCGAGCCCTACCTGGCGCTGTAACAGATGGTTAACGCTTATATTGAATTTACCACGTTGTTATCCATAGGCATTTACATTCCATGCACAGAGCCACCAGAAGAAAACAGCGGACCTGCAATTTCAAATCAAATCACAGCAAAGCAGGTTAAAGACCTTTCTCTCTCTTTCTCTCTGTATAAATAACGCTTTTGATGTCCTGAAACATGTTTAACATTTTTTTTTTTTCAATTGGGTGCACAATCTATACTGTATCATACGAGATTAGAATTTTGCTACAATGATCCAGGGAATTGTGCAATGCGTACATCACGTAAAAGCTTTAGCATTTCTCGCCAACTCTCAACGCAATGTTAATTGCAAAAACCTTCCACAAAGAGATTACAATTAGCAGTGTCACGGCAGGAGAGTTCCTAGATTCCAGCTGCAATTCAACTCCTCCGGCGCTACGACGGGAGCACTGCAGTCTCCCTCTCAGACAGCATAAACAAACGCTAATTTGAATTCCTAATTGCGACTCCCATCTCGGTCTCCGCCCTTAGTTTGGGGAGCACGCTTGGAAGGGGAAAGGACTGCAATGGCTTGTTTTTTCCAGAGTAAATGCTCTGTGCTCAGAATGAGCAGCGTGCGGAGGAGTGGCGAGGGGTCTTGGGATTACTGAGATTGTGTTGTTTTTTAAGCCAACATGATCCACTACATGTAAACAGCTGCACCGTATTAGCGGCTTGACTGCAGTGCCCCGTACGCAAGGCGTGTGCATGCTTGCGTGTGTCTAAGTGCATGTGTGTACGTGTTTGTGCATGTGCACTAACAAGTATTTGCAAAGGAGACTGCTGTTAGTATGAGCTGCTTAACCTTTAGCCATGAGAAGGGTACAGGATAGTTGCTTAGCTTCAGCAGTTAGCCATGATAAGAGTACAGGATAGTATAGCTGCTTAGCTTCAGCAGTTAGCAATGAGAAGGGTACAGGAAAGTATAGCTGCTTAGCTTCAGCAGTTAGTCATGAGAAGGGTACAGGATAGTATAGCTGCTTAGCTTCAGCAGTTAGTCATGAGAAGGGTACAGGATAGTATAGCTGCTTAGCTTCAGCAGTTAGCAATGAGAAGGGTACAGGAAAGTATAGCTGCTTAGCTTCAGCAGTTAGTCATGAGAAGAGTACAGGGTGGTATGGCTGTTTAGCTTCAGCAGTTAGTCATGAGAAGGGTACAGGATAGTATAGCTGCTTAGCTTCAGCAGTTAGTCATGAGAAGAGTACAGGCTGTTATGGTTGTTTAGCTTCAGCAGTTAGCCACGAGAAGGGTACAGGGTGGTATGGCTGCTTAGCTTCAGCACTTTCAGTATTTTTCAGTGGCTATAAATGTGGCACTGTGCATTTACGGATCATAATGTATACCCCATGCATTGGGGAATTTGTAGCACCAGGGTACCAAGGCATTTCAAACTTGAAGGCTTCACAGAACATACTCAAACTGCAGGGCCAATTTGCATGTGTGTTTTTAATGCCTCTCAGTATGCTGTGTATGAATAACACATTCTCTAATGAATTAGTAATTCTAAAATGCCACATCGCTCGTGAAAAATTTATGGCGCTAATTGAAAATGTCAGTTATTTTTAGTTTTGAGATGGTGGCAGGGCTGCATATCTCCTTCTTGGTAAATGCTTGATGTCTGTCACAGGACAGAGAAAGAGGAGGGGGGGGGGGGGGGGGGGAAGAGGAAAAGGGAACCAGCAATGAAGAGAGAAAGAAAAAGACAGAGTGAGACAGAGACATTCTTTTTTAATCTGCAGTCCAGTTATTAGTGAACACTCACTCCCGGGCTGTCCACTGCTTTGCAAGCTGCCCTGTTGAAATTTGCATTCACTCATCCCAGTCTAAACAGATGAGTTCAGTATACAGGCAAAATTACCCACAATTTCACAAAAGGATTTGTGCCCTCATTTCCACAGTACAAGTCAGCGACAGGTAGCTTAATTGCAGTGGAGGGTAACTCAACCCCACCCATATCATGCTGATGTATTATAATAATAATTATTATTATTATTATTATTATAAACATGTTGTGATATTGATATTACATTAGAATCATTTAGCAGATGCTTTTATCCAAAGCAACATACAGTAAGTGCATACAGAAGGTTATCGAAGCAACTACAGAACAGATTAGACAAAGCACATCCTTCCCATAATGTAGCAGCTATCCCTAGTAATGAACATTGAGTGTAGTTCACAGTAAGCTGTGAATACTATTCCATTCTAAATACTATTCTAAACTATGACATCAAACAGTTACAGACAAAAAACACAGGGAACTAGTCGTATGAAAAACGTCCTAGATTGGTATATCAGTCAAGGTGGAGTCTGAAGACGTGTCTTCAGGCCGCGACGGAACGCAGGCAGTGTTGGAGTAGAACGCAGAGGAATGGGGAGTTCGTTCCACCACTGGGGAAGGGATCACACTGGCCCTGCAGTGTAGCTTTCAGCCAGCAGCTTACATAAGCATGTGGGCTTTCCCTTTCACTACCGCCCCACCCCCTCACCTCACAGCTCCTCCTACTTCTGAACTTTATACTGTCCTCATACTCAACACTCGTCTGTGCTTGGTGTAATGATTGTGAAATGCTGGCTGAAGAATAAACTAAAAATGCAAGAACTTTAGCTAAAATGTAACACAATGCATTCAATGTAACTTTGTAACCTGCATCTGTTGTAACTCACTGTGTAATATAAAACATGATATATGGCCCTACTCTAATTCTATTAAAGTTATTTTTGTACAAATCACTATTTTTGGTCCAATTATATTTTATCACAACAGCCTAACTGGGATAGGGGTTGGAAATTGGCACTGGCTAGAAACTGTGCCGTCGCCAACAAATACATTAATAAATTAAATAAAGCAGAGGGAAGCTACACGGATCTGGCCCGCATGCGGGCTGGTGTGTGTGAGAACACACCACTTCAGAGGAGTTAACACATCTCTCACGAGCGCACACTGCAGCTTCTCCTCCATCCACATCTCCGTCTCATCCCTCCTTTCTGACTGGGCCTCCGCTCTGTCTCATCCCCTCTTTCTGACTGGGCCTCCGCTCTGTCTCATCCCCTCTTTCTGACTGGGCCTCCGCTCTGTCTCATCCCCTCTTTCTGACTGGGCCTCCGCTCTGTCTCATCCCCTCTTTCTGACTGGGCCTCCGCTCTGTCTCATCCCCTCTTTCTGACTGGGCCTCCACTCTGTCTCATCCCCTCTTTCTGACTGGTCCTCCACTCTGTCTCATCCCCTCTTTCTGACTGGGCTTCCACTCTGTCTCATCCCCTCTTTCTGACTGGGCCTCCGCTCTGTCTCATCCCCTCTTTCTGACTGGGCCTCCTCATTGTGCTCGGCTTCGACTGACAATTAAAAACAATGATTATTTCTTCCCTCGCAAACACAGTTTACGATGTTCAACAGTCACTAAAACTAAATTGAGTTTGCGAAGAACGCAAATGCAGATGTGGAAAGAAGTAGAATTGTTGCATTTGCCTGTGGGGCAAAGTTGAGGAATGAGGAATGTTTGTTGAATACAGGCCTTGAGATACTGATAAATTTCCTGTGCATATTTTAAGCTTGTAAAGTTTTCACAATCAGTAAATTCTTGCTTCTTCTTTAATTGCATATTTACATACTGACATTTATTCATGTTGGAGAAAAAAATATTTACTTTAACACGCTGGATAAAGTATAATGCATAATGCTTCATTAAATATTTACAAGCAGACCACACTGTAACGCATTACCATTCTGTTTACGCCTTGCTTTATATTATCCAACTTTTATCTAACCGGGAGGTCGTATCCGAGAAGGCAGCTCAGTAGACACAGAGCATTGGGCTGCTGGGTGGTCCATGCCGTTAAGGCACTGCTCTAGTTCAGGGGTTTTTCAACGGGTTTTGATCCAGATCCTGCGTGGTGACACACTCCTGAAAGAACAATCCAGTTTGTAGCACTTGTAGACCTGATAAATACCATTGGGAATTCCAAAATGGGGGAGAAAAGGCAAAAAATTTTAATTATACCTCAAAATAATACAAAAATACAAAATAAAAACAAAGAATATAAAGAGTGAAAAACAAATTAGACACTTGCAACGATGCACGCTGAATTCTGCTTTAAATTCTCATCATTGCTGTGCGGCCCTGGAACTGATTTGTGTTAATGGGTGTTAGCGCGGGTAGCCTCAGGACTAGCGGGTTACAGGGACTCTCCTGTGAATTGAGCTCTTGATGTTTCGATGCTTTGTAATGAGTGACAGAGTCTCTGTGTTTGATATTAACCCAGAATTGTGCTGGTGTTTCTCAGTCAGTTAAAAGTGGGGGCTGGCCTATTTCTGCTCTGCAGGCATTGTTCAGTCCTCTGAACTTCAAGGTTATTTTAGTAGAACTCCCCGTGGAGGATTTATATTGGGTGTTTGTCCCATTTTCTAAAATAATCGCTTCCAGAAAAAGGCAATTGCGCGATAGACTGGTTTGAATATGTATTACTGTTTAACCCTTGTTCTACAGGAAACGGCTCAGCCAGGGACAGCTTTCAATCCCACCTCCAAAAATGACGCTTTAATGACCACTTATAACTGGTTATATACTTGCCGCCTGCCCTTAGAGAAGGAAACGTCTCGACAGGCTGGGTTCAGTACCATAGCAACAAATATCAATGAACCCTCAGACATATGAACCAGTTGTTTGCAAAATAGGCCTTATAAATATGCATATCAATCTGTATTACCAAATTGTCATTGGACTGGAAAATTAGGCATATTAGTTGTGTGTTAGAAGTTTTGTGAACAAAGGTCAATACTGGCATACCACAAAACAAATATAATATCAATAGAAATGCAGTACTCTGATAAAATAAATCAAGATATGAGAGAAAATATGTCATAAAATCACAAGGCAAATCAAACTATGTAATTATATTGTATCATCCTGTACATTGACATACTGTATGTCTCCACATGACACATACACTTTAAATATCTTTTCAGACAATTATGCAACACAGTTTCTGTAATGAAATGTGATTAAAAATTATTTTTCTTAAATAAAAAGAATACATGCATATGTTATAATATCATAATCATATATTGTATTATTTTTGGTATTTGGTATTGTGACTCCAAATAAAGCATATTTTAATATCTTGCTCAGGTAAGCAAGTCACCTGGAAAAAGCAGTCAGGATAATCAGTTGGCATGTGGAATTGTGTTGGCTGCCTTGTCGTTGCCGTTATTGGATAAATACAGCAGAAATATGAATCCCCTCACACCCTCAGTGACGTTTACTTCCTGTCATTGCTGACTTATTGTTCAAGTGTAGAGTTAAAAACTAAAAGATTGCTAGACGGTTATATTCCATATTGGATATTGTTTTTCAATATTGCTTACCCTACTGGTATTTTTCATATGCAGGATAATGCTGCCTCATTGGTTGATTAATCCATCGTCCTACAAAATGAAATCACATAAAGTCCAGCCGAGCACATTTGGCACAGCCTAAATCATTGCTGCCCAGTCAAGGGGGGGGGCTACATTTTCTATTAAATATTTGATTTGCCAACAGCATAGTTGAAAAAGCACACTGTCGTTATGACAGTTTTGTTTCTTTGGGCTGGGCATGCTGAAATTGCTGGGATCTTTGCCACGTCCAAATTCTGACATATGCAATATATGACTTGTAACACAGCCAGAGCTTCTTGGCTTTGGCATGTAGACACCATTCGTGTCAGATATCCAACTCTAGGCATGAGCCAAATATGATGTTTGGTTACTTGGCCTCGGGATGTGTATAGAGAAGGAACTGCACTTCCTTGACTTGTGGGGTGAAGACAGAGCCTGTAAACTACTCTTGATTCACCAAGACAACTGGTTCACCTGCCTTTTTTTTTATTTTTTACTTTCTCTCGCTCCCTGTCAGACACCATCCTTTTCTCCTTCTCTCACTTTGGCAAACACTCTCCCTCTCTCCCCACCTCTGTAACTTCCTTCCATAGCTACTCATCCATCCTTCACCCACTCCTTCCTCTAATATCCATGTGAATACCAGTCTCACACATTGATATAACCAAATAATTACATTCACATTTTAGGCATTTAAGCAGCTCATCCAGAGTGACTTACGCAGCTTACGTTCTTTAACACGCAATCCATTCATACAGCTGGATACTTACTTACTTAAGCAGATTCAGGTCAAGTAACTTTCTCAAAGGTACAATGGCACTGGCAGTTGTAGGCGGTTTTAAGCATGTATGTGTTTTAGTCACCCTTCTCAGAGCAGGCCCCTAGCGCCCTTAATCCATGTTAGAGTAATCCCATTAGCCGTTCTACCCTGTTAAAGCCAAGCTAATGAGCTTTTGGAGGCGTTCGCCATCACCGTAGGCACTGTAGGCTTTGCCTGACGCCTGCAAAGCACTTTGACCACCACTTCAACTGCCGAGTCACGCTTTCGATCTCCAACTCGCCCGGCTCTCCCCTCCTTCTTGTTCCATTCCCTTCGATCTTTCCATCGCTAGGGAAACCACAGCACACGCCCCCCCCCCCCTTCCTCAGTGATGTCAGTATCCATCTTGTTCCCGCGGAGGCCCCAGAACACGCGACCGCTATCACAGTCAGAGTGTGAGGCTCATCCCGACACCCCCGCGTGGCAGAGGGAGGAAACCGCCGTTGACAGCGGATGCTTAACGGCGATAGAAAATCTCTCTTGGCTCTTAGCAAAATTATGACGGCGTGAATGCGGACCCCAGTCTGCTTCCGGCTGAAGCACTGGAAACCGGCGAGCCCCCCGACAGGAAGTGCCCAGCCGAATACAGGAAGTGCAAGCGAAATCCAACAGAGAACCCACAAGAGCTGCAAAACAATGAGTCACAGTTGATATGGTTTGAACCTCGTTTCTGTGCAAGACTAAAGCATGTTCCATCAGAATAATGGTTCACGGAGCAGTTTAAAGCCTTGTGCCAATACTTATCTAATGGGAAACAGCTTGGAGAGGTATTATTATGCCAAAGTGCTTCTATCCGCGGGTGATCAGCGCTACACACCATTTCATTATTGTGGATGTGACCATTTTCTGTTTTCAAACAGCAGGTAAAACAACGCATTTTTTATTGCCGGGACAAATGCCGGAATCTAAATCCTCATATTTCACGAGTAAACATTTCAATCAGCTGAACTGATGAACACAAATGAGCATTGAGCTGCTTTTTAACCCTGGAGTAAATAAGGATCATCTACACAACAGGTGAAGTGCCATTTACTACCATACAGCATTGCCAAATCTCAAATAAACACGCCTGCTCCTATTGCACTGTATAAACACTAAATAAATCACAAATTAATCACACTTGGGCTCTTGCAGCACATCTTTAAATAGTTGCAGATCTTTGAACGCACACACACACACACACACATACACGACCACACATGCACACACACACAGAACATACATGCAAAACATACACGTGGCACATGCACACACACTCACGCACGCACCAGGGGCATAGACAGAGGCTATCATTACGCCGTCACCGCAAGTAGTCTAGGTCGTTTATTGCAAGTAATCTAGCTGCTAGCTAGTCAGTTTTCATCAGCTTCGCTAACGTGGCTAAACAAATATCAATGACTTCGCTACACTGGGAGGAGAATGTGATAAGCAGCTTGGATCAGACCAAGGCCAAACGTAGCGAAGAGCAAGGAAGCGGAGCATGCAGGTAAGATATAACCAGGGGAAAGGGAGAAGACTGGAGGCTAACGCTACAAACGCAGCTTCTTCATCTCGGACTCTGCCTCCTGCTTCTGACGGTGAGCCCGCTGTGCCGGGCCCAGCAGCAGACTTGTCTGCCATTCACAAACCACTGAAACCAGCCACTCAATCAAAGATGCAATCGTCCCCAGAAACGTGAATATAAGGAAAGTCACATTGCTTTTTTCCATAAAATGGTTTGGACAGTTCAAATGGACAGAATACAGTAAATGGATGCAGTGCACTGTAAAGCCTACGGACACATTCCAGAGGTGCATACAGTTTTCATTAGAGAAGGGATTTAAAAACTGGGAGTATTTTAGGCAGGCTTGTTCAAAACACGAGAACAGCAAACAGCATCATGTAGCATTTGCCAAGTCAGAGGCTTACATAGCGAGCCATGAGCCATTTTCAACTACAAATTGGATCAAGATGCATTTGCGATCCTCAATGTCAACAATTTGACTGATCAGCCTCTGGTACGGGAGCTTGCAGACTCTTTGGACAATGATGACATTAAAACCACGTTCAACGTCAAGCCTCGCTGTCTGCGTCTTGCGATTTAGAAAACATCACACACCTATCAATGGTAGGCCTATGTTTGAATAACGTGTGTATATAGTGTTTCGTAAAGCTTTTTGCGCCCGCCATGGTATAGTTATGCGTTCAATCTCAGGTGGCTGTCGAAAGTTAGTTCGACTTTCGCTAATAATAATCTCATTTGAATGGAAGAACCATTAATGTGGTTCCTCAGAACCAGGACTTCTGTCAAAAAAAAAAAAAAAGAAGAGAGACTTTACTTGATGGTGGATTTAAAATCAGCCAGCTAATGTTTGAGTTCAGTATTAATAAGGACCGTGGCATGAATTTTAAACTGAAACCTATGAAAAGTACGTAGTATGAAAAGGGCTTTCAAAAGAAACATCTCACAGAAATGAAGGACGTCGCCTCATGAATTCAGATTGAGAGATTTCCCTCAAACCCCACGCGCGGGCTCCTTCTCTAGACCGGAGCCCCAACATAATGTGCAAGAAAGAATTTGATGCGTTTAAAAGCAAAATAAAGACAGTTTTTCCACACAAATCAAATTATCTATGCTATACTGTATTCTTCCCTTTGCTTTGTGTTCGCTCTAAAAAATGCTCAGTCCTGTGGACATAAGAGGCCAGTGCCAGTGAGCCGTTTAGGATTTCAACACAATCGTTTACTGGGAACACGCGTACCGTGAGTCAATATTGTTATTTATTATTATGTCCGTATGCTTCCATATCAATATCGGATATATGGGGCTCTTTTTGTTAGATTTTTCACAACTTTTTTTTTTCCCTCTCTACTGCAGAAAAAAAAGGTTGGCGTGTTAATCTCAGCACAATGAAAAGCAACAAGTGAATAAATCACACATATGCAATAACAGTTAGTCAAATCCTTTTGGCTGCTTTTCTCTCAGGGAAAAAAAATAATCTAAAAAGCCTTGTATTGCTTTGGCAAGCAAACTGACAAAAAAAACCCTAGAGTCTGAATATCTTCTACAAATGACTACAGACTATTGTGTAAAGCCAGCCTGCAAAATAAAAGCAGCAATATTTTCACATTTTTTGACAGCCTCATCTATGGTGATTAGTATAATATGTGGGTGTCATTTGCAGAGTTGGTACAAGCCAGCTGCTTTGCTCAGCAGAAATAGCCTTGCAAAACTGCATAACCTCCGCGACTGTCTAACAAGTACTGCACTTCTGCGTTTTTTTTTTTAAAGCAAAGCAGGACAGCTTATCGCCCCTTTAGCCTTTTTTTTTTTTTTTGCTTTATTCAGACACATAGAAAGCAGACAAGGGCCGTGTCGGAATCAGCGCACTTGCATATTGAGTATGCCAGTTGAGTATATATTTTTTAAAAGCTGTTAAGTACGCGACAATTCTGAAAATTGAGTGTTCTTAATATCCCCGGATGATATAAACATTTCCTTGTTTTCGCTGATAATAGCATAGATTATTTTTTTTCACATACTGCATGTCACTAAACAGTAAGAAGTAGACAGTATGCTAGTACACAGTACAAAGGACGCAGTGGATAGGGCTCTGACTCGGACAAGGCCAAGGCAACACAGAGAAAAAGAACCACAGCTGAGAAAGTACCGTGGAAGCCCCCGCATTCACCCTGAGAGTCTGCTGCCCTGCGGAACGCCTCGCCTGCTTCTGCGTGTTGTGACTTCTATGTGCCCCGATGTGCAAGAGCAGCTGTTTTTTGTTCTACCCGTGACTGTTCCACATTCCATATTCACCATAACAACCGCTGGAACCTGCCTGTGGTTTTGAACTGTGCGGGAGCTCTCGTGTGATTGGACTTTATCTTCCTTGGCACTAGCCTGTATCAATTTCAATGGAAACTGCTCCAGGCAACTTGCATACTGATATTGTGGTTACAATCGACTAAGCACAGTATAACTTGCGTGTGCAAGTGTTAGTATGATATGAGTTTGGTATGGGCAATATATTAATGGCTCGCTGAAAGGCTGTCAAACCTCAAGTCATAAAGTTTTTACCTGACTAGGATTAATCAGTTATTACATCCTAGCCATGTACAGTACATGATTAAGCCAGATTAGTTAATGAAGCAATCTCAATTCATCCTGGTGAATGATTCATTGTGATCAATTCAAACAGTAAAAGGTAAAACTGTTTGACTGGCTGGTTTTGACAGCCCGTTTCATAAATGTATACAATGCTGTTTGTCACAAAGTACTGATTGCCCTGTGTTTTCCAGAAGCAGGCATCGGCAAATCACTATGTCCTTTGTCATGAAAATGCATGCAAAAAACACACAGCATTATGAAGCAAAGCTTCATGCTTAATAAGCCGATTCTAATTTATGAAAACGGTCGCCAAGGCAACCACTGCATTGTATGAGAACACTGCCCAAAACCTTAAACTCCCTGCTATTACCATCCGTGGCTATGTATAAAAAGTGGTGTAATTTCTACATGGTGAAACCAAAATGTATAAACAATACCATTTAATAAAAATCTGAGAGTCTGCTCTTGAACCACATGGGAATTGTTTGATTACAAGTATAAAATTGAGGAGTACAGAGCCAAATCAAGAAAAAATACTATTTTATTATTATTTATTTTCTTGTATTTTTAAATGCCATTCAGAGTGGAAGGCAAAGGAAGAATTTCATTGTACAGGGAAACTTGTTTTAACTGTGCGTATGACAATAAACGTTTGATTGAAATACAAACGTTTGTATGTCTTTGTCCCAAACATTATGGAGGGCACTATATATATATATATATTATATTGAATTTTGAATTTGAATTTATTATGAATGTACAGAATATAACGCATGTAATTACAGCGAATATAAAACCAAGTAAAGAAAGATTACCACAGAGAGAATGCAGCTTGTTCAATCATTGTGATGTGTGAAATTTTTACACTGTAAACTCGGCACTGTATAATTAACTCTACCAGCCACATCAGGAGGAATGCAGAAATACCAATTATCAAACGGTACCACAAGAGCCAAGTCGAAAAGTGATAATGGTACCCTTTTAAAGACGTTAGTTGCAATTATTTTGCTTTTTTTACTTCGTTTTTTCTTAGCACCATATTTTAGAGATGGTAAGATGCAGCACTTGTGTTCTTCTCAGATAGTCACTGACTCAATATTTAGAGAAAACCAAGCAAGTGCCCTGCAAAAACCAAAAAATAAGTCAATCTTAACAAGTATTTTAGTCTTACATTTAGATTTACAATTTATATTTCTTTTTTGCTAAATATTTCTAAATATATGCAAACAAATTGCCAATGGGGTAAGATAATTTCACCTGTTAAGCAAAAAGTAACTTAAAACAAGCTAATATTTTCTACTTGAAAGACAAAGAAATGCAAGTCTCATTACCAGACTAAAACACTTGTTAAGACACATTTTTTGCAGTGTAATCTACAAAAGCAGAAGAAAACCCCGACAGAAAATGCACGTTGGACTTGTTACTTTTAAGTTGCTTAAGAAAAACAATACAACAACTTATTTAACTTACATTAAAAATTTCAACTTCATCAGCACAAAGATTGAGATGGGGACATTTGGGTGGGCATCATCAATCGAGAAATTTAATGAACACTTGAGCATTAAGCACTGCTGTCACACACTGTATTTCAGCAGAGCAATAAAAATGACATTGTTATGCATACGGGTATTGTTCTAAATACCCAATGCTTTTTACAGGCTGTCTAAGAAAACAGACAGGTTTAACATAATGCCTTGTGCGCTTCCATTTTCCATTGATTAGTTTAGTTTATAGTCATTTTATAGTAGTTTTTACTTTGAAAACTGCCTAATCATAGGTATCAGAACCAATTATTTTCATTATTCATTATTTTTATGAGCCAGCCTCACAAGCTAAGCCATACCGAGACTCAGTCACTAGTCTCAATTTATCAATTTATAAAAAAAAATCTTTTTTTCTTCGTAAGCTGACATCTGTGCTCAGCCCTTTCTTGCCTGACTTTGGAGACTTGGTTGCAGTTTGCATACTGCATACTTATTGCATACTGCAATATTGCTATAATATAAAACAAGGAGGTATCTGCATCAGGCTCAGCCTATACGGCCAGTCAAATATTGAAATCGGCCCCAGAATTTCAATCTCGTGCACCCCCATCTGCGACCACAAGGCCTGTCCTGTGCCAACAGTGCTTACAGCGAGTGCCTTCACTGACTGTGAAACTTGGGAGCCTTCAGGTTACTTGAATTTATTTTATGCATTTTTTTTCATGGGGAGTGAGACCCTGGAGGCTCTACTGTAATCTAACCCAAAAGCCCTAAAAGTTCACACCACTCATCACCCACGGGCAACGAGAGCAGGGGGGGACTGAGCAATCTTCCATCCTGGCCTCATCCCCATGTCAAGGTCGTGAGACCAGGTTGATATTACGACTGACCATTAAATTTTAAAAGTGATGGTTTTCTGTCGAAGCTGACCTTCACAATCCAATTTCCTTCAAAGTGGAGTTTGATATATTTTTAGCCCCTGACCCCCCCCCCCCCCCAGTATGTGAATATTGCCACTATTAAATCTTTTTGAAAACTGGGTTTCTTTGCTGCAAACAGTTGACCTCTGACCTATCAGCTGTATATCTGCATGTTCCTGCAGAAACATGATCACCCTACACAAACGTACTCAGAAAGTTTTACGATTTTCCAAGACAAACACCCTTCAAGATGACAATCTGATTGTACTGGATAAACTATGCTCTTTCGGAGAGCCGCAGTGATGGACCCACAGCAGAGAATGCTTTTAAACGCAACGCAACAATATTTTTCTGGTCGGAATAAATCCTTTTAAGTAATTTCATTCCCTAACCAGGTGCACAGTGTCCCAGGTCTATGCATAATACATGTAAGAGAAATAAAAACAGCTTACACAAATCTGTTCCTAAAATAACTTGGCAATGCAATTCTAGACAAGCATATGAATTGGGCTGTCAAAGGAATAATATTTATTGTAGGTGTAAGAAGCAGGAACTAGAGGAATTAGAGCTGTCCTTACCAGACATGGGGAGGGAGGGGGGATATTGTCCATGTGAATATGTATGTGGTTTTAAACAATTACAGTTACAATGCAGGTGGAACCTGAATGCATAGAACAGTCCAACAGAAATTTAATTAAGATGATCAACACTAAACTGGTTATCATGACACCACGTACGTCCAACACGTTTTAAGAATTCTGAAATTAATTGCGAGGTCTATGAAGTTCTGCTGTGGAGCACAGAAGGTAATTCTGGCTGGGGGACTTATGCGGATTTAGAACAGGCCCATTTCAGGAAATGAAGTGAAAACAACCGTTTACAGTTTAATGAATACATCCCAAGCTGGATTTAGATGGTCTAGATGAGAGCTGTCAGGTCTGGAAATAGGAACTTAAAGACCCGTTTTGGAAGAGGCAGCTGTATCCCTTCCTACAAACACAGACACACACACACACACACACGCACGCACACTCCCTCTGTCTACACGCATGTACCCTCACCCACTGATCACATGCACTTACAGAAGCAAACATGTACACACATAGAAACACATATGGTGTGTGTATGTGCATGCAAGCTATGCACATAAATTCTCTCATACACAATAAATACACATGCAGGATTCATCGCGCTAACCCCCCCCCCCCACACACACACACACACACACACACACAGTCATACAGACAGTAGGCTACTGAGCCCTTCAATTGAACAGACATCTGGCAGAGCAAGCACAGTCACATATTTATTTCCATGCCTTGGCAGTAAAAATGTGTGGACACAAATGCGCGCACCGCCAAAGCCAGGCGAAACTGGGACAGAAGAAAAACATTCCCGCATTAACCCCTTCCTCAGCGCACAGGCGCAGAAATGCTGCAACGCTTAACAACATTCACCGTGCAGAGTAAAAAAATTATAATTTGAGCGCCCAAATGTCATTCATGTTTAGAACTTGCTATTTGTATTTCTCCTTGCATGTAGGCTACTGTTTATCATAGCCCTCTTCGGGCCTAACCCTAGCTACAGAAATACAAGCTAGAATTCTCCCTGGCATGACTTCGACCTAACGTTACTGAACATAGATTTTTGGTCTGCAATCTGGCGCTTTTGTTCTTTGTAGAACTGACAATGCGATGATAAGGGGACAGCGGCGTATACTCGTACCCGTGCAGCGCTCCCCATAGATGAATGGACAGGGACCCCTGTTCAGGTCGGCTGCTCCTCGGAGAGGCGGTCAGGATCTTTCGAGCCCTTGTCGTTCTGTGGTTTGCAGCGTGTGACAGCTGGAGTCAGGCCGCCCCGCCTTTCCCCACAGGCTGCTCGAAATTATACATTTCTATTCCAATGTCACACCGCGTTTGTCTTGCGCCGCTAAATACAGTCACTTGAACTATTAGCCGACACAAAACCCCTGCGTGTTTCAAATTGACTTTTTTTAAGTCACGTGATTTGAGCACAGTCAGGAACATATTTTGTTAACCGAGTGCTTTTGAAAAAATGGTGGCCAAGGTTTTGTGTCAATTTCAACTGTTTTCATTCGCCTAAGGTTTAGCCTTTAAAAAAAGCTGAAACGTGACCGCCCACTTTTTCAGAGGCCCTGGTTCCGGAAGTAAATTTCCCATTCATTTTCTGGGCTAACGCACTTAGCCCAGCAAAAATACATTTCTTCTGTAATCGAATTCTCAAAGCGAAACCGTTCAATTATCGTCAGCTAGCTAATGTTAGTCTACTTACTGGTCATGGATCATAATGTAACGTTAGTTGACATGGTTCCTTACCGGGCGATTCAATAAGGCAGAGGGAAATGTAGGCTACAGGGAATACCGGAGGAGCTCCACTCTGTAACCGACAGCACTCGAGTCCTGTTTGGTTTAGTTTGCCAAAGAATCTTTAGGAAATAACATAGCCTATCAATGTCATTTTCTGACATTATAATAAAATAGCAATGATAGCAAGTTTGATCTACAATGCGTCCCTACCACCCTATTGAGAACAGTGAGACGGAGGCAGCAGCAATTCTTCCCTCGCTGGCTCTGCTTACTTGCTATGTAATTTACACGCCCACTTGAAAACACTGTAGTCTTTCAAAAACTAGGAAGTGGTAGAGGTATACGCCATTTTGATGTATACCTCTACCGAATTTTCAAGTTTATTCAAATAACTCAGTACAGATTTTTTTTGGGCCAGCCACAAAGAAAGACTTAATTAGTTGCGCCTTGATCTCTTCAATGAGATTAATGTTGTTTTTGGGTGGAATTCCCCTTTAAGTTTACACTGTTTTATAAAAAACCAAATGTATCAGTTCTCATCTAAAATAAGTGGTTTTAGTGCTTTGTTACCCTTTAATAAAATACTGCACCCCAAACCACAAAAATTCTTAGCTATACTGCACCCCTAACCACAAAAATGCTTAGCTAGATTAAATGTATTGCCAGATAAAAATGCTTTTTCTCAGCATATTTAACCTTAGCTACTGGTTTTGTGAATCAACCGTAATGTAGGCTAATGCTGGCTTTCAACCATAGACTGTAGAAATCTTCCAATCGCGCCACTTCGGAGTTTTGGACATTGCCATGGTAATTGGTGGAACTCGATTTAGGATTATGGGCATCGTAGTCCTTCACCAGTTACATGGGAATAAAACACAATTTCTTAAAAACAAAGTTGAAATCAGACTGACTTATGGCTTCTACAAGAGCATATACCATCGTTTCACAATCTCATAGCTCATGGTAAGTCTACCTTTTATGGTTAATACCTTATGACTAATAATCAAATTTGTCTATGTTGAAAATGAATGGTATTTTTACTTTTGGAACAAGACATTTCAGACAAACTGTTTATTTACATAGTTTGGGGTTTGTACATGGAAGGCCATGTGTTATTACAGCTTACAAATTTACTGAACCAGTTGAGTTTGTTGTTCCTTTCATGAGAGTTCAATAGTAATGGCCTTGATGAGATTGGAACCCAACAACTTTCTCCCTACTTTTCCTGTTCTCTGTCTACTTATCTTGGGTCACTATGGTTGCTGGCCCATGTCACCAGTAGAGTGTCTGCTGGCAGATGTATTGATGTATCAGTCAAAGCTTTCGCTCTCTCGCTTGCTCTCTCGCCCTGTCTTTCTCGCTCTCGCCCTCTCTCTCTCTCTCTCTCACTCTCTCTCACACACACACACACACACACACACACACACACACACACACACAGTCTGTCTACCCTACAACTCCCAGTGACATGCTGTCTGTCACCACAAAGGCATCAACAGTAAAGCTGACATGTAACACACACCTGCACACACACACACACACACACACACACACGCACACACACACACACACACACATACACACACACATGCACACAATCTGTCACTGAGTGAGTTTTGTTCCATTTACCATGTTAACTTGTGCTGAAATGCTGTCGGTCATAATCAGTGATTGTTCAGCAATAGATCTTTTGCTGTAATCACTCGGTAGCAGTGGGAATGTTGTTGCTGCCAAAACTTGTGCATCTAGGTCACTCCAGTCTCCCGTGGGCTCAAGGTTTCGATCCCAGTCTCAGGTGTAGAGCTCCATCAGGATATTTAGTGTGACCATAGATATCCCTTAGGATATTCAGTGTGACCATAAATATCCCTTAGGATATTCAGTAGATATCCCTTAGGATATTCAGTGTGACCATAGATATCCCTTAAGATATTCAATGTGACCATAGATATCCCTTAGGATATTCAGGGTGCGTCCCAATATTCTTCACTCCCCACCTCCTTTCCTCCACTCCCCCACTACCACTCCTCTCCTACCCGGAAATATGCAAAACTGCCTGAACGTTTTGAGTACAAGTATTTGCATGTACAGTATACCTGACATTGCGGTTTGCTTTGAGACATTAATTAATATGTAATCATTAATACGTAATTAAGTAAATATGTAATCAGCAACATTAGATTAAAACACAAAGATCCGTTTCCGGTGCACGGAGTAGAGGAGGTGGCAGTGGAGGAAGGGAGGGTGCATTTTTCGACTATTGGGACGCACCCTCAGTGTGCTCATTTGACCGTGGAGCTATTTAAATTTTCCATAATAAAGTGGACTATATACATCTTATTAAAAGAAAATGAAAAGATGAACACGTTTTGCATAGTTTTATTTTAATTTAAACCGCCATTTTCATACAAGATGCATTTTATAGCCACTATAATTGTGCATTTTTATACATGTATTTGCCTAATTTTAATCGTGTTATGACATAATAAATTTAAAAAGATAATACGTCACTTTTGGTGTAATCATTAGACATTCTGACATTGACCCACACGAAATGTCCAGGGCCCCGTTTCCCAAAAGCATCTTTGAGTTAAGATCATCTTAAAGTGTTTTGCGTTAGTGCTTTATTCATTTTATGAGTAAAATGACTAAAATGAACTGACATTACATAAAAATATAATAAAAAATAGGGGGAGAAAGACAACAAAACGAATGACAAAAAACAAAAAATGAAAGTAATATACAAAATAGCCTCAGATGATCTTTATCTAAGATACTTTTGGGAAACTGCGCCCAGTTCCACAAATGCTTTCTTTAAATTCCAAGTGAAACAATGAATATAACGAATAATCTTTCGGCTGCTTAAGTATTGGATTAAATCACTGTATGGTAGCCTAAAAGTAAGAACAGAAAACCATTCTAAATACAACTATTAAACAAAATAAAATAAAACGTGTTTCCCTGTGCAGCGTCTTTGTGACAGTTCTCTGTAAAAAGCGCTATACAAATAAAATTGAATTGAATTAACTAAATATTTGACGGAAGTTAACCAACATTTGGCTCAATCGAATTAACAAAACACGATCAGGTGCATAATGATGTGATGTGTATTATAATCGTCAAAATACATAACTCATAATTACAGTTACTTTCATGCACGAATATAATTTTTATATTATTACCAGACTAAATTGGTCAACTATTATAAGGCTCCTATTTTTATCGATCACAAGTGTTTTGGAATTTGCTTGATAGGGAGCTCCCGCAAGAAAGACAACGTAGCCTATGTCTGTACGCCAATGCTTCCAAATAAACCCTATGAAATGTGGTATAATCATTATAAAATTTAAATAATGCAGATTTTAACATTTATGTTTTCAAATAGTTTACATATATAGATATTGTCATACTGTGGTAGGTTACACACTAAACAGTCAAACTACATTTTAAAATGTTCAAACTATGTACAAACACCTACAATAACATGAATAACACTACTACTACAAATAATAATACGTTTTAAAATAAAAATATTTCTATCGATATGTATTATATGCACGCTTTTCATAATTTGTCAGTGGAGGATCAATGACAATAATTTATATAAACACTGCACATAAACTCGTGGACAATTATAATACATTAGGCATGGGACACGTGCAGGAGGAGTATCCACTCTTAAGTTTATTGTTTTATTGCTCCGCTCACACGCTTAACCCAAACAATGTTCCCTTTCGTGGAAAAACAGAAGTGAGAGAACTTCCAACCCTAAATATGGTGTTTAAAATTAGATACAAATGTGCTGACGTTGGCAATGGCTCGGGTGATGACAATTACGGAATAAAGAGAACACACAAACGTATATTAACCAATGAAACAATCACAAGCCGAGACAAAAGTGTCGAAATGCGTGTGAATTTTAGGCTTGTTACAGATTTGAGGAGTCGGTCTCCGTTCCATCAGCCCCCCATTGATTAATTATGATAACAAGGGTAATTACAGGCTCTCTCGCTGTATGTATAATCAGGCTTTATTTACCAGCCAGTGGGGAAACGTCGTTAAAAAAAAGTGGGAAAAAGTCGTTAAACGCCTTTGTTTCAGTGGGATGCGACTGCAGTCTGCCAAGTTCACACAGGTGGAAGAGGCAGCAATGCATGCATGTGCCCCTGTGACATGCCATTGGAACGCACGGCCACCCCCCTTGTTGCGGCTTCACGTTAGGCCAGAAACATATCTCATGTGAACGTGGACACTTTCAGCTAATAATTCCCTCCGGACGAGCAGCGTCTCCAAACGTTGTCATATAACGTTAGCCAGCAGTAGGACACAGCTCCGTTTTTAAACACTATTTACTAACGTTAGCTAGCTAGCTTGAGGGACTAAAAGCTAGAATTGCTTTATGTGGTTAACCGCAGCATAGTTTCTGACCTTGTCGGGCGGGCTTCTCAACTTTGTAAGCTAACGTTAACTCGTCTTCAGCGGCAGTACTACCATCTGCCAAAAATGTCCAGACAGACGAGATGATGATATCTTATTGGTCGAGAACCACCCGTGCGTTGCAGTACTGGATATGTAGTCCATTAAAGTAGACTACAAGTTGAACTACAATCATTAATCCATTACTTTACAAAAAACAAAAAAAAAATTGGAAAATGCGATATACGTATGTTCTATATCCTTATACCACACAGGCTAATCCAGGAATGTTTCGGCTCATTCTATAAATCAGATTTTAATAAATAGTCGATAGTCTCCAAAGCCCGTTCTATCTGTCATAGGGAATTTACTTCCGAAACCAGACTCCGCCCACATCTGACATACTCACTTGAGTACTCTATATGCACATCTATGGTCCAAGATAGGTTCATATTACAAACTACTATTTTTTTATTTTTGTTAATTCTATCTTCATTCATAATCTACACTTTGTAACAATCGTCATATGTTAACTGATTGATATTCTCAAAAAAAAAATATATATATAAAAAAAATATTACAAACTACTTCCTCACTAGTTTGGAAAGAATTTTGCGGGATTTCTTTCGCACACTGCTTGCAAAGTGAGGGGACAGTGCACATAGTAGACAGGGGTCTGAGTGGACAGGGGACAGTGGACAGGGAACAGGGGTCGTAATCGGACACAGCCATACTCTCGAGCTGCTGAGGGTGCCAGCAATTAAAATCTCTTTCTTTGATGTGGAGTTGACTGCGTCCTCATTCCAGCTCATTCCAGCATTCTTTTTTTTTAAATCTCCTGTTTTTAAAAAGGAAAATAAATCATGCTGTTACTCCTGCTATCACAGGAGAAGGGAAGAAATGATGACGATTCAAAAGGGCTTCTGAACGACTGAGAGGTGGAGGGGGGGGTGGGTGCAGTGTGTGAAATTAATGAACCGTCTCAGAGAGTGGAAATGCCCGCATCCTCCACCCCCGCGTCCCGCGGGCACACCCTCAGCCGCTTGTCCCGCTCGGAGAAGCGGAGGGAGGAGAGCGGGGTAATGGGGTGAGCGCCGCTCAAGGCTAACGCTAATGCATGCTAATATATGGGATCTGAGAGTACAGGAGCGCCGTGCGTCTAACGGCCTGGCTCTGACAGCCAGTCTGAGCTCCATGGCTGCGGTCCCTGTGGGATGGGGTGCCCAATTTTATCCGCAAAGGGCCGATGTGGCCAAGCACTACAACACCTGAGTCAACTAATTAACTAATTAGTTGACTAATTAGTGGTCTTCAATCAAGACCTTGATATATAGAATCAAGTGTCTTAATGCTGGGCTAAAACAAAATCACAAAGTCACACCGGCCTTTTCGGATAAGATTGGACAGCCCTGCTGCAGGAGCTCAGGGGATCGCGGGCCAGGCTCTCCTCCTGATTGGCTGCGCATCCAGCCAATGGGAGATTGTGCTTTGTAAATCATGGGTTCTAAAAGTCTGTGCTGGGGGACCGCTGTGTATGCTGATTTTTGTTACGGCTAATTTGTTTCAAATTGTTTTGTCTTTTTTTTGTCCGGCTGTCATTGTAAATAACAGTTTGTTCTTAAAAAAAAGAGTTTGTTCTTAATTGAATAATAAAATAAAAAATAGTCATTGACTTTGTTTCAGTGACTAGGTGCCATCCCTTTCAGGATCTCATTTAGGTTACCTGTCAGTCCATCATTTATACAACGAAAAATGTAACCTCCTTCTTAAGGAATAATTTGCCACATACAGCATGTCCATCGCTTCAGACATAATGTGACATAAGAGAGTAAAGTTTATGAGTCCAATAGGGATCACATGTACTCTATCAGTGTAAAATGTACTCTATCAGAGATCATTTTACACTGAACAGGGCATAGATGCCATAGAGGTGCAATCTGTTGAGGTGCTAGAGGCTCTGTAAATACATTAAACCTTTCCAGAGGACCAGAGCTTTGATTCCAGGCGGCCACAAAATGAATTTCATCGCCTTCCGTAAAATTCAATTAACTCTTATCCCCTGAATTAGGGGGGTATAGATCCAATCAGGCCCACTTTATGAAATGCTAATGCTTATAAATGCTTTCACAAAGCCTTCTCACTTAGCTCACAGCCCTCTTAGCATGCTCATGCTAATGCGGCTGTCCCCGCACAATCCAGCTCCGCCATGTAAGACCATTAAGAAAGTGTTAGCTAGGAATTGCTTTTAGAAATTCATTTTTACAATTTAACATAAGCACTGTGGTTCTTTGTCCATTCCATAACTCGGGACCAATGACAGCAGACGTGAGCAGAAGAGCTGTTTGTTCTATGGCAGGGATGACATGCACATTTTGGAGACCCTGAGGTATGCACCTGTGTGTGTGTGTGTGTGTGTGTGTGTGTGTGTGTGTGTGTGTGTGTGTGTGTGTGTGTGTGTGTGTGTGTGTGTGTGTGTGTGTGTGTGTGTGTGTGTGTGTGTGTGTGTGTGTGTGTGTGCGCTCGCGTGTTTATAAAATCCAATTATTTTCCTGTGATAAAAAGATGGCATGGATAAAGTGTGGATGACTTCTCTCCTCCTATAGACGCACTAAATGAAGCAGTAATGGAGCTGGCTGCCAGGTCTAGGCCAGGTGCCACGCTTCCTCCACCCCCTCTCCCCTTCTCGAACCCGGCCGTTGGCTCAGAAGCAGGTCATTCTCTCCCTCTGTGCACTTTGCTCCCCGCGGGACGGTGACTGACAGACGGCGCTCCCTGCGGGGCTCCTTCTCCTCACCTCGCCCTCGGCTCACCGCTTACCGGCTCTTTAAACAATCGCCCACGACAGCGGCCCGGAGAAACGTGGAAGAAACAAGGCCTGTAGATAGCTTTCACATACCAGGCCCCTGTGAAACACAGTTGACTATTGCTAGCGATTACGGGGCGCAGACCAGTAATTTCGCTCAGTTAAAGTAATTTTCGATCAGTGGGCCAGTGCAACCTGTGGTGCATAAGCTTGGACGGGGCGGGGGGGGGGGGGGGGGGGGGCGACCTTTCGGTCCTCTGACTCAGAAAGGCCCCCGTCGTCACTTACTTTGCCACAACCCCCCTCCATTTTGTTTCTTTCCCCCTTCATTCTGTGTGCATCACTGCTAAGCTACTGAGAAAAGAGACTCCACGTTCCGAACCGTTTCATTTGATCCCTTCAGGCAGACTGTGCAGACAGGCCGCGATGAATAAATACCTCAGCCGACGACAGACCGGTGAATGATTCGCCTCTCCGTAGCGTCAGCATCTGAGGTGGGAGAGATTTTTCTTGTATCACGCAGTGTTACTTTTTAACTACCTCTGCCTTGTGACCAAATAGCCTGCTGCCACAATGCCCGCTACCATCCTCGGAGCGCCCGCCTGACAGCGGAAGTAGCCCACGGGGCGTCGCAATGCTTCTGCCAAAGTTTAATTGCTCCAACCGCTCCTAACTTCATTATGGACCAACAAAGTCAATCCCGCCGGAGTGTTTTGTTCGATTGGTTTCAATCGGTCGGTCCTCGATGAAGCAGTCAGTTCATCTGGTTTGAGGCCGCGGTCCGTGCGTCCGATGCCGCTCGCAGTCGGCCAACAACAGGATGGAATCAAAGTCAGACCACCCGCTGTGGAGATGTGCGTGCCAACTGGGGCTCCGTGCCGAACAATACCACAATCCAACTCGGTAAGTAAAACATAAGTGCAAAGATGGGAACTGATGGCTTCATTAAGGATTGAGTGATCTTGGCAAATTGAAGCCCCCTTGCCCCCCACCCCCACTCCCCAGCTGGTCCAAGCCGGTGAGTTGTGGCCGAGACGATTATCTCACGATGATTCAGAACCTCACAAAGCTTCACTTTGCCGACTGAACACCAACGGAAACACCTGGAGCTGGAGCAGGAGGACTTATTGCCTGTCAAGGCTCCTGGCTCCCTGCCAGAGAAAACCCGCCGCCCGCACTGCGTTTGTGACGCCGCTGGTCTGGCGTCTCTTCTGACCGTCCAATCATAAATATCAGACAGCCTGAAAAACCCAGTGTGATACCGCCTTCGCTGTAAAACTCATCTAGCATCCACTCTGAATCCGAATCTAGCATCCACTCTGAATCCGAATCTAGCATCCACTCTGAATCCGAATCTAGCATCCACTCTGAATCCGAATCTAGCATCCACTCTGAATCCGAATCTAGCATCCACTCTGAATCCGAATCTAGCATCCACTCTGAATCCGAATCTAGCATCCACTCTGAATCCGAATCTAGCATCAACTCTCCATCATTTTTTCTTTCTTTCGGCAGAGGTGGGCAATGAGGGCTGTATCTGTTTCTGGTTCCCGTGCCAACTTTTGAGCGTAATTACTTAATTAGCCCTAACATTTTACGCCTTCTAACATTTTACGCCCCCCCTACCCCACCACCACTGCCTGCCACTCCCACCACTATCGCCGCCTGCCTGGCTTTCCCCACCATCCCTGCCTCCCACTGGCCTGTCATCTAGCTGCTGCAAATTATATTCACATGAACATTGGCTGATTGATCATGTTGGTCATTAAGACCTAGATCCCGAGTCGGCCAGAGGAGGATGGGTCCCTCCCTTGAGTCTGGTTCCTCCCAGGGTTTCTTCCTATTTACACCAGGGAGTTTTTCCTTGCCACTGTTGCCTTTGGCTTGTTCTTGTGGGGTTTAGGTGAGTGTTTTCTGCGAAGCGTATTGTGACAATTGGTTGTGAAATGCCCTATATAAATAAATATTGATTGATTGACTGATTGACATTCTGAAGACTAATTAATACGTTTTTAAATCGTTTTCCAATATGCTTATGATAAAGGTCATTATTTAATTACATTGTGCCTATATTCATGTATAGTTAATACTAATTTAAGACCAGTTAAATGGTACTCAATTCTGTTTGTTCATTCATTGCTTTGTATCTAGTTACTACACTAGACGTGGGTGAATTTGAAAGATTAATTTGTTGGGACACCATCCGTATAGGGAAAATGGCTCATCTCTAACTAAAAGACCAGCTGATGTGATATCATGATCTCCCACCCTCCCACTCTTCACCCCCAACAGCCCTTCTATCTGAGTTATTTACCGTTTATATAACAAATTGATATCAGTATTCTTCTAAATGAAAAGTTCCAGAGTGAATAAAATAATAAACGTGATATATCAAGCGAACGTAAAATTTTAACTCAAAGTCCAAAGTCCAAAGATGTTAGGCTACCACCGTTTTTGATCAAATTTGATGTTTTTAATCTCACCCCAGGGTGGGTCCCTCCAGACTCAAGGGAGGGACCCACCCCAGGTTGAAATTTACAGTCAGCTGGTCAGCGGTTGCTCACCTGTTTTACCTTGCACTGAGCTCTGATACTGACCACTGTCGCTCTGTGCAGGTGATTCCTTTCCCTCGGAATTCAATGATAACAATTCATAACCTTATGAATTCAACTCATAACCTTAGACACTGACACTGTTGCTCCTGAAACATCCGTTGCAACAGTTGCGCTGTCTTGGTTGCACCTCCCTCCAAATGCGCCCAAACGATCTCTCCTCTTTTAATGTCACTTCTTAGTGAAATTTTACTTCCTAATGTTCGTTACGCTATATTCCATTGCAATGCATCTTGGCCGACACATATCCGTCAATGGGTATAAAGACGTGTTTGCCTACATAAACATGTCAGAAAAGGCATATTTTAGGAAGTGCTCGGAGCATTTTCTGCGGTATAATATTTTCCTGTCAGTGATAGTTGTTTGTGGCGGACATATCTCTGATCCGCCTTTAAACAGTATGACAGCCATGGGCTTAAAACAAAATGCAAATAGATGATTACAGCGCAGCCACAAACAGCAACGGATCAGATAAAATAACATTTATTTTTATTCAGGCAAATTAAAGAAAATACTGTTAGCCGACTATACTGTTAGCGCTTTAACAGCGACCTCTGGAATCATGTCTTAACACTCAACTCGATATTATATTTCCGTTCTTTAATCTCAAATTAGACGGCAATACGATATCATATATAAGAGATGTGTTTAATAGGCGTATTGTTTTTTCCCAGGATACTATAATTTCTAGTCTGCTTTGCACTTCATAATCATCTCAAATACGTTTTTTTAGGATGAGTTACAGAAAGATATAATAAGACCCAAATATGTCAACATATGCAGTAGAGGCAGATTTAAGCAAACTTTGGAGCGTCCAACACCATCCACCCACCCCAACAACAATAGTACTATCGTTGCCTCGCAACTTCATCGCGTTGTTCAAGATGTGTGTTATGAAAACACAAGATGTGTGTTACAGGGTACTTGTTGGGTGTGGAGTTTGCACAGCGTTTGTGTTACAGCGGTAGTTTAATCGCGTTCCTTGTAATACGAATTACCTACACCACATCAGAATCGTTCGGTTTGTGTGTGCTGTCCATGGTCCTTAAATCGGTCGACTGGCAGCAACCCGAAACTCAGTTATGTGTCACTCTCACACACATCCGCGCGCGTGCACGCACGCCACACACACACACACACACACACACACACACACCACACACACACACACACACACACACAATTGGGTGTTCGTGATAGATTAGCCTACATCTGGGTTCACTAGAATGCTCATTTTAAAGGAAACGGCATTACATTTTTAGAATATCTCACTGCATCAATGACCACGGTTGCAACTAAGATGGTAGTGTGCTATTAGCGAGTCACTGCGCACAGAGAAGGCAGTCTGGATATTTCCTCACAAACTACGTGTACCAGGGAACCAAGGGCTCAACATCCGTGGTGTATTTCCGAATCTATCTATTTCTATCTCTCTCTCGATCTCTCAACATACAGCAACATATTATTGTCACATATACGTTAAACGTCGATCAGAAAGCAAGGCTACACGGCAAGTAATTTCAAACAAATACTACATTTTCCATATCCGAAAGATATTCCGATGCACTTTGAAGACGCGTATTTCATTTAACATTTGATGCCAAAGGAGAAACGTCGCTTGGAAAATTCCACATGAAAAAAACTATTGTAGCTCACGCGCGCACCGCTGGCATCTGCCCCTCTTCCAGTTCAGCTTTCCCCCCAGCAAATCCTCTCTCTCAGTCTATCACCATCTACATATTTATCTGCCGTCACTAATCTGCTAAAGCGCTTTCATGTCGATGCTTCGAAAACATCCCGTTCAATATAATAGCATTTTGCACCGCATTTCTGTGAACACTTGCATTCTGCTGTGCATTTCTCAAGAATGCACGAAACAGAAAACGAACGAATTCGTTTAAAACAATCGGTAATGAATCAAAGACGGGCCATCTTCCCCGGTTAATACAGCCCTCGTAGCAAAATCTAACTCCTCTGAATCTAGCATCCGCTTTGAGAGAATAACCACATTTAAACACTATACGTTACAAATAAAATATTCCAACCTGTTTTGTTGCGGAGATAAACGAGATAAACGCAGCGCACTCTTAGCCCATGTGCAGGTGGAAGCTCTCAATGAATGGACTGTGCTCTGATCCCTCAGCTGTGGTCCAGTTTTCAGAAATTTAGGTGGTGAAATGACTACACTGTTAAAGGTTCACCAATGTGAACAGCATTAGCCGATTCCATTTTAAATAGTAGTGAGGCAGATTACAGTACCTCGTCCGATAGCGGCTCCACAATGCACGTATGCTCCGATCCGTGTAATGAATAAGCTTTTCTTCCCTTCTGACAACGCTGAGAGGGAGAATGTGTGTGTGTGGGGTGGGGGGCGGATGGGGGGGCTTGGAGGGAAAGACTCCACTGCGAGCCACTCCCACTAAAATTGAAACCCAACAATAATAATAATAATAATGGTTCATTTTACAGTGCAGTTGACAATTACATCTTGCACCAGTTGCTAAAAAAACAATGCACCCATTACTTAAAATATTATCCAGCTTGCACATACAGTATATAAAACATTTAGGAAAATATGACACATTATTCATAACTGAGAGTTGCGCTCCTTCCAGACTCAGTTCTCAACCGAAGAGCATTGGACCAAAGTACCAAAGTGACCATGTTTGGTTACCCACTTCATTAATGGAAAGAGCCCAGTCAGCTGCAAGTGTCAATCGCTGCATGTTAAAATCACAGAGCGTGGGCATTACAAAGAAGCCGGCAAAGTGCGCATGTCATGTCTGACCTCTGAGCTCATACAGGTCTACTGTATAGCCTACTGATGGGGCATCAATGGATTCCTCCTCAGTTTAATGACCAACTCGCAAACAAATATAAAGCTCTTCATTGTGCCCCATCTTCCAGAAAAGTCTTCATCGGCATTTCTCTGTGATCATTACTCGAAACTGTACACAGTAGCGCAGCACATTGACCACATACCAGTTAGCGCTGTGCGGTGCTGATGACATTTTATTTTATCACCGTCTGAACTGAACTATGATTCAGAGTGGTTTAGGGCGCGCGGTGAAAGGAATACTGGGGATTCGCCGCGTGGGCAGTCGAATGCAGTGGTAAAGTAGTCATGTTCGATAGCGTTAACATTGATCTCTCCAGACGAGGTAATAGCGCAGTGCACGAAATGTTTGTATCGGAGGCCAGAGAGAAACCCCGCAGTACTTATTTAGCAGAGGCCAGAGTCACAAACCAAGAGGCAATGTACAATATCATCAAAAATCAAATATTGGAATGAATAAGATCATGCGTGATTCCTTTAAAATAATTAAGGAGGCTTCTTGTGCCACTTTCATTGTTAGCAATTTGCGGAAGCGGTTTTATTCATTCGTATACCTCTTCATTCGTAACCTGTTATTATTTAAGTAGGCTAAGTAGCCTACATGATAAAATATGTAAGTTCACATTTGTCTTTCCTCATAAATGAAAATGCTGGGAAGTTGTACGTTCAAATTGCACCAGTGGCACTAATTCTTTTCTTCTTCTTTTTAAGAATGAAACCTTTGCAGAAAACACCTCAGGTCTGTTTTGAAAGACACATAAAAAGACTAGTAGCAATAAATATGATAAGACAGGAAGAGGTGGAGACAGGAGGAGGCAGAGATAGGAAGGGGCAGATCCAGAAAGAGGTGGAGACAGGAGGAGGAGGAGACAGGAAGAGGCAGAGACAGGAGGAGGATGAGACAGAAAGAGGCGGATACAGGAGGAGGAGGAGGAGACAGGAAGAGACAGAGACAGGAGAAGGAGGAGACAGGAAGAGGCAGAGACAGGAGGAGGAGGAGACAGGGGAAAATAATCTTCTGCCTTATTGTTAGCCACTATGGCTAGCTTCCACATCTTTAACGAGCATGTGCCTGCAGTGTGTTGGGACCTGCTCCCCTCACAAATAGCATTCCCGTCCACAGAACATTCCCATGTCCTGCAGTTACAATGTTGAGCTTTTCCCTTGGGAATTCCCGGTCCCGGGTTCCTCTTCAGCTTGATTCCAAGCTCGTTCAGCAGACTGGGTATTCCCATTCTCTGTGAGCCCTCGCAGCATTGCTCGCTCTGTCCCGCAGACACAGATGATGGAGCTAATCTTCGCCAAGTAGTCATGCGATGAGCATAATGCTTTGTGTCCTCCTCGAGTAGCTAATTTACATGCTCCAGTGCCCAATCTGTTGTCATTTAACTGCATAATTGTAATAACATCCCTCGCTCTTCTCTTAAGAGACTCCTGATGCTCCCCGCCTAGCACACTGCATGACTCCCAGTATGACCCTGCCTGACCTGACTTCTCATACGGCGGTCTCTCACTGCTGATAGCGAGGAAGACGTGACCCCCCAAAGACCTGGTCTGAGAATACCAGCTGCAGAGGGATAGCCATAATGTGAGCAAATAGATGAGACCGATTTATTGAGTAATAATGGCAGAGACGTAAACAGACTGTATTGATGCAGGCAGTGCGTTGAGGAGGCAGAAACACTCGGCGCCGTACATGGGAGTTTGATTTAGATCGGATGGATTCGCTGTCTGGAGTGTAGCAGCAAACTGGTGAAGAAACTCCTCCATGTGTGAAGTTTTATCCGCCTCCACCTCCTGCTCTCGATACTAAATCACCGTTTGTCCTGAATTGACCTGGAAAAACCCGAACGGGCAGTCAGATTGAGTGCACGCGAGGGGCGGATACAGAGCCGCGGGGACAGCCGCGGAAACGCGGTCGCGCGCTCGTTCTCCCAGCACGCCAGCGACAGGGAGGTGACCCGCGTTACGACACACGGCGGTTTGATCCAATTACCCAGACAGAGGCGACCAGCCATCAGTGGGGACGATCAATATGGTGGAGAGACACGGGTCGTTTTGCAGAAGTTCACAGAGGTATTAACCAATCAAAGCCCATGCAGCCATGTGAGGCCAAACACGCGTGCCGCCTCCAGTCTGTTTATTGTTAGGAAGCGCTAGGCATGATAAAAACAACGGCACTATTAGCACTCTATAGGCAGGCAATTTACCAAAAACAATGGCTGTAGGTACTTGCACTCGGTGGAGTCTGCAGGAATGTGTTTCTGTGACCCATGTCAGGAAGGGGCAATTCTCCCGTTCAGGTGAAAGAGCGGACATCTGCAACCCTCGGGCATTCTGGCTGTTCTGCTATGGTTACAGTTATTCACCAAGCCGGCGATTGCACCTGTTGGGCCTCCCAGAAATAGACTGACAGTGAAATTTTTTTTTTTCCTTTACTTCTGATCCTTCTCTTTGCTGAGGGGACTTGGGGGGGGGGGGGCAGGGGGACGGTGTGGAAGAGTGATGTGTTGGTGATAAACGGATTCAGGCCCATCCATAGAGACAGATCCATATGCTCTGGGCAAGTAATTTACACCCTGTGAGGGGGGCTCCCCCCCCCCCCCCCCACACACACACACACATACACACAGACACACACACGTTCTGTATTGTGTGACAACTCCTTATAAAGTGAGGGAGGCACTGCTAACCTCATGCCCACCCAATGGGAAGTTTGGAAACTACGGGGGCTGTGATCACCGTTGATGCCTATAAAGTAGGCTACCCTGGCAAAAGCTACTAAAACATGTGGAACTTGCAACACATCAGTCCAGCACTGACCAAATGCGCCACCTTGACCTTGATCAAGATTTAGAGGCTGAACAGGAGGAACGGCACGGCGTACCTGCAGTTCTGTGATAAACCTGCTTTAAACTGAAAGGATACGGGGGGGGGATTTTACAACTTCAATACCAATTCTATTCGACGCAGTCACGCACGTGCGCATTCCCGATTCCGTTCGCGTCGGGATGATTCACGGGCAGATCGATCCCGTAACTTGATAAAGAACAAACGATGTTACCAATTCGTCACTTCATCCAATTACTTCCTTCGAGTCAGATCTGAGCCGGGAGACGGAGAAATGAAGTGACGGGAAATGACTGCGGTCCGCGTGGGCTTACGGCCCCTCGCCTCCCTTCTCAGGTCGTGTCAGGAGTGGGAGTACGTTCTCAGTAGCACGCAACGAGCGCGACGTACGAGAGGCAAAAGAGGTGATTCACCTCACAGTAACAATAAAAACATTTTTTTTAAAGGAATAAATCATTTACACGTCAACTACAGTTCCACTTTTGTCTGCTATTGGAGTTCTGCCTAGTGAGCACATTACATTAGACTGCTCAGAAATAAAGTAAAAAACAATGAATATGGAACAGCACAGAGGTCATGCAAGGAGAGGGCAGTTCCTTCATTACCAGACCCAGTGCTTCACCCATGACAGTGCAGGCATCTGAATATATTATTATTATATTATTGTGACCACTACTACTATAATAATAATAATAATAATAATAATAATAATAATAATAATGTCCGTTTATTGAGCACATGTGATATACCCAAAACACTGTACAGAGAACAATGGTAATCTACCACCTAAACGAGAGACAGACGACTACCATCCCCCTTCAGTCAGTAAGACTAATGACCACAGGCATCCTTCCACCAATGCTTCCCAACATCACGCCCCAGGAAGACTGGTTTCAGGTAGCCACCAGATGCAATCGGGGCCCGAGGAACCCAGGTCGGACCCCGTACAGAGCAGTGGCCACACATTCGCTCTGTGGAGCAGTGATGCAGATTGACCCGCCACAGGAACAGAAGAACTATGCAGCAATGCCCAGTGAAAGGAAGGTCTTAGAACATAATGGACCAGGTACGGTTAACAACCAGGTTAAGTATCCGTGGTTACACCGGTAGTCAGTCAAACCTACAGCTTCGGAGCTGCAAGCCCAGTTTCCTAATCATCGTGTGCTGTCCTGCTCATACATAAAGACATTAATAATTTGAATTTTGCTTTTATTTATCTCAGAAATTATTATTTTGATTGTTTATAGATCAGTTTCAGGACACTACAGTTAAGTACTGTAGATATTGATGTACATACAGTACTAATGTATATGTATGTATAGAATATGCCGTATACTGGAAAGTAGTAAAGACATGTGGCCACCGAAACAATTATTGATTTTTATTGTCGTTGAAATGTGTTATACTTTGTGAAATTCCATAAGGGTTGTAGATAATTCACAATATGTGAGGGTTAACAAAACAGATAACCCCTTACATGCACACACACACACACACACGCGCGCGCGCGCGAACACACCCAAACACATAAGCGCGCACACACACACACACACACACACACACACACACACTCGACTAGAGTGCAGCAGCTGCGTTCCCATGGCAACTGAGTATGGCAGTAAGACTGTGCGTGCTAAGGAAGCACACAAACAGTAAAACTGTTTCAACCCATCTCTCCTTACCTCTCCTTTTCTCTCACTCACTCGATCTCTCTCTCTCACACTCTCTCTATCTCTTTCAACATTTGATATACCTAACTCTAACTCTAACTCTGCCAATAGGATAAAGCGACCAATGTCATAGGATGGATAGTCTGAGAAAAAAACTACCAGTCTTCACATGTGCAGATGAGACGGGTAGCTAGCAAGGTGCTCTTAAGGAGTCAGACAGACAGATGTGAAGTAAACTTAAGCATAGATTGTTAAACACGTTGTGTGCGAAAGAGAGAGAGAGAGAGAGAGAGAGAGAGAGAGAGAGAGAGAGAGAGAGAGAGAGAGAGAGAGAGAGAGAGAATAATAAATAACTGTTTTAAGAAATGAAGTAAATAAATAAACCCTGCAGCTGAAAAAACAAGTGTCACTTCAGATTGCTGTGGCACCTCCAGACTCCCGAAGATGTAGCTGTTCGCGCGGTATGCTCACGTTCGCAATCGCGTCAGTCTCCGTTAGCGGTTTTTTTAAGACTCATTTGCATATGATTGACTTAATCACAGAGCCCTCTCTGTCGCCGCGTCTCGTTAGCACCGCTCGTGTGATTACAGGGCACTTGTTAACGCGTGCATATCGTGCATGCATGCGCGCGCGCGTGTGTAATCCACTGAGCCCAAATAGGAGCAAAAACACTCTGTCGTAAATGCTTCCCCGAAGGCATATTTTTCTCTTGCAAACACTACCCCTTGTCATCCAGAGAACAGACAGCCAGACAACCTAGGCTCATATATTTGGCCCCATCAAAGCTGTATTCACACGTTCAGAAGTGCAAATGTTTTTGGAGACTTCCAACACAATTTAGACACTTAATTGCTGAGAGCTGCACAGTTTGGTTTAGTGTTTTTGTTTTCTATGACCTGTCTAGTCGTAGCCATTGTGTTCATTACCGCATTCGTCCCCGATATCGTAAGATCGCCGAATCGCTCGCTGTGTGAACGGGGGAATTTCAACAGAGACCTGCAATAGACAGGTGTTCTGTCGATTCATCCTACACATCAAGTTGTCCTCACACATCAAGTTGCACATCACAATTGCATAATTTGTCTTGTGTTTAACGGCACGCCCATAAATTCATGCTACTTCCGCCTCGATTTTTTTGACCTAAGTTTAGTATTGCATTTTTTCCATAGTTACTGTGTTTACTCAAACTTTCATACCATTTGTGATAATGCAACCTTTCTTTGAATAAAGAATCACAATTTACTTGTAGTTGTATCTTCTGATAGGGTGGCAAAGATGGATAGATAACTGAATGACGCTACCGGTAGGATATTTCGACAACGTAGGACAAATCGACAGAACAGCGACAACCAGGAGGTGTGGGTTGTGTACCGTTAAAACAGGCAGGGTCGTAAATTTACCAGAAGATGCAAGTCTGTTTCTCGGAGCTATTCATAATCTGTAAGTTTTCCAGTGCCATTTCAAAAAGTTCACCTGCACACCGTTGCCAGCAAGAATAATTACAGTGTACGCAATTTATTACAAAGGTACCCTACGCCTCATTTTAAAACAAATCTCATCCTCTGCCAAGTGTTAATGCTCCCGCTTATTTTATTATCGGTCTTAATTGCGTTTTGAGATTTTAGCACTTTGTTATCAGTGTAAGGATATAACTTTGTTGCGAGGGAAACATTATTCTGCCGTGCAGACTCATTTTTATAGTATTAATAATTGCCCTGCAGCAACACTGGCGAGAGTAGCCTATAGGCTATAACCAAAGTCCCCCTCAGCTTTGAGGATGATATCGTTTTAAGTTTCTCTTTTATGGCTTCTTGGATGGAATATGCAGTACTATCTAACCTATTCAGAAGTAGTAGCCTATGTTGGTTAGCCTATTGGTTAGCAATGGAAACCACGTAGGCTATTAGTGCTTTAGTGATGCTGCATCTTTACTCGCAGGTCTGGGAATGTTGTTAGTAATTTATGGCAATATTAATCTAGCGAGCACGGCGTAAAGACATAACAACAGGGAGATTATGAATTAACTCTTTGGGGTGACAATTGTTGTAAACTGATTTACTTGTGATGTCTTCTGGGCCTAACGGAATTAGGCAGCCTGGAGTTTCACACTGCGTGCTATTATTGACACTGTTCCCCGACAGCATCAATCTGCTACTCCCGCAACATATGTTCCATACCGGACTCATTCTAGGTAGCTGAGGATGAGAAGGAGTGGGTTTTTTCAGTGGACAGTGGACTGCTGGCCATTCCTGAATTGCTTGCCTTTAAAGGTTGTATCAGCGATTTTGGGTGGAAACATAAATGATCACATTCATCTGATTTTTCCTCACGATCCGCTAGCTGCCCGCCCCATAAGCAGGCCGTCAAAAAACCGCGTCTCTGTAGGCAGCCTATGCTCCGAGATCGTACACAAAAACAATGGTACTACCAACTACTCAAAACCAAAATAAACAGTATTCCAACCAATCACAATGATCTGCACAAACGTGACGTCACTTCTGAAGCGAAATCCCAAACAAACATACTTATGAATAATTATGTTATGTTTTAAAAAATAGTGTTCAAGCATCCAGAATTATAACCACGTTAATAACGTTTGTAAGAAACCAAACCGTTTGTAAATCCGTCAAGATTTCAGCGAGATAAGAGTATTAGCGTTTGTGCAGATCATTGTGATTGGTTGGAATACTGTTTATTTTGGTTTTGAGTATTTGGTAGTACCATTTGTTTTTGTGTACGATCTCGGAGCATAGGCTGCCTACAGAGACGCGGTTTTTTGACGGCCTGCTTATGGGGCGGGCAGCTAGCGGATCGTGAGGAAAAATCAGATGAATGTGATCATTTATGTTTCCACCCAAAATCGCTGATACAACCTTTAATCACGCTTGCTTGTATTCTTGATCATTTGGGTAAAATCAGGAACCCTTCCGTCTAATAAACTAAAGATAATGGCACAAGGAGGCTGTGAAGTGACAGCCAATTCTTCCATTCGGTAATCAAGTGCATCTGTAGTAGTGGGTGGTGTGTGGACAGAAATGATTGAGGCAATGCTGCCATCTTGTGGCTGTCAGAAGTATTACGGTCTCAATTATTCACTATTAAAATGTATTTACGGTGCTAAGCTACTTATTCTTACCTTATTCTAGTGGCTATTTTGAGGAATATCCCTACTCCATCGACCCCTGTAGAATCGTGGATTGCCCGCGATCGGACACAGATCGCGTTAGTTCCCGGCTGGGAAGTACTGGGGAAGTGACGGTGGACAACACCCACGTCGGTGACAAGCAGGCCTCTGCGTCACTCACGGCAGCTTCGATCTACCATAAGGCTTGCGTCCCAATACTCAAAAAATGCAAAAATATTGGGACGCACCCCAAGAGGTCAAGCACAGGAGTGGAGCTGCCCCGGGCTGCGTCCCAATATTCTTCACTCCCCACCTCCCTTCCTCCACTCCCCCACTACCACTCCTCTCCTACCCGGAAATATGCAACACTGCCTGAACGTTTCGAGTACAAGTATTTGCATGTACAGTATAGAATGTACCTGACATTGCGGTTTGCGTTGAGACATTCATTAATATGTAACCATTAATACGTAATTAAGATATAATCAGCGACATTAGATTAAAACACAAAGATCAGTTTCCGGGGCACGGAGTAGAGGAGGTGGTAGTGGAGGAAGGGAGGGTGCATTTTTCGATTATTGGGACGCACCCCTGGTCAGGTGGCCAGGTAATGGGTGCGGAAATGCCCTATTCCCCACCAGGGGGCGCCCCTGTTCATTTGGCTGCTGTACTTTTTCACTAGAATCGGACAAATCTTAACTCTGTACCGTAAAACGGGGTGAATAGGGACAAAACACAAAAAAAGTTTTTTGGTACTCAATTTTCAAAATTTAATTAATCCTACTAACCTCATAACGTTCAGCACTCTGAATACTGAACACAAGCGATATTGCGTGCTAGAACCCCTCACTTAACCTACATTCAAAATAAGTTTTACGTTATTTAATTTAATTATTATTATTAAAAATGACAATCATCAATTAAATCGCCGAATTCTTTGATAGGTAAGTCGAACCAATAAGCCAAAACAAAGTCTAAATCAGGTCTTGAGATTAAATAATTTTATTAAATGAAAAACAGTCAATTAGAATAATGACTTTAAATCATACATTTACTAAGGAATGTAGGCTGACTACTTGTAATTTACCAAGGAAAGACATTAAACCAGACATTAATTTGAATATACCAGTAACAGAGAGATAAGCCAAAAATTGGCAATATTATTTACCCTCCAGCTGAACAGGAACAAAAGGAAACGCACAAGGAACCAAAAAGGATGAACTTCCACAAACAAACTCCAGAACTGACTAACCTCTTATTCTGCGGTACACTCATAAAATACCTCCACAGGAAGGTCATTTATGACAAAGACTGGCTTATCTTTGATGTTGAGGGGGTGAGAGTGAGAGAGAGACAGAGAGCGACAGAGATAGAGAGAAGGGGGGGAATATTAGATATCCTACATTCCCTCTCTTGTAAGAATAGGTGCATGCACCTGCTAAAAACCTATTCTTACATCACCAAATAGGAGTCACATTACATATTTGAACATTGAAGATGCAGTTACCTGCTAACAACAAAAACAACTGTCCAAATGGTTCACCAACCATTTTTAAAACCTTTAGTCCATCCCCAGTTTAATAGTCCCTTTGTGATCTGCTGGCCAGCAGATATATGGACACACTGACGTATGTCCCGCAATGATCCAGTGTGGTGCGGAGTCATATCTCTATTAGACACTCTTTTGTGTCGCTGCTGTTATGACACCCTGGTTCAGTCTCTTCCTTCTCCAGTGTCCGGTTATCTAGACTGGCAAGGGACAAGAGGTTCCCTGGACTTTGGGTGACATGCAGTGCTTTTTCCCATTAATGTTGCAATTGCGTGAGTGAAATGCAACCTACTCCCGCAGTGTCTCTACCAGTTCTGCATGGCGTGCGGGGTGCTCTGTCTCCTGTGACAGGAAGCTGGACGATCCACAGGTGGCAAAGTGCAGTCAGGACTAGTGTTGTGTCGTTCGCGAACGATTCGTTCAAAAGACCGAATCTTTTGGGTGAACGAACTGAACTGAATCACTTACTGAAAAGATCCGTTCATTTCTCAGTTCAGTTGAGCTCTCGAACGGATCTGATCAGCAGCGAGCGTGCAGGGAGGGGGAGGGACTGCCGCGAGCGAACGTGATTCGTCCCGAGAACCAGTTCTGCTGTGCTGAACGAATCATTCACGGGCGGGCGGGTGCCGAGCGAGGCAGCGAGCGTGCAGAGTGGACTTCTGCGAGCGAACGTGTAGTGATTCGTTCACTGAAGGCTACTAGACACAGTGCGTTAACGTGACGTGATCCTGAGTGATAATCAGCGGCTCAAACTGCCAGAATCAGGCCCAGCAAGTTAAGACTTAAGTCATTGAAAACCAGCGTTCACCTCCAATATTGATATTCAATGAGGAAACTTTTAAAATATCAAGATTTGTAAACGGAGTTTGGCGCGTTTGTCAAAGCGACAGCACTTCCGCATGAACCGTTCGGCCGTTTCAGTTCACTGAGTGAGTCGGACTACGCAGTACGCAGTCGGAGCTCCGCCCAAGCACTGAACGATTCGGTGAACAAATGTTTTTAATGAACTGATTCTAGTGATTCGAATCACTGAAGTGAACTGTTTTGCCCATCACTAGTCAGGACCTCTCTTCTGACGGGCGGGGAAGTGCCTCTTTCCCTGTCGGAATCCATTTTGGCTCCTTTAGCCTGGATCCAATTGGGTGGACTGCTGACGGCAGTTGCTTAGGCTAGCTTCCCGCGGCAGGGTGTGGGACCGGTTGCACTTATTTGCACTTGTGTCTGTGGGTGTCCTTTAGGGAATGGCAGGAGAAGACTGTGGGAGTTGAGGGCTTAGGCATTATCACTCACAGCAACATGTGAAGAGCAGAACAATTAATGATAGCACTGCATGTTATGACCACTGTCAGTCCATGCAGGGGAACCTTATGGACAGGGTTTACCGTCCACGGGATTGCCAGTCTAAATAATCACATGAATAGGGCAGACTTGTCCATAAGTGTCCAGGAACAGTATTTGGTGGGGCACCTACACTCTATAAAAGGGACTTAAACACAACATGGGCATGGTATTAGGTTAAAAGGTGGTGGTATGGATGTGGGGTGGGGTGGGGGGGGGGGGGGGGGGGGCAGAGACAGAGAGAGGCAGAGAGAGAGAGAAAGAGCAAAAGACATTAGGCAACATCCCGTCAAAGTGATAATTTGGCCAGTCTAAAGGAATTTTTAATTTTGATGATTTTTGTGAATTTCAGATTTGAGCCTTTGAAAACGGAGTGAATAGGGTATGGTGCATTACTTAGTAAAATTTGATAGTTCAGTGGTGTTTAGATACCCATATTACAGAAACCATAATTTAGAGGACAAGTGATTGTTAATGTTAAAGTGACAAAGTTTTAAAGGCAAATTGCCTTTGAATTGATATGTTACCAACTAATAAGTGCCCCTGATTTGTTTTGAACAAAGTGTTCTTTTTGTTTGAGGCATTAAGAACCTAATTGTTGGAATTGCTGGAAGTTCACAGCAGTTTAAAAATTGAAAACTGCCCACATGTTTTCAGTGCAGGAGCTGCTACATATAAAGTGAAAGCTCGCTCATCATTTTTTACCTTTTGAATGACATATTTGTTTGAACTTTTTAGGTGGATTTATATCTTAATTTTGTAAGAGATACTGTAATTTTACTTCATGTAAAAGCAGTGATTAGATTGGACTAATGAAAACTTAACTTTTAACATGAAAGATACAAGTCTGTTTTACCAAATTTTATTTTGACAAGCACATGTCCTGTTGTCAGTAACAAAGAACAACCAGGTTTCTGTTGTAAAGTGATATTATTTGTTCTCCAAATGTTTGTATTATTTTTTTAAACTTATTAAAAGTCCCTATACACCCCATATGTGGACAAATGAGACAAAACTTCAGATAAACTTTCCAAATATAGTAATTCATCTGCTGTCCCTATTCACCCCAAACTTGTGGTGAATAGGGACAGTCACTTTAAAAAAAAAAAAAAGGTATTATGCTCTTCTGATACACCAAATTTAACAATGACAGTGTATAGCCCTGATGGATGGACATAAAATGCATCACTGATTTTGGCATATGGGGCTAAACAAAGAAAACTACAATTTAAACATTCCTAAAATTGTCCCTATTCACCCCGTTTTACGGTACCTCTGAAACAGGGGTGAGCATTTCCATTCCTGCAGGGCTGGTGTATATATGTTTTTGTTTCCACCAGTTACTCTGGCTCAATTAGTTAATAGATCTATGCACAAACGCAGTTCATTTATAAATTAGGCCAGAGCTAAATGTTTTCATTTTAACACAAAATCAGGTATCCACAGTCATTCATGAGCTTATTAATTAATGTAGCAAAAATGTCATATCATTACATATTATTGGCCTAATTAAGGGCAGAAGTTGGCATGAAATCCAGAAACACATATAGCCTTCTTTGTGTACCCCAATCAATGCAGGCTGCACTTGGTAAGTGTGCTTATTTCTACTCTGGTATTTTTTATTGCAGTTATTACCATGGTTAGGGGACTGCGCTTGTAGCTCAAAGTTTGTGGGTTCAATTCCCAGCGAGGGGTACTGCCCTCAAGCAAGGTACTTAACCTGAATTGCTTCAATAAATATCCAGCTGTATAAATACTGGAATGTTTTTGATGTTTTATCTTTGGCTATTTTTTTTTTCTTATATTAAAAATCCTTTGTATCACTCCACAGTGCTTACTTGTTTTTGTTGCTTTATATGAACTGTGTCAATAAACCATTAAATCAGTGGAGCATTACCAAAAAAGCAGTATATAGACCTGAGAACTAAACATTGATGTGAAATCATTCAGTTTTTATTTTGTGTCTGAGAAACCAGTTTGGCAATCCATGATGGAAGAGACAGATGAACACTCTCTTTAGATACTATCCAGAGGTTATTTTTTAACAGAAACAGAAGATTATTTTGCAAATTTAGACTAAAAATGTAATGAACAAAAATGCAGTGCGCAACTTTTTCCTTGTACCGTGTGTTGCTCTGTTATGTTCGGACTGTGTCCATCGTCCCTCGGTCAGTATGCTTATCACTTGCTAGTTGCTACCATGGTGTTCATAAAGAAATTATTGAAAAAAAAAATCATTATTTCACCATAATAACTGAAAAAAATTACTTTTTACATATATCGGCAATGGATATAGCCAGAAATTGAAATTAATAGTCATACAAGGTTAAACTGTGGCGGCACAGTGGTGCAGTGGTTAGCACTGTCGCCCAAAAAGCAAGAAGGTACCGAGTTCGTATCCCGGCCAAGGACCTTTCTGTGTGCAGTTTGCATGTTCTCCCCGTGTCCGCGTGGGTTTCCTCCCACAGTCCAAAGACATGCAGGTTAGGCTAATTGGAGACTCTAAATTGCCCATAAGTATGAGTGTGTGAGTGAATGGTGTGTGCGCCCTGCGATGGATTGGCAGTCTGTCCAGGGTGTATTCCTGCCTCTCGCCCAATGCATGCTGGGATAGGCTCCAGCACCCCCCACGACCCTGACCAGGAATAAGCGGGTTAGATAATGGATGGATGGACAAGGTTAAACTTTCTATCCAAGCTAATTATCCTATGGTTTTGTCCTTTAATTTCAAGAATGTATGAATTTGGAAGGCCGACGCATCACCTGTGATAAACAAAGCAAAGGTAAATGCTTCATTGTTCAAGAAATTAATGTAAAACATGATGTAAACATTTTTTAATGAGGCATTGAATTTCAGATAAGTCAGCAACACATTCATTATGTGGAGTAAGAAGAAAAGGATTGTATTCACACTGATTACATTTTTTAGACACTTCTAATTTCTTCTTTTTTTTTGTGCACATTTTTTGCTATTATCATTGTTTTTACCAGTAACTAAAACTAAAATAAAGACCGTACGGCTAATTTGTGTAAATGAGCTGAACAATGATGTAGAGAGCACCAGAGGCACTGATGAAACAATTGGCCTCTCTAAAACCAAGACACCAATTCAATAAGATAAGCAAATTTATTTTAAATAAGTTGCCTAGCCCGTCAGTATTTACAGTACTTCTCAGGGCATGATCTGACCAAAACAATCTTACCTCAGCGGTTAAACGCCACTTTATCAAAACAAGTAGTGGAGGCCTGTCCATTTTGAATCATCATGCTGTACGGATTGCTTTAGCGCGCAAGCTGAGTTGTGTGTCCAGCCTTCCAGCATTTTCCCTTCTGGGTTTATAAGAGATTGCCTTGATTAATTACATAAACGAATAGCAAACAAGCCTGCCACTGATATTTATCCCATGCCTAACATGTAACTCGTCAGGAACCTGGCGTCCGTGGGCGGGGCCTAAATCAGGCCGGGGTCCTCGGGGTCTTCCCTCTCGGGTAGCTGCAGGGCCAGCCTCAGCCGCGCCCAGAACACGTGCTGCTCTCCGGCCTCCCGAGGCCATTCTAAGTAGGTCCGTCTGCGCATCACCCTGTGCAGCCTGTGGAAGGAGGTCAGGGCCCAGGGCGGGGGCGGCTCCAGGAACACCAGCACCAGCAGGTCGTTTTTCTCATCAAACAGCCTGTACAGCGCCACCTGGTTCGGGGGAGGATTATGGGGGCAAAGGAGTGAGGAAACACAAGATGGAAAAGACAGGCAGAGAGATGGGGAGAAAGAAAGGAGGCAGACAGGAGAGATGAGAGAGATAGAAAGAGGGAGGGAGGGAGGGAGGGGCGAGGAGAATGGCAAAGGGGATGAAGAGAGAAGGAGGGTGATAAATTGGACAAATAAAAGAGGAATAAAGGGATAGATAAGTTCAAACATGAAAGTGATAGAGTGAATACAAGAGAGGGGCTGGAGACAATCGGGAGCAAGTTTGCAGGGGGGCCACTCTCTACATGACATGATCTGACAAACAGGAGAGGAGAGAAAAAGGTTGTAACAAGAAAGACAGAAAATAAATGAGGGCCGAAGACTGTACAAGAATATGTAAGATTTGTTTCACTGCATAAATACATTTTGAAATACAAAACAGGCCGACACAAGAGAGAAGTGTCAGATTTGTGGACGTAATATAAATTATAAATTGTTAATCGCTTGCCTTTAAACCTTTGAAGTATAGGTTTTTTGGAATGTTTTCTTTTTAAATTCAGTGTTCTAGAACTCCATCGCTTTTGATTAACCATGGTGATTGTTACATCGCAATTAGAATGTTCAGTTATGAACATTCTAATCACATATTTGCGATCTTACACCTCAAAGGGTTAAAGAGGTTCACCTGCTCACCTGCACCTCCATAGAGCACCACTCGCTGTTGAAGTACCGGGGCGACACCAGGCACAGCGTCTTACGGCTGCTGTAAATGGCCTCCACGATGTTGCTGACGATGGTTTTGCCGGGCTCAAAGTCTCGGTGATGCAGACAGAGCTGGCAACCCCTGGCCCCGGGCCCCCCGCCCGCGTCGCCCGCCCTCTCCAGATGTGGGACCAGCTCTGTGAACACCCACTCCTCGTCCTGCGAGCTGTAGGAAACAAAGGCATCGTACCTGGGGGAGGAGGAAGGTAAGGTTAGAAAGGCATTGTTGTATTTAAGTGCGTGAGACAGTCAATCAATTTAAATCAATCAAATTCTATTTAAGTAGTGCATTTTACAAAGGATTTCCCTGGAAGACATGGAAGAAACAACCTTGGAAGGAACCAGACTCAGCAGGGGGTGCCCAAGGGGTAACAGGCCTTTGAAAAGTGTAAGCCAGGTGTTCATTGTCATATGCTACACAATGAATAACACTTTCATATTCCACTCCAAAGTTTAATCTGTCAGGTGTCTATGACATTTCATATGTGGCTGTCGAGATGCTGCAAAACAAATTGCTCTCACGCATTTGAAAAGAACTTCATTCTTTTTACTCAAAAAGTTTTGCTATACTTTAAAATGTATGCCCGGTTGGGCAGATTATCAGACTATGGGGCCCATCCACACACTGGAACAGTTTTATAATAGTCTTCTCCTTTATCAGGCCTTTAAAGTGATATATATATTTTTTAATATATGCACCTGGATTCTTTCAATTGTGTAATTTTAAAAGGCATAACCTCCCATTATTTTTCTATACCTTTTCAGCATTTTTTCACAGCTTTAAAATATTTTCCTTCAAACAATAATAAAATGCATTATATTCTTTGACTATTTATATTCTATGGAGCTTTCTGAGTAACATTTTTTACTCATGAGAGATTGAAAATATCTGTTCTTTTTTAAGCATATGTCATTTTAAATGCAAAACAACAAAAACTATAATTAGGGGTGGTGATTTCAGCCTTGCCAAATACCCACCCTCTTGAGACTGGTGCAATCTGTTACTACACAACTAAACAACTTCAGAAATTCCAATTTCATAAATGCAGTTGGTAAAATGTGTTATTTGTAAGAGCACATATCACTCACCTATACTTTTTAGGTCTGGCTTTGTGGAGCTGGATTTCCTTTAACCAGATTCTTAGCATGTAGTAGGCATACATGAGGTACCACTTTCCCTTCCCGTAGCCGAGACCTCCCACAAGCAAGGCCAACACCACCGTAATACTGATGGAGAAAGCCAAACGCTCTGTGGGATCTCTGCAAACTTCACTTTGCCCGTCAGCTAACAGCTGAGTCTTGTTTTCCATCACTGAAGTTGACGGGCACTTAATCTGGTAGAAAAGGATGACGTGGACCCTGGACTGCAGGGCCCAGAGCCGGAAACCCTCGTTGGCGCAGATGCAGGCCAGGGGGTTGAAGCGAATGTCCAGGTGATGGAGTCGGGGCAAGAACTCCCCAAAGTCAGCAGGAATCGTCTGAAGCATGTTGTTTGTGAGGACCAAGTCATAGAGCGTGGGGATCTTAAAAGACTCCGCCTCGATTTCGTTTAGGCCAAAGTTTTCCAGTATGAGGGTGTTGAGCCTGGAGAGGGAGGGGAATGTGGTGTTGGGCATGCGGGCCACCCCATTGCACATGTCACTCATTTCCAGACGGGTGAGGTTAGTCAGCTTGGACAGGGGGAGGTTGTCCAGGTCGTATAGCTTGTTGTTAGAGAGGTACAGCTCCCGGAGTTGCCCCAGCCCGGTGAACAGGTCACTGGGCAGGCTGCGGATCCCATGCGGCTGTTGCCTCTGGAGCTTGAGTGACCGCAACATGGCGAGATTCCCAAAAGGTGGCACCTCCCTGGGAGAGAATTTAAGATCATTGCTAGCCAGGTCCAAAACCTGCAGGCGCCTCAGATCCGGGAACATCTCTCTCGTCACTTTTTGGAGATTGTTACGATCTAGGTACAGGTCTGTGAGGTTCGGCATGCCTTTGAAAGAGCCATCCTGGATGACCTCTATGGCATTGCTCCCCAGGTCCAGCTTGATCAGAGTGGGCAGGCTGAGAACATGCGCAAACAGCCGTTTGAGCCGGTTGTTGCGGAGTTTCAGCACTGTCAGCTTGCTCAGGTTCTGGAAGGTGGAGTTGTAGAGGACTGATATGGCATTTTCAGAAAGCACCAGCTCGTTCAGTTGCCCCAGACCAAGGAAGGCCATTTTTTCAATGTAGGCGATCCTGTTCCCCGCCAGCGATAGGAACCACAGTTTGGGCATCCCATTGAAAGCCTCAGCAGGAACTCTGTAGATGCGGTTGCTTCGTAAACTCAGGCTGGTGAGGTTGGGCAGGGAAACACTCCCCTTGCCAGTACAAAAATTAAGGGATACTATGTGGTTATGGTCCATCTGCAGGCTACGGAGCGACCACAGGGGCTTCTGGCAGGAGAAGAGAGTTGCAGTCATAAATTTATTCCAAGAAACATCAAGGTGATAAAGGGAAGAGCAATTCTGAAAATGCCCATGTGTACCACTGATGCGTATATCTGTCAGCTTTAGGGACCTGGTATGGCGGCTGGCCAGGGCCACACAGATGCTTCGGATGGAAGTGGAGGATGTGAACTTCAGGGAGATGGTGATACTTTGCAGTTTCGGGGCCCAGGACAGGTCCAAGAGAAGCTGGGTGACATTGATGGGATTGTTTCTGAGATCCAGTGATCTGGGACTGAGGTTTGCCAGAGCCTCTGGGGATGAGAACAGATTCCCGGAGAGGTCCACACTGATACTGATCAGCCCACCGGATGCACTGAAAGAGAAGTTTGTCAATTTGTTGTCTGAAAGGTCAAGTTGGCTCAAGTTCAACGTCAGGCTGAGAGGAGACTCGGGGCATTTGGTGTTGATGTTGCGAGCCCAGAGGATATTAAGTGATGTGAGCTTGGCTAAACAGGACATGTTCCCACAGTCCAGCTGGTTTAGAGAGATGTCCAATTCCTTAAGAGTCAAAGAATGGAGGAACCCTTGTCCACATAGTGTTCTAAGACTGTTGTTGCTGAGAAATAGGTGAGTGAGATTAGTCAGAGACACTGCAGCTCCCCGCGGGAACACACTCAAACTGTTGTAGGAGAGGTTGAGGATTTTCAATGAGCTCAGGCCATGGAAGGCTGTGCCATTGATGGAGGAAATTTGGTTCAAGTCCAGGCGTAGTTCCACCAAGGCAGGCAGGGAGTTGAAGTCATTGGCACGGATGACACTGAGGTAATTGTTGGAAAGGTTCAGCACCTTAGTGTCACTGTGCAGCTCAGAAATGTCATCCAGATTCTTCATGCCTTGGTGCTGGCAGAAGAAGGTTCTTGCGTTTCTCACACTCTGGTAACAATTGTGGAAAGTGTACGCTTCTGAGACCTTTATCACTGATGGACAGAGCAGTCCAACTCCACAAAGGCAGACAGCGAACAAAACAGCAGGTTGCTCTGCACAGGTAATCATGACGCATTAACGAGAGAGCTCTGTAGACTACAGGCACAGTTCAGTACAAAAGCCACAAAAAGGTGAACAGCATAAACACAGATGCCATGTTACCTTGATTCAAAGAGTTAGTCCACTGGCATTAATGGGATGCTTTCACAGCCTCGGGGGTCTGGTGAACTGACAGGTTCTAAATTGCAGGACCCGTATCCCACGAAGCAGGTTTGCCAAGGGAAGAGATGAAGGAATTCCGCCAAGCCTAGATGATCAGGTCCTTTTGAGCTGAAGCTTTTCTTCACAACCGATTTGCTCAGCACAATGAGGAAAACAAGGTTCAGTATGAAAGACAGTTATGATGTAAGCAGGGGCGAGACACAGGTCGTTAGACGAGGATCCGAAACCCAATTCTTTAAAGAGAGAGAGTGGTTTTTGTATTCTTGTCTACTGGTATGTGGCTCAAGAATTTAAATGCTAAAAAGAAGTTGTATTGAACTTCATGCTCTGCTTATTAGAGTTATTTTTCCACTCAGAAGGAATGTAGGTGTAAAGCGATGATATAAAATGTGAGTGGGATGTGAAATGTAAAAAAAAGATTTTTTTAAAAGGAAGGGTGTGAGAAACCCTTTCATGGCTGATTTCCTCTTCTCTCATAAGTGCTTCCCGTTTTTTTTTTTGTTTGTTTTAAAGAGTTTAGCCTCATCAGTACAATAGTAATGAACAAATCTGTATTTTCTTTGATGACAGCAGTGAATATCATTGTTGTTCTGGTAGTTCTTGCTGTATTGAGAAATAATCTATATTGAAGTATATAATCTTAAAGGAAAGTTTAGGTAAAATGGCCAATAACCTTACAGTTTCTCCAGTGTTGTGAATAAATCCCAACCACAGAAAAAAAAAGTAAGTACACATCAACAGCAAAATCAGAGAAGTCAAAAAGGGTACTAGAGGTGAAACTATCACTGGTATCATTTTGCACACCTGGTGCCGCTCCTAGCATCTAGTGAAAACCTTTTTATGTATCCCCTTTCCGAACACTGCTTGGTTGAAACGTGACCCCAAAAGGGAGCATGGCTGCGGGTTTGGTCCACGCTGATCACTGGAACTTTCTGCACAGTCGCACCTGCACAACCACAATTCCAAATGAAAATACCAAGTTTAATATGCTGCTGGTGGGTCTTTCCTTGGGCAGCGTTCTCAGGCTGGATGCGCAATAGGAAGTAGTAACAACCAAAAATAAGATTAAAGGTCATTAAAAAATGTTTTAAAAAAAAGTAATAAAATAAACCTCTGGAGGCATAACATTTCTGTAGAAGCTGCTTTGGAGTTGAAGTGTATTTTCTTGCTTTAAACCACAAGCCCCGGATTGCCCCTACGGCAACTATTTTAAAATATGGCAGGTCATCAGAAGCATCTCTGAATAGTTTTTGAGTTCTCCAGTTTTGGAGTAGTGGCTTCTTCCTTGCTGAGCAGCCTTTCAGGTTATGTCGATATAGGACTCGTTTTACTGTGGATATAGATACTTTTGTACCTGTTCTCTCCAGCATCTTCACAAGGTTATTTGCTGTTGTTCTGATTTGCACTTTTCGCACCAAAGCACGTTCATCGCTAGGAGACAGAACGCGTCACCTTCCTGAGTGGTATGATGGCTGCGTGGTCCCATGGTGTTAATACTTGCGTACTATTGTTTGTACAGATGAACGTGGTACCTTCAGGCATTTGGTAATTGCTCCCAAGGATGAACCAGACTTGTCGAGGTCCACAATTTTCTTTCTGAGGTCTTGGCTGATTTCTTTTGATTTTCCCATGATGTCAAGCAAAGAGGCACTGAGTTTGAAGGCAGGCCTTAAAATACATCCACAGGTACACCTCCAATTGACTCAAATAATGTCAATTAGCCTATCAGAAGTTTCTAAAGCCATGACATCATTTTCTGGAATTTTCCAAGCTGTTTAAAGGCACAGTCAACTTGGTGTATGTAAACTTCTGACCCACTGGAATTGTGATATAGTGAATTAAAAGTGAAATAATCTGTCTGTAAACAATTGTTGAAAAAATTACTTGTGTCATGCACAAAGTAGATGTTCTAACTGACTTGCCAACACTATAGTTGGCTAACATTAAATCTGTGGAGTGGTTAAAAATTAGTTTTAATGACTTCAACCTAAGTGTATGTAAACTTCAACTGTATGTACTATATATATATGGGTACAGAGAGAGTGAGAGAGAGAGAGCGGGGGGGGCACATTCTGGGAAATGCTAAATAAAGAGGAAATGCTGGGAAGGAGGGCAGAACAGAAAGCAAGGGAGGGGAAGTTAGAAAAGTTAGTGCCAACCTGACATCTTAACAGCCTCAGGGGAAAAACAAAAACCTTCAGCACAGAATGAAAGTGCCATGAATTTCCCTGATTTTGGCCTTTTTTTTTTGAGATATAAGCCATTTCCACAGGTCTTCTAGTGGTCATTGTTGGTAGTCGACAGTGCTACCTGCGAGAGCAGAAAACAAGTTGTTGCTAATGATTTATTTATTAAACAAGCAAGAAATTAATCAGGGTTGTGGTTGAAGGACTATGAAAATGATGCTAGGTTGTACAAAGCATGTTGTACAATCTTGAAGAGCAGGTGCATTGTTTACTGCTGTTGGTACATATTTTCTCTGTCTTCTTGTTTCAGTCAGTCTGGCGATGATGAACTCTTGAATAATAGATGAATACAATATCGAAATAAAGCACTGAAAATTGAAATGCATAAATTGTAGGGCAATACCAAAGGTCAGCTTTCACCATTTAGAGGTTGGCAAAGCCTTGAACCTCTGTTTGGTTAAATTAGAATATCATTGTAATATAATTAGCATATTTTCTTATCCACTAGAATGGCTCACATTTGACTTGTTATTATAGCAATGCAATACTGTTTTCACAATTATCAAAAACATGTGCTATCATGCATTTGAATTGATCTCTATGGGAATTGTGGGTGGGACTTGATTAAGGTGTAAATTACACGGGAATAGTTTGGAACCCATGGTTGGCTAAATGGCTGTAAGTCATCAAGGGTCTGAGGTATCAAACGAGCCTCAAACCATCACTCTGCTGCCAGATATGGAGTAGATATGGATGGATCACTTTAAGGCTTGTTTCTCCTGACTAATTTGTTTTCCTATTGAAGTAAAATAAGTTCCCATTTAATTTAAAGCTTAATCTAGTCCCACCCTCCAATTCCCATAGAGATCCATTCAAATGCAGAGAGGTTATAGTATCTGAGTACCTGAAAATAAGATAGCAAGTGTAACATCCGCCATTTCCCTCCAGTCCACCTCCCTTTCGTTTCCTTTGTTTTCCCATTCCTTATGTTTCATGTCGTGTTTTTCAGTTTACCCTGTTCATCTCGTTTCTGTGTTTGTTGCAGGCTGGGCGTGGTCCCCTTTTTTAGTTCCTTGTTTTCTCCCCTTATTGGTTAGCCTATCACTCTCCCTCTTGCACACATTCCGCACTCCCTTTCATTATTCAATTAGCCTTCTCACCTGTTCCCCTGTTTCACAGCTTCTTCGCCAGTTTGTTTTCTCAGCTCCGGTTTGAGATTTCTCCCGGCCAGTCTGTTTGTTTCTCTGCTTGCCATAACCTGTTTGTTTTGTTTTCTCTTTCCAGCCTGCCCAGCCTGCCTCCTGTTTTGCCCGCTCCAGCCCTGTCTTCTCACCTGCCCTGCTTTAGTTCGCCAACCCCGTATCCTGCCTTTAGTTTTCCCTGTTTTCTTGCTTGCTACCTACCTTGCCTTGCCAAATAAATACACAACTTTTTTGGAACAAGTTGCAGGCATCAAATTCGGAATTAGCGTATATAAAAATCTATAAAGTTGATTAGGTAAAACATTAAATATATTTTCTTTGTACTTTTTTCAATTAAATATATATAAATGAGAATTTACAAATCACTGCTTTCTGCTTTTATGTGCATTTTACATACTGTCCCAACTTTTTTGGAATTGGGGTTTGTATACATAAAGTATACAGTGAGCACCATAATTAATTGGACAGTGACACATTTTTTGTTATTTTGGTTCTGTACTCTAGAACTTTGAATTTGAAAGGATACAATGACAATGCAGAGGATATTTTGTTAGTCTTGGTGACCATGTTTCAGACAAGCATGACATTTTGTCTGGTATTCCACAGGGTTCTATTCTTGGTCCTCTACTTTTTTGTTTGTATATGCTGCCACTTGGAATAATTATTTGTGATCATGGAGTGAATTTTCATTGTTATGCTGATGACACTCAGTTATATTTATCTGTAGCGCCAGATGATACTGATGCCCTAAATCCCTTGATAAATTGCCTATCCAGCATTACACAGTGGATGAGTAAAAATTTCCTCAAACTAAATGAAGATAAAACAGAAATTCTTATAATTGGTAGAAATGCACAGAGAGAAAAGATATTAAGCAAATTTGGAAGTCTGGCTCTACAGAATAAGCCTGAAGTAAAAAACCTGGGTGTTATTAGGTTGGGTTTTTTCTGTGAAGCGCATTGTGACAACTAGTTGTGAAATGCGCTATATATTTGATTTGATTTAAAATAAATATAGCCTATATTTGTCAATAATTCCTGTAATCTTCTGGGGGACAATCTTCTGTTACGGGACAATGGCTATCCATTAAAAATGGCTTTCCATTTGCTGATAACACCTATATCAATCCTAATGCGCGAATTGTCATTTACACCTAATGCGTGAATTGTCATTCAATGGAAAACTCGCGAACTGTATTTGTGAATGTTTGTACATGTATCCAGGATCTCCTTGATCTTTTAAGTGTACATATTCTGCCTTACTTGGTATATTTGTCATAATTTCATCCAAAATATTATGGTTAATTTTGTAATGATGTTTGTTGAAGAGTTGAATTCATTGATGAAGTCCAATCAATCAGGCATTTTTACCAAAGGGCACTACAATCTGCAGCAATACAAACTGAACTGTTCACAGCTTGGCTCAACTAAGACATATCTATGCCAAATGTGTACAAGGCATTCAACGGAGGTACATTGTATTGGATCACTAGTGCTTTGAAAACAGATTATTGTATTGTAGCTTAGAGGTTAAGACTGTGGCCTGGTAAACAGAGAGCTGCTGGTTCAAATCCCAACATGGGCAATACGGTAAAATTAACTGATGATGATGATTGTACGGTAGCTGAATACAGGGTTGCTGTCTGGTCAAGAAAAAAGAAAAATCTTTGAATACCTTGAATCATGAAAAAATACATATAACTATATGCCAAAATGGCATTTGGTCTTTTTAAGCGGTTCAGCCACTTCTATACGTGACATGTGTGTCCGTGTGTGTGTGTTTTTTCGTAGCATGAGATTTAGACCAATCAGGAGTAGCCCATGTGCCACGTGCACCGCTTACTTCACCACCTGGGTGTGATTTTCCTACGTCAACCAGTTGTAAAAAATAAATTAAATTAAATTAAATAAAAAGGCCAGAAACACCCATTTTGGCGCATTCATGTTAGCAGAAAGAAATTTATAGGTCAAAGCAATATGGTGCAGGCTCCACATAGCCTATCAGAGTCCTTTCATATCTGCAAACAGGAAGGGGTTAGGTCTAGGGCAGCGGTGTCAAACTCGTTCCATCGAGGGCTGAGTGTATGCAAGTTTTTTTCTAACCATGCTCTACACCAGCTGATTCCATTAATTAGTTCACCTCCTTGGTTGAAGAGCTGAGCGAATTAGTGAAATCAGCTGGTGTAGGGCACAGTTGGAACAAAAACCTGCATACACTCGGCCCTCGACGGAAAGGGTATGAATACTTATGTACATGAGAGATTTATACAAACATGAAAAAATTTATAAAAACATGTTTTCACTTTGTCATTATGGGTTATTGAGTGTAGATTGATGGGCAAAAATGGCAATTTTATCCATTTAAAATTAAATCTACAACACAATAATGTGTGCAAAAAGTGAAGGGGTATGAATACTTTCGAGCACCACTGATGCATTCTTTGTACATTGACCTTGATTGCAATACATGTTTAATTTGTATTGATGTGTTTGTAAATTCAAAACATGATGCCAGCCTACGAAGAACTGAGTTTATTTGAAATGTACTGAAAAATGATTTTATAGTCAGCAACGGACGTTTTTGATGTGACTGTGTCAGCCTTGTTTATAGAGCACAAATCATATGCTTCTGTCACAGAAATCACCTTGAGTTGTTTCCTGGTGCTTCATTCATTTCATATGTATGCGTATATATATATATACACACATGAGCATACTATACACAATGTATATACATTATATAAAGAAATTATACAATACATAGCAGTTTACATAAAATCTGAAATAATTAAAAAAATCTAAAATATGCAACGCACTGAGACATGAATAATAGATATGGCAGAACAACTTGCAACCATCTACGGCTGCTGGTGTTTCTAAAGTAAAAACAGAAATATTATATACAGTTCAGTTTCATGGTGTCCTTTTTTAGACGTGTTAATTAATATCTACATCATTTGGTAGAAGTTTGCATGTTACATAGTCAAGTCTTTGTGTGTGCAATTTGGGCACAATGCAACCAAACCAGCCTGTTGCCTACTTGCGACCAGGGTTACCAAAAGAGAACCAATAATGTTTGTTTTAAAACAGAACAGTGAATGTTATTCGCTTCTCAAAACATCTTCTCTGCTGTTGATATACGATGATTGACTGCCTTGTCAGTTTTTCCTTTGAGTGACACTGAAGCAGTCTTGAGGACATGAAAAAGAAAAAATAAATACATTCACAAGATGACACTTGCTTTCTATAACTCACTCAACAGAATCTCTCAAGTCTCTCCCTTTATTTTGAAAGATTTTAGCAAAAATGAATTATTTCACAGCTTTTAAGGAAGATAATGCCATATGTTATTATTAATATAAAGACAAATTATATGAAAAATAAAAGTAAAATACACTGTAAAACATTCGTCCATTCATTATCATCCATTCACTATCTATTCCTGATCAGGTTCGCGGGGGGGGGGGGGGGTGACGTGTGTATACATATATATATATATATATTATACAGTGAGCACCATAATTCATTGGACGTGACACATTTTTTGTTATTTTGGTTCTGTAATCTAGCACTTTGAGTTTGAAACGATAAGTGCTAGAGTACAGAACCAAAATAACAATGAGATAATCAATGTTATTCACTTCACCTGTGAGTGGTTTTAATGTTGTGGCTGATCGGTGTGTGTGTATATATATATATATAACCGGTGTACCTGGAGGAAACCCACGTGGACATGGGGAGAACATGCACACTCCACACAGAAAGGTTGCGGCCGGGAGGCCACTGGACCAAAGTGCAGCCTTCTTTTTTACTTGGTGACTACAACAATCTAAAGTCTTACCCTTCATTTTTTACTAGGAGAACCACTGCTTCCTGACGGCTCTTTTTTCCTAAACAGACAGGAGAACCACCTCTTGTACTCCTCTCGCACCTACACAACACACGGACCAATCAGCAGTGTCCAGCAACATTCAACATATAACACTGACTCTGTTTAGCACTGTGTAACAACCCCTTCACCAACCGTAAAGTAAATAGTCCCAATGCACGAGAGGGTCCGGTTACCTCTTTGTTGAGCAGACAGTGAACGATGAAGATGAAGGTGCCCTGCTGTGAGTTGAGGATGATGAAGAGGTATATTAAAATACTGGTGCTCTGGAAAAATCCCAGGATCCAGGCACACCCCAAAACGAAAAACTGGGCAACAATTTTGAAGACAATCAGTCTGAAAGAAAAACAGTGACAGGCAGATCTCATTCTCTCTCTCAGTCTCCGTATTCATGAGCTATGTAGAAAGTATTCTGGGGGCAATTGTAACAGGGGTCAATTGTAACACAAAACCAATTTTTAACAAAAACCAGTCGTTGTTAAAAAAAAAAAAAAGAGCAGAGAATGGGGCATCAGTTGGTCTTTGGGCACACAGAGAGGGAACATCAATGCACATGTGCAGAGTGAGAATCTCAGCTCTAGCGTGTTTCAGATTGGTGCAATTTTATGGTGTTGCAATTGGCCCCTGTTACAATTGCCCCCAGAATACTCTGCACATCCGCCTGAAAGAAAACCCAAACATGAATAATCCAGGAACTCATAAAACACATTTGCACAAACACCAACACTTACATGAAGATTCACAAACGCAGGTACACACACTCACCTGGTGTCTCTCGACTGGGAGACGTCACTCTTCATGTTGGCTAGAGTAGGCAACAGGTTCCAGACGATCAGACCAAATGAGATGCAATTCAGCTGTTTAAATTACACAGGAGAATTCTCAGGACTGCTGTTCCTAAAATAATCCACAGTGTTTATGTAAATGTGATACATATTACATATTATAAATTTACCAGAGAGTGTTAAATTGGCCTGAATCTGAATGCTAATATTTGCCCGCTGTGAGATCCTCTGCATTTGTGTGTGGAAACAATTGTTACAAAAATATCAGAATGTGAAGTGAAGCTCTACAGTTATGATGTGTTCATTTTAGCCCCATGTGCAAAGCAACAGTTACAGTCATACTATGACTTAATACTAAGGCTTAATTTGAATTTAAACTTGAATTGTTTAGCGAATTGTTAAACCTCACTAAATAAAAAAACATTTAGCTTGTATAAATAATTTTGGGATGGCACGTTTAATATTTACATCTTTCATTTCAAAGAAAATAAATGTAGGTAAAGGGGACATTTTTTCATTAAATGTGAGAAAAAAGGGAATATTCTGGTTAAATGTGGTAAAATAGCCTTTTACATAGCATTCGGCACCCCATATGTATCAGGGTGCTTCATAAACAGAATGTGTAACGGCTTGACTTGCTGTGAAAGGTAGACGGTGAATTAGCCTAATATTCGCCTGACACTAACAGGGATAGCTCCTCTATTGGTTGTTAATCTCCAAGCAGAGACTGAAGGCTACAGCAGTGTTTGCTGTACAACTACCCTCTTGTTCCTGTTATGCAGCTTTGCTACCACCTGGTGGTGACTTCCTGACATTACTAACCATTAACCAACTGCTGACAATGTTAACGTTGTCACTCTCCACTTAGTACAGTTCAGCATGTGTAAATGTTTCCATTTAAAATATGTATATGTATATGTAATACACAGTCAATAAGGGTACATACTGCGAGAATAGAGCACACTGGACCAATAAAACTCCAATGGAAGTTTCGATCATTTATCAACCAGCACCTGAAATCGAAAGACAAATTCAGATCCTGTTGCCTGTCAATTATCTTATTTATTATTAGGCTAATTACTGCCAAGTTTCCATCTAAGACTTCAACGCATGTATAAATTGCAGTAGGGGAATGCAAATAAAAGAAAGAAACTCACACGTCCTTGCTGCCATAACCGTCTGAAAACACCGCTGCAGATATTCCCACCACCACCATGGGAGCTCCGTAGCCAATCAGCAGGAGGTACAGTGGCTTCAGCCCCTCCTTATGGATGATCTGCACTTTGCTCAGGCTCCTGACCAGCAGGAACAACTGCACAGTCTCCAGCAACATCCACACAAACCCAGACAGGAAGAGGAAGTGCAGCACGCCCGCAATGACTGCGCACACCACCTGGGGGAGCCAGTGGAACAGTCACACGGCACATAAGGTAACATCCCAAACCTGGGGCCTGTATCACGAATGAAGCTCAACTTAGTTAAGCCAAGTCCTAGTTATCCGGCTCAACAAATCCTAACCATGGCTAATCCAATCACAGATAATTGGTATCACAACGCTGGTTATAAAGTCACTCTGTCAACCCAGGATTTCCCACTGAATCATGAAGAGACCAAAAGCCACGTCTTGCCCATAAGCAATATTTTTTTCATAGGATGAGTTTGGAAGTTTAGATTCATGAGCGTTTGTTGATGGTTTGGAGGGGGGATTAAGAATTTAAAATTGAACTATGTCAGATCCTTTAGCCTACACATTTTTGTACTTGTGTTTTTGAGTGAGGCTTTCTCACAAGAAATCCTCACTAAAGCCTAGTCTAGACCAGACGCATTTTAGCTGCGTTTTGTAGACATCCATCTCTTGGAACAGAAACGCTCTTATTTTAATCTATGCAGCTGTCTGCACCGGCTCCGTGCCGGCTCGAGTCAGGCTCGCGTCTCAGCTCCGTCTCACGAACGTAAAGTGACCTGAAGCGTTTATTTACGCTTCAAGTCTATTTTTTCGACAAAGCGCGTGTAAAACGCGAGGTTGATACCAAATAAAAAGGAACTTAATACATGTCAAACTTCGGGTTGTCATTTTATCATTGTAATCATTAAACTTTTATCATATTAGCTTATTATCTGACCTTGTTCTTTGTTTTCATTATTTCTGATGGCATGTTTTCTCCCGGTTTATTTATTGATTCTGTATTATGTAATCAGTTTTGAAAAGTGGTATACAAATAAAGTTATTATTATTGTATATCTTTATCAGAGCCTATATGATTATCTGGGGGAAACATTGTTTATTGTGGTTCATCATCTAGTGGTCAAAACACACCTCTTTTGCACCAAGTTTTCTGAAAGCAGCAACCTGAACGCAAGGAAATGCGCAGGCAATACGGAAGCTGTATAGACAGTCGCTTCAGGGACGCGTTAACGCTGTCGTTATGCGAGCGCGACGCTCACGTGACGCTCACGTGACGGCTGCGGTCTATACTAGGCGTAAAGACACCATAATGACTGCCGATAGTGTTTTTATAAGATTGGCTCGTGTGTTTTTATCAGCACTCAAGATATGATAGGGTAAGGTTGCTATGAATTATTCATGACCCTTCCAAAGTCATCCTATGAAAAAAATACTCGCTGCCCATTTTACAATCTGTGCACCGCCGTCAACGGGGTCCTTCAGGAATGTGCATGCCATTTATCCAGTGAGCTGATTGGTCATGGGTGGTGTCTTTATATAGGTTGAACACTTAGCCTGAACCAAAACTGCTCCGGAGCAGGTTATGTCTACAGAATAAGTCACCATGGTGATTTAGGCCGATTAAAAGAGAGCGACTTCATGTTACCAGAAACTCAGGATTAAGCCTGAAGTTAGCTGGCTAACCCACTTAGCCTGCTTAGTGATACAGGCACCAGGGCATATTATCAGTGTACAACATTTAAAAGATATGCCTACTTACCATTCAGAGTTTACAGGGTTCACGTACCCCCCGAGGTTTGAAAAACAAAATTTTTGGTATAAGGTGTAAGCCGTGACTTTCTCTATCGCAACAGAGATTGAGGGTAGAAACAGAGATCCTTACCGCATTCTCAGTGCGAGCCACGCCCACCAGGAAGAGCAGGTGGCCCAAGAAGAGGCAGATACTGAGGTGGAGGCGGGCGGTGTTGTTGATCTTAGGGTTCCATGTGCACAGCAAGAATGTGAGGATGGCGAGAGCGAGGAAGGCCAGGCCCACACACATACAGAACAGGTTCACCATCTCCAACAGAGGATCTTCCTCTTCCTGTTGAGACACACAAAGCTCATCTCTGTCCAAGTAGTCATGTGTTCATGTCCTTCTCAGCAGCACCATGAGACAGCCTACCTGTCCCTTCGTCTGCAGGAGGATGGCGAAGGTGGAGAGGTGGGTACAGCTGCATACTGTGTGAGTCTCATTGGAGAAGGAGGCTGTGCATCCATCCACTGACCACTGCGTCTCCTCCCCCTTATCCTCCCAGTACACACAGGTCATCATCCCAGCCTTTAACTTCTACTGACCAGCACAAGAGAGGGACAGAGCACAGCAGTGTATCAGAGCACAGTGAGTGGGGGAGAAAAAGCTCCTTATGGGGTTTTGGTTATGACTGAAAATGTAGCATAAAAGTTACTTTGAGTCACTCCATGAAATGCATTAAATTAAGTCTCCTATACTGTGACAGGTCAGGTTCTGTACCTTCTTGTGGTGCACAGTGAAGTTCACAGGCTTAAGGAGCTCCATGTGTCTGGTCATAGGCAGCGTGGCGGTGATGATGTCAGAATACATCTCCGTGACATTTTCACTCTTGAAGAAATTGGGACTCAAGAGCTTCTCCATCCCACTGACTGACATCAGAACTGCAGCAGCGGATCCTGGGCAAGAAAGACACTGGTTATTCGCCTTCATCATCACAGGCATTTTATCATCATCATCATCATCACCATGATTACATCCGCCCTCATCGTCAGCACAGTCACCCTTTAATCTCACCGTTATTCTTTCCAGCAATAGCTGCAAGATTGTCAAGTGTCATTGTGTTTCCTTTAGCGTTTAGCACAGGAATCTTGCTTACATTCCATGCTGGTCCAATGGCCTGTACATTAATTTCTGTAAGAGACAAAATGCACATACATATCTGCAAAGCATACTATGAACGTAAATAAGGGCCTCATTTTCAGGATGCAAATGCACACAAGCATACATCATAAGGCATCTGGTCATCATAACAATGCACACATTTATGACAAGGCACACACTTTAGGGTTTAAATAGCTGAAGGAGTGATCATTAGCTTGTATTTTGCTTTTTGGAATAGAGAAAACTGTTGTTCAACATGTTGTAGAGGCATCAGTACAAATATATGACTACAGTAACAATCAATTTAAAAACATGCATTCATACATCTTTTAGATCTATGTTCAAAAACTGTCTTATATTATATCCACAGACATGACTGAAGTCACTTTTGGGGTCTTCATTGTTTTGGGAAAGGCTTTCAGTACTGTAGATCATGAAATATTATTCAGCAATCTAGAATAACACAGGGGCTAGTTATTTATGTGGTAAACAATTTGTCCAATGGAATGGCACAGTTTGTGGGGTCCCTCAAGGCTCTATACTTGGACCATTCATATTCATTTATATTAAATAATTGATTTCTGGTGTCAAAAAGCATTCTTCTTTTCATTTGATGATGCCACTATGGCTTTCCTCTCAGATAAATACAGATATAAATGATTAGTTTCTATGAATGGTTTAAAGTTAACTGGCTTAAAGTCAATACATGATATAGTTTAAAAATATGTTACATACCTTTTACACCAAAAAATATAACATGCGTGATAAAATGCGTGATAAAATCACAAACAAAATAGCGAAAATATTGGTGTAATTGAAGAACCTTTTCAATCTTGGTCATATTTTATATGTATTGCATTATGATATATCATTTGAATGCATTCTGCCACAAAATATGAGTCAGTACCGTTGAGACTAATCTCAAAGGAATCTTCATTCTGCAAAAAAGTTCTGTAAAGGTTAGTCACAAACTTTGAGAGCAATACTAGGTCCTCAGCCTAGGTTTCATACTTTTGAAATCCTAAAGCCAATTCTCAAATATATACTTACACTAAAAGGGAATTTTTGGTCCAAAGGAGATTCCTAGATAGCAAGGCTGAAGCAAAGTTTTCTAATATCATGAGATCGCTTGAGCCATATAGTTATGACTGCTCTTTAAATGACATGGTTGAAAATTTCAACAATACCTTGTCATCTGCTTTAAATACTGTTGCTCCACTAAAGACTAAAAAGGGGTCGACTGACAGAATCTCCCTATGGTTAAATAATAACAGTGTTAATGATATTAAGAGAATCTGTCGGGCAGCTAAAAGAAAATGGAGGAAAACTAGGCTCACAGTTCACTGTAATATATACAAAGAAGCCATGACTGCCTATAACAAAGCAATACGTCTGGCAAGAAAGGATTACTTTTCCAAGATTATTACAGAAAATGAAAACAAGAATACACCTAGCATTCTTTTTTCAACAATTGATCGATTAATTAACCCTACGATGGCTGCTGATCCTGACATTGCGTCCGGTTCCACATCTAGATGTAATGAGTTTGCTACTTTCTTTCAAGAAAAGATATCCAGTATTCGTTCACAAATGTCCCAGGTCAACGTAACTACAGAATTAGATGATCAATGTAGACAAATTGATGCTGTCATGGATTCATTTGAGCAGATTGACACGCAAGCTTTGAGTGAAATTATCTCTCAAATTAAACCCTCAACCTGCTCACTTGATCCCATCCCCACAAAGTTCTTTAAAAACGTGTATGATTGTTTACTTGATGATGTTTTGGAAATTGTGAACTGTTCTCTATCAGCTGGCATATTCCCCACCACCTTGAAATCTGCCATTGTGAGACCAACACTGAAAAAAAGGCATTTAGACAGCTCTGTGCTCAGTAATTTCAGGCCCATATCCAACATCCCTTTTTTAAGTAAAATCCTAGAAAAAATAGTGTGTCTGAAAGATATCAAAATGTGGATGTCCCAGAATTTTCTCCAGTTGAACGATGACAAAACAGAGGCCATTTTGATTGGACCAAGACCTCAAAGAGATGCAATATCAAAAAACCTAGAGCATCTTGGCCTGTGCAGTAATTGGGAAGCCAAGAATCTAGGCGTTATTATAGATAATGACCTAACCTTTGAGCCCCATATAAGAAATGTTACTAAAATTGCCTTCTTTCATTTAAGAAACATTGCAAAGGTCAGACCTCTCCTCCGACAAGCAGATGCAGAAAAGCTTATGCATGCCTTTATCACAAGTCGCCTTGACTACTGCAATAGCCTTCTCTCTGGTCTCCCCCAATAAAGCATTAAAAAACTACAGTTAGTTCAGAATGCGGCTGCAAGGGTATTGACTGGCACAAAAAAGAGAGACCACATTACCCCCACACTCCTTAAACTACACTAGCTACTTGTGCGTTTTAGAATAGATTTTAAGGTTCTTCTTCTTGTTTTTAAAACGATAAAAGGTTTAGCACCAACATACTTAGGTGACTGCGTTCAGGAACATGTGCCTAGTAGAACCCTTAGATCCTCCACTGCTTCTCTCTTAGTGATTCCCAAAGTAAACCGTAAGAGAAGCGATAAGGCGGCTTTTAGCTTTTATGCCCCTAGGCTTTGGAACGGCTTACCAGGCAATATCAAAGAGGCAGAAACTCTTACACTTTTAAGAAACTTCTTAAAACACACCTATTTAAACTTGCCTTCAGTTAGCTTGCTCTGCCTTTTAATTTTAATTTTAATTTTATTTTAATTTTCTTACTTTTAGGCTACTGATGTGTGTTTTTATTATTTTTATTATTTTTATTACCATGTACTAGTCTAATTTATTTATCTTGAAGCTTATTTATCTTTTTAAAGCTGTTTTATCTTTTATTTATTTATTTTTTCTTTCTTTTATTCTGTATAGTGGGGTGAAAGAAGAGGCCAGTAGGGCGCTCAACTTAAAAGTTTGACTAGGGACCGACGGGTTCGTCACTCTGCGGAGTGATTCAAACTGTGGAGGCTGTATGCTGCTCCCACCCATGGGCAAATGAAAATCAAAATGTAGAAAGAGGCCAGTAGGGCGCTCAACTTAAAAGTTTGACTTGGGACCGACGGGTTCGCCATACTGCGGAGTGATTCAAACTGTGTAGTCTGTATGCTGCTCCCACTCATGGGCAAATATACCTCGAAGGAGGGACAAAAGTCCTGCAGCGGAGCTGGCAGGTATATTATCACCCAGAGAGAGAGGCTGTACGGTGCGTAGCAGATGGCAGGTAGCAGGCTGTTTGTGGTAGGAGTGTTTGTTGGAGAGACACCAGTGTACAGAGAGACATCAGTGTACAGACACACCAGTGTACAGAAACCGGGGCTATCTATTCATGCACTGTAGCCTTTTATCTGTTTTTATCTTATTTTCTTTTATATTGTCTTGTAAATGTTCTATTGTCTTGTATGTCTATTTTTCTTCTATTGCTTTTGTTCTGTATTTAGTTTTTTTTTTTTTATTGTTGTGAAGCACTTTGGGCTGCATTTTATGTATGAAAGGTGCTATACAAATAAAGTTTATTATTATTATTTATTATTACACTTCCAGTGGCCTTCACCTTCATTTTCAGAGCATCTCCTGGTCAATTTTCAATTAAATATATGAGTTTAAGGAAAATACGTCTCTATACACCAGTATTTTTGTCATTTGTACTTTTGAATTATTAGATTTCTTGTTTTCGGTTAATCCCATTTACTGTCTTGTGTCCTACCGATGGTAGGTGTCTTCACGAGTTTCCTGGACTCTGTGATGGTGGGCTCAATCAGGGTAGTCATCAGCCCCTCACAGACCTTTAGGAATATGCTGGCTACCTCTCCGTTACCAGTTGGGTCGTCCTCAGTAGAAATGTCATCGGTGACTAATAGGACTGTAGACAGGACACTGGTCACTGTCTGAACGAGTCAAAGAGAACACCAAAGAAGCATTAACAGTGAGTGTAAGAAAAATCTGCATTAACAGTACATGCCCAGAGCCACATTCATATGTTTTGACATATTCAAGTCCCCCGTATGGGTCACATCACACAGTCTCCCGACTCACATTTAATCATGCATAAGTAAGAATTTTGCAGTTTTAAACTCTAGTAAGAAGTCAATCATGAAGGCCTGGAATGAGACTGTGGTGAATGTCATGTCAGTTTGATTATTTCATTTTCATGATATGTCAGTATCTGAGAGATGGACAGTGAAATTGTGCAGCACTAGATGCCACCAGACGTGAACATTTGGCCAGACTCTTTGTTTTGGTAAGATGTCATGTAAAATTCTTTATGAAGGTGAGATGAAAACGTTTCTTTGTAGCTTTTTTTATATGAATTATTGTGTTTTTAGTCTTTCAATCCAACCCCATAACTTTATTATTTTAACCCAACCCCAGAACAAAAATAAATTATTTCAGACAGACATACGCACCCACACACAGACACAGACACACACGCACAATGTCAGGTTCTTAGCTCCTAATACTCACCCCTGCAGGTAGAACAATACCAGGGTGCTTCCCTAAATCCTTGCTGATTCCCTTAAGGAAGGTTAACTCAGCCGTCTGGCCCTGCAGAAAGAAGTGGAGTAAAAGCAGCTGTAACCTGCTGTATTTTGCACTGTTTTAGTGCTTCATGGTCAGATATAACTTCAGTTACCAACTCACCTTTGAAGGGGTTATAGAGTCAATTATTTTCTGCACACCTTTAAGGAACAGATCAATGATATTTGAAAGACAGAAAGAGAGAGACACAGAGAGAGATAGAGAGAGAGAGATTAATTACCAAACATTAAACAGACTTTTCTTTGATATTTTCTTTCTGAACTTTGCATGAGCCATCCCACCCACCACTTACTCTGGCACACGGTAACCCCAAACTCCCAGGTAAATCCAGTAGAGGCCATGTACCTCTCCGCGCAGGTGCAGTAGAAGCTTGCTGGAGTGTTATAGCACACAGTATGAAGGCCACATGAGTTTGGAACACACTCATCGATATCTGCAAGACACAACCCATATACTCACATATTACACACCTTCAGCTAACCCACATCCATTCTCAATCATGACAGTGTCCGGGGTGTTCTGACCTTCACAGGGCTCCGAGGCGTCAGCCAACAGGCTATTTAGGTAACCCTGCTGACAGTCGCAGATATACGACCCAATACTGTTGGTACAGTCGCCGTTGGAACCGCAGATGGGGGGGTCCTGCAAACACTCATCTATATCTGTGGAAAACAAATGAGTTACGGCACAGCTTGGAGCTCATAGTTTTAGGTGAACAGTTAGCGTATGAAATGTCATCACTTCCAGAACTTTTAATAGAGGTACCATACTTTATTTTATATTATCCCTGTAGAGGTGATCTGTTCTTTAAGGTAGCACTGTATTCATTCATAATGTAATAGGGCATTCTTTAAAATAGGGCATTCCTATTATTGTAGTACAGTAGTGTGGGAACTGGGTTTGTAATTCAAAGGTTGTGAGTTTAATTCTCAGGTGGGGCACTGCCAATGTACCCTTCAGTTACCAAATCTGATTCTGAACTGCGTCAGTAAATATCCAGCCATATCAATGGATTTTGGATTGTCTGCTATGAAAAGAGCGTCTACTAAATGTCAAATGTATTATGATTTATTATACTCGGTGTATTACTCTAAATGTAGTTATGCAGCCTGGCTGTGACTCATCCATTATAGAGAGTGAAACATTTAAACTAAGTTCAGATTTATTTTGCTTCCACTAAAACAAAAGAAATCCCAAAGCTTAGCAGCAGGGACCAAGCTCCAGATGCCTTAAAAATGGAATATACTCAGGCCTGCTGAATGTACAATCATTAGCAGACCATGGAGTCATCATTACATCAGCGTCTAAAATCAAAGAGCCACGCAGCAACACCTGGTCAAGTGCATTTTAATTACGTGCACAGTGAGTGAGAATATTGTTCTTTTTCATAAGTGATTTAGCAACACTCTGAGAAACACTGACCTAGACAGGGGTTTGTGACACTGATCATTAAGGCGGTGTAGAAGACGTCGTAGCCCTGTTGACAGGCGCAGGTATAATTCCCAATAGTGTTGGTACACGTGGAGTTGGGACCGCAGATGTCCAGCGCACACTCATCGATGTCTGTGGGGGATAAGGCCATAGTTAGAGCAGCGACTGGAGAAATTGTTTTAACCGTCCCTGCTACCTGTGACTGCTAACACTGCCGCCGCGCATTTAGCAGCTCAATTGGACATCACGGGAATTCTCTTCATTTGGATTGCTCCTACTATTTTTACATCAGATTACCGGAAGTCTTCTTGGGTAAGGCATAAATCCGGAGTTTGCTATCCCTGCTTAATCAGAATTTGATAATGTGTTTATTACTTTGGTTTTAAGATGCAGAATGGACCATGAACTGTTGCATGGAAGTTGGTTTTACAATGCCAGCATTGCGATGTTCAGCACTTTACTTCAGATTTGCCTTGATATTTTAGTCATGTTGATCTTAGGGATGTGATGTCGACTGGGGCGTAAGTACATATATCCGGGTCATCAGTTGAGCACCCCCCTTCCTCAGTGTTTCATTGACCAGCCCATTACATGTCAAGAGCACTCAACAGTGAAATATGGCATCCTATATTCACCCCTTCCATATCTACTGGCCCTTTAGTTGTTTTACTTTGGAGCCAAGTTTTTTAGTCAATGAAGAATCCGGCCGTGTGACCTTTGTCACATGTCTCTCGCTCTCTCTCACTCCCCATTCTTCCTGTCACTCTACACTGTGCTATGAAATAAAAGATCAAAAGCCCCTAAAAATGTTTTTCTTTTATTATTATTATATTATTATTTTTTATTCATATAAGGGCAGTGTATCATCTATAACCAAAGTACTCACTCACCATTGCAAGCAGGGGACTGAACTTTTCTGTTGTCAAAGTTTCACATTTTTTAAAACATGTACTGCGTTCTGAGAAACAAAATATGTGGGATTTCACACTGACTGCCACTGTCTTTAAATGTAAACACAGAGAGAGCATAGACTAAATAACACAGGAAAAGCAGACAACATGCAATCAAAATTTTGGGCATCCTGACCTCGGCAGGGGTTTGAAGTATTAGCCATGGAACCCTCGGGGAGAACAATGAAACCTTGGTGACAGGTACAGGTGTGCGCTCCGACAGTGTTGGCGCAGTCAGCATTGGGACCACAGATATCGGGTTCCTCCACACACTCATCGATGTCTGTGGGAGATTCACACCAGAGTTACAGCTAGGCTTGGTGCACCGATATTCATTAGTGAATATTTATCACACAATATGATGTTTACCAAAAGTCACCAAATAAAAAATTATCAAATCAATGAAACGCAATTATTGTGGAATAAACTGACTTATAGCCTCTCACAGTGACCTGACCTTGACAGGTGTTTGAAAGGCTGGCTCTGGTGTCATTAGGTGTCTGGTAACCCTGGTGGCAGGAACAGTTGTAAGCGCCAACAGTGTTCACGCAGTCCGCATTGGAATCACAGAACGTGGTGCTTTTCCCACACTCGTCAATGTCTGTGGAAGATTGAAGGCATAGTCACAGCATAGTTCATTGATCTAAGCATCTCCTGGGTCCTGCCCACACCACAATGCAACCCCAAGGCATAGCTGTAGCTACTCTCAACTTATTTATTTATTTATTTATCAATCAATAAATCAAACCTTATTTATATAGCACCTTTCATACAAGTAAATGCAGTGCTTTCCATGTAAATGTGATTGACAGGCAAATATCCAAAAAACAAATAAAACAAAAAGAAGTAAAACAATAAAACAATTTAGTATCTCTTATCAAGAGTACCTTACAGGGACATTTTGGTAAGATGTGTTCCATGTTTATACAGGACCCATTAGATCAGAAATGCAGATAACTCATGTCCAAATTCATCATTCTAAGAGAAATATGTCTGCATAATGCTAATGTGGAAATATATTCTAATATGGACCAACATTACTCGTATTGTTCTTTGAACAAAAAGAAATCTAGCTAGCTATAGCTAAGTGGGAGGCATTGGAATCTTTACTTTGAACAGCCTGGACAATAGCCAGCTAGATAGCTAGAATTTTTAGAGGGATTATTTACCCTATTTACCTGATCAGTTAATAATGTTTATATTTATTTTTAATGCAACTGTTTGCACAATAAGCACAAAGCGAACACGTGACTTTTATTCTCATGGCATTCATGGCTATTTCTGACATCAGGGGCTCTATCTTGACAATCTTAGTGCATGGTCTAAAACGCATGCAAGTTAATTTACGGCGTGTCCAACTCAATTATTGCTAGTTCAAGGGCACATATTTTGAGCATAAGTATGGCGCAAGGTGCAAATGGGCTGACACATTAATTATAGGTGTGTCTTGGGAGTAACATGCAATAAACCTTCTTTGAGTGTTATCTCCCATTCCCTTTAAAAGCTACCTGCATTTGCCCATTGGCAGATTGCTAATTTAATGGCAGATTTAAAAGAGCGATTTACAGCTGGGGAAACCTAAAAAAAAATGCATGCGGCTTAATTTAGTTAAAAACACCTGCAACAGCTGAAAATAAGCTACCAGAATATGGCTTCCATCCCACCTTAGACAACGCCAAATTAGCGTTCTTGTTTAACGAATTTCATTTGATTATACAATGAACAATGAAGCATTGTCAAACATCAATTCCATGAGGCTGTTCTCACAGCAGTCAGATCACAGGCAATGCATTTCACCTAGCAAATTCAAGCTTCAATCTAAGGTTCATATTACGTGCATTCTAATATTGATTAATAACATAATAGAGTTATTTTGCATTAATGATTACACTAAACTGTCAGGTTCGGAGCCCATAGGTTTATGCATATTTCGCCTTGTTTTAGCCTATAATTTCCTGCTTATGAAAAAAATGACCAAATGCTTTTTACTGGCAACTTAATGTTTTAAACAAGCCCACTCTCCCGGGATTCCAGGGACAATGTGCAACTATTGCGGAAGAGAAAAAATTTTATTTTTGGAAAAAATATTAATCCCTATTTCACAATGTAATCATGATATTTTTATCCATGCTTGTGTGCACACCTGTGTGTACAAGACAGGAAGTGTAAGCACATTTTGCACACGCCTATTGTATGTAGACACACTTATAGGCTATGCGCTGTTAAAATAACATGGAAACAACTGCGACATGACTTAAGACCAGGTTTGTGGTGCTTTTAGCGCAAGCGCTTTCTGCTGGCTCAAGATAGCAGTAGGCCAAAAATGATCCTGGCCACACCTCATCTTAAGACCAACCCGCCCAGTTCACTTGCTATGGGTGCAAGTTCACTTGGTATTAATCAACGTGAGCGCTGGGAGCTAAAATGACACCTGCGCTGGTACTAGCAAAGACACTTGCGTTTGGGTTAGCGCTGCTTAGCGCCGGGTGTAAGATAGGGGCCCAATGTGGTTTTAAGAGGGTAAGTAATCCCACTAATCATGAAAAGCAACTAAATAAGAAAAATTAACAGCTTGTTAAAATGCTGGGATTGCAGTTGTGGTTGGAAACGTAAAGCAGCATACACAGGGGTCCCCCAGGGCTGAGTTTGGGGGACCACTGCTCTACACTGCAGTATTGTTCCATTAACAATATAGCGCATACAACAAGAAATTGCTTCTGATCATCTCCAGGTGGTACTGACTGGTGGTATTGCATGACACCTTCAAACTGCTTATAATATTTTCTTAACACACAGAATGGGTGTGGATCTTTCCCGTACCTGCACAGCCATAGGATTCTTAACTGGTAGGAGGTCTGTTGGTAGAATGTATCCATCAACGCAGACACACTTTCCTTCACCCACGCATTTGGCAAGCGGTCCACAATCAGCCAGGCTGCAGTTACTATGGCCTGTACAAACAGATTACACACAATTAGTATTGAGCAACACCAGGGTGGTTGTCTAACGCAAACGCAGTGGTTTCCCAACGTCAGTCCTGGGGGGGCCTCAGGATTGACGTTGGGAACCACTGGTCTAGCTCAGTGGTCGGGGAACTGGGCTTGGGTTTGATACCCAGGTGGGGGACTGCTGTTGTACCCTTGAGCAAGGTACTTAAAATGGCTTTGGTAAATATCTAGCTGTATAAATGGTCTGTATGTTAAAAAAACATAAGCTGTGTGAGTTGGTCCGGAAAAGTGTGTCTGCTTAATTAATGTAGATGTAAATGGCCGGTTGTTTTTACAGTTCAGCCATTTCACCTGGCCCAGGCAATGCCCTGTTTATGGTGTTCAGTGTAATGGTGTGGAGCATACTTACGGACAGCATAGTTAATTGTGGTGGGTAAATTTGGCAGAAGATACACAAAGAATCCTTCTGAGCAAGCCCGAACCTTCAGGTCGTTGATATAACGATAGTTGCAACGTGCTACCCACACCGCCACGTATACGTATCCCGTCACAGTCCCATCCCCTAGCTTTGGGTGACCGAAGCCTATACGTGCGCACTCAGCTGCTCCACAGTATACAGAACAATGTTCAGTTAGCCTATCCCCGCCGATCCCTGAGAATCGTGTCCATTTTCCAGCCAGGGCCTGATCACTGAGTGAGTATCCGGGAAATCCGAAAGATGTGAAACCAGCGTTGCGCCACGGGCCAGTCACCACGGTGTGATTCTCACAAGGGTCTGTTTGAGAAGACAACAACAAATAAAAGACTCAGGCCTGGATTCATGTAACATCTGAACATAACTTGCAATTAAATTTAATTTTGGCCATCACTGCGTTTGCCATTGCAAGTGTGTCTGTGATGAAAAACACAAAACTGTGCTCGTAATTGCGAACGAAAGTTACAAACAAATATTGATTGAATCTATGGCCCCCTTTAGAAAGGAAATCACTGAAGATGCGCACACCCTCAATTGCGTTATAAAGGCTTATTAAGCGTCAAGCGCTTGTTTATAAGAGCCAGAGTGCCCGTAATTATCTCTTTTAAAAGAATGAATTTACCATCCATTGTGTGTTGTAGAAAACCCTATGGGATGATATGAGAGATGAAATATGATAAGTACTCTTATTTAGCGTTACCTAGTGTATTTATTTTGCATTACAGTCAATTAACTGCATCCATGAAAAAGCAATCCAGAAACTTTTATTACACAGATTGGACTAAAAGATTTAAATGTTTTACAAACTATAATGCAAATTGCCTTCACCCGTAAACTGATATTAATCCGCTGGTAACCAAGGAAGACATAAGTTCAAATGAATCAGAGTAACCCCCCCCCCCCCCCCCCCCCAAAAACAAAAAAAAAAGTTTATAATTATAATACTCACCAAATTCTGCACCATAGCTGCTTCCAAAGAGGCAGAGAACCCCTATAATGAGAAAGGAGTCAGTGGAGCAGACTCTGAACATTACAGCACAGATCAATCCTTCAATGTGTGTGTGGTAGAACGTGTGTACCCTGCTTTACACGAGGAAAAAACAAAACGAGTATCCTTCAGGAATTATTGCATCGCCATTAATCCTATTCCCAATTCTTCAACAATGATGCAAAATATGCCTTGCTCACCCAGTAGCTGTAAGACGCAACAGTGATTCATAATCACTGATTCCTCATCGGCATTGATCCCCACGGCTGCCAAAAGTATAGTCAACTCTATAGAGGAACAAGTACAGAGGGTCATTCTCGATAGCACTGTTGTCGATTTGCATCGGCCATTTAATGCATATTAGATAAACAGTACAGCCAGGACTGATTTGTATTTGCCAGTTTGGACTGAATTACATAAACAAACTGTACCGGATGTGCATGGTCAAGGCCTGAAGGTCACAGCTTCTGGAGGGCAGGTGTGGCTTCACACATCAGGGGGAGCTTCCGTCACACTAATACAAAGGGCTGCTGTTGCTGGGTGGTGCTCCGGAGGTCCAAAAACCAAGCCTGCTAGGGGGGCCCCCCGAAAAAATTGTTATTTCTCCGATCTAAATATGTGCATTTTGAGACATTTGCAGAGCAAAAATTGGATAACAATATAGCTTTAAAACCATGGCAGTGGGCAGGAGCGTACATGATCTGTCAAGCATTAATAAAGGAGAATCGGGTTAAATGTTGCAATGAATGATCCGCACTACAGTCTGGAAATACAGAAGAGGCAAACACAGTGTTACAACATGCCCCACGCGATCGGCGCTATCGTTTCTAGACTGCTTTGATTGGGGGGGGGGGGCATCAAGGGGGGAACAAAGGAACGATGTAGCGGGGGTCTGGGGGTCTTCCCCCATCACATTTTAGCCCTCCTCCACCCCCTTATTGGCGGACAAATTTATCAATGTTACGTTTCTGTCATGTTTATGCCACATTTCATGTTTAGTTTGTCAGTTTATTTTCAGTTTATGTCATGCTTGTGTTCTGTTTATGTTACGATGCAGTTCATTGGTAGCATACACATTTCCATGTTTTTCTGCAGCCTTGCATTCATGCTGTTTTCCCTCTCTCTCTCTTGCTGTCACTCAGCCTTCCCTAATTGTTTCATTTTCCCGTGTCTATTTACTAATCTACTAACATTAGATCAGGATTGGGTAATACTAACTCTCTAACCATGTGTTCATGTTTACCTTACGTTTCTTGTGCATGTTATTTACTAATTTACTAACGCTAGGTCAGGATAGGTTTATTACTAACGATTACTAATTATCTTGTTACCCTCGTCAGCCTTCCACACCTGATTCCCCTTCGCATGCTGCTCTCAAGCTAAGTGTCTGCACCTGTCTACACCTGCATATAAGATCAGTGTTCATGTCTTGTCTTTGCGAAATTGTTGCCTGTTAGTTTACTACTGTCACTTTTGAGCGCTATCCATTGTCTGACTTTTGTTATTGATCCAAGCCTGTTTTCTGACCATTGTTACTGCCTGCCTATCCTTTCTACTGCCTGTTTTTTGACCACGAGTTTTGCCTGCTGTCTGTTTGTACCTCTGCCCCGCGGATAGGACTTCGGTCTGACTCCTGCAACGTCCCACGACCTACGAACTCTGCTTAACCCCTGAATTGTACTTCTGCTCCGCTGACAGCTACTCTGGTTTCTGAACTTGTGCATGGTGTACCGATTCCGAGACTGCCTTCTCCCTCGGTACTATACTTTGGTTTTTTTTTCTGGATTTTTCTGTGGATGAACTTTGCTTGTGTGACTACGATTTTTGGATTTCCCCCATAATAAAGCCCTTGCGGGCATTTATTATTACGTCCGTGTTCTGAGTCGTGCATTACGGGTCCAACCCGCACACACCCGTCTCAATCAATGCCTAATTAAATCAAATTATTATAGAATCTTACATAGAATCTTAGTGTTCCGACCAAGTTTATTTTCTCATATTTACCACCCCTTAGAGGAAAGTCTTTTCTCTACCTATATTACAACACTTGTTTTTTTCTTTTTTTCAACATATAACTTTTTTTTTTGTTTGGAGTACTGCGATTCACAATCTGTTAATTTTATACACATTCCAACATGCTACATGAGATCACAACATCAGTCTTCTGTTTCTTTCTGCGAAAAACACACCCATATCAACAGCCGACGTAATAAGGCCTTCTCCTGAGCAAGAATAACCAGGCTTTTCTTTCGCCCGTGCAACATGGTGCGGCGGAAGGGGGGTTAAGACGCGAGACAACGTGGAGAAAGAACTTTCGCATGCTGCAGATGAAACTCCAGTAATATCCAACTTCCAAACAGTCACCTACACATGGGAATGACATTGGCTGTGTTTATCCCACACAAATCTATAACCCACTGTTGCCCTGTGTCTCTAGTTTTATAGTAGGCTATATGTATGAATCGTCAGTAGCTCTAATAATGATGGCTCTAGTGTCCAACATCATATTATCAGATTTAATTTTTTCTGGACTTGGCTTGACCCAAGCCTATAGAACCGGCCCCGGCACTTACCTCCGCACGGGTCAGTTTCTGCTTGCTAGTGGCATGTGTTGAAATTCTACTATTTTATAACAAGACAATGATTTAAATGATAGGCCTATATGTTTGAAATATGTGGTGCTAAAAAAAAAAGTGCACTTACGTGGTGCTAAAAAACAATTTTATTAACTTATTTAAACAAACTTTCAACTGTTCCTGCTACTCACACAGGGGAAGTACCTTGCTATGATACGTAAGTGAAAACAAGTACGGAATTCCTGCTCCGGTGCAAAAAAAAATCCTGACCTCTGTGACCTCAATGGTGGCTACGGCCATGGCCTGGTGTGTGCTGTGTGTTCAGTCTCTGTCCCTCTAACAATTCTGGTGGGACGTCTCCTACATAAAGCTTCAGATCACCTTAATTAGTATTCAGAGGTGCTCTCTGACATGTACAGCAAGAAGGACTGAGTTTACTGTACATAGAGATTGTAAACAAGGTCTTTGTCACCACATTTAGGGCCTGATTTACTAAGACTTTTAGCATGTGCAAAACCTTTTAGCACACGCAAAACAAATACCATGACCAATGATGGTCATGTTATTGGTTTTGCGTGTTCTAAAATGTTTCGCACATGCTAAAGGTCTTAGTAAATCAGGCCATTGGAGTATTGTTTGGGCACCACATTTTAAGAATGACATCCATTTCTTTAATAGCCTATATCTTTCACAAGATCACACTGGGTGGAACCAGAATTTTGTTGCTCACACTGGGTGGCCCTGGCAATGTAAAAAAGTCTGATTTGTTAAACTAATTTTCCCATGGTGACTCAGCCACTCAGGGAACACAAAGCAGACATTTTGTGACAGATTACTGATCCGGCTGAGGTGAAGTGGGAGGGATATATTTAGCCTCTCATGCTGAGGGGATGACGTGATAACCAGACTGAGAAATTAACCCCTTTTATTAAGTTCAGTAAATATCATATTACAGTCGTTACTTATTCAAAATCATGATACCTCAGGTGACCTTAAGCTGCCATTGGGAGTACTTTTCCCTTTGTAACTTTGCAATATGGAAAAGGCTTGCTGCAATGCAAATGATGAAAACAAATTCAGGATCGCAGTTTGGGAGAATGCAGGCAAGCACAATGCAGTCCTTACCTTGTGGAACTCCTGGGCACATTCTCTGGGTTTCATCCGGACGATGGGGCACATCATTGTATTAAATACAATTTAATACAATGATGAGACTTCCTCAGCTGCGTATGTCTCTTTTCGCAATACAACGGATTATCAACTGATGTTACTTTTTCAAACGTACAAAAAAAAACCACAATATGGAACTTGGATGTCACAAAGCCTGATATCTCAGAACTTTTCTATGAACAGATTATACCGTATAGTTATAAATTCTCCAAATTATACACTGCCTGGCCAAAAAAAAAGTCGCACACTCTAATATTTCGTTGGACCGCTTTCAGCTTTGATTACGGCGTGCATTCATCGTGGCATTGTTTCGACAACCTTATGCAACATCACAACATTTATTTCCATCCAGAGTTGCATTCATTTTTGGCCGAGATCTTGTATTGACAACGGGAGAGTCGAACCACTCCGTAAAGTCTTCTCCAGCACATCACAAAGACTTTCAATGGGGTTACGGTCAGGACTCTGGTGGCCAATTCATGTGTGAAAATGATTCCTCATGATCCCTGAACCACTCTTTCACAATTTGAGCCTGATGAATCTTGGCATTGTCGTCCTGGAATATTCCCATTGATGGGATAACCTGGTTAGTCAGTACATTCAGGTACTCCAGCTGACTTCATTTTATTGCTGCATAACGTTGCTGAGCCTAGACCTGACCAATTGAAGCAAAGCCAGATCATAACACTGCCTCCAGAGGTTTGTATAGTGAGCACTATGCATGACGGGTGCAACGGCGACTTTTTTTTTAGCCAGGCAGTGTATATACCTGTTAACCACACATTTGACCAGTACAGTCAATGGTAGATATTTTTGTTACCGATAATTACGTTTACATATATTATTCTGCTGACTAAGTTGTTCAGAAAAAGACCATCTGCATTGTTAAGAACAGCAGAAGGTTTTGTGTTAGAGGGAGAATGTTTTTTTTTTTCTTTCTCCACCTGCTGGCCAACTAGGGTAATTGCAGGCTGCATAGCTGACATGCTCCTGCTAGCTATTACTTGGTGATGAGTGAGGTGCAAGCAGTACATTATTTTGCTCAGTGGAATCTCAGGTGTTGCTAGCGTTGTTTTTCTTAGCTAAACTGGCAGAATACTCAAAGATTTCACAGTATTTTTTTATCTTCCTAAAAACGTGCTAAATACACTGAATCTTTATTGTAAGATGAGATCCCTCATGATGATTTATGTGTCCTTTGTTATCTTTTGGTTCACTTCAGTCCAATTCGTACACCTCAGGTTCATATTCATTATATTGAAATTTATTTATAAGATGAAAATGTGACAAGCATCTATAGCAGGGATCTCACACTCAGATCCTGGAGAGCTACGTACGGTGTCTGTTGGTTTCTGGTGTCTCCCCACACATAAATGCTTAATTTAAGCCATTGATTGGCTAAAGAGTCCAGACACCTTGTTTCCAAGGCCAAAATTGGCTGTTGGGGGAAAAAACAAGAACTTGCAAATTCCACAGTCCTCATACACTACAGTTTGGGACCCCAAGTACATACATTTTAGTTTAGTTTACATTTTCAAAACAAGGCATTTTACAACAAAATGGAAAAGTATTCATTTTATACACACATGCGTAAAGGTTAGATTCAGTACGGTTCAGCTTAAAATTTAACTGAGCCAAAGGTATCCATCTCTGATTCAAAGTGATTTGAGATTAATAGTGAATGAATAAGTGGGACCCAAGAACCCCATTCAACCCTTTGATGATGATTATGATTTTTGTTCTGTCAGTCCTTACCCACGTTGGAAAGGATTTTTGCATGTTCCATAAGGTGGCATGCATAACACCTCCATGACAAGGACAGCATCATTCCTTTTAGTCATAACAAAAGGCATCTGAATTCAAAAACTGAAAAAAATACAAAAATTTCAATATTTTATACAGCTTACTACCTGTGCAATTACAAATTTCTCTGTGAATCTATTTACAAATGCATTCATGCCAGATGAGCCGTGCGGTATATGTAATTTCCCTACGGTCTAATTACATCACTTCATGAACTTCATATAGTATGACCAAAAGAGGACTCCTAATGGCTTTTTCATTTTTAATGTGCACTATTTGCAGTTTAATAAAAATGTCTTCATTCCTCAGCCACTTGTTTGGCACATCTATGCCCTGGCCACTTCCTCGAGTGTGACCCAGCTTTCCTGAAAGAAATGACAAAAGTGGCGTGACTTCCTATATTCTGTACCTCAGCAAAGATAGACCTAACCATAGATATAGAAACGTAGATATGACATATCATTTAATGTAATAGTAATTTGGAATTCTGAAATGGAACAATTTGGCAGCCATATTACCTGGGTACAGCTATAATAGGAACCTATGGCAAAGTGTCATGTACTTTCTAATCCACTGTGATGTCATAATCGGGTCTCAGAAGCCAGATAGCTGATGATTGGCTCATAGATATAAAACCATGGTTACTGGCCACCATCTTGCTGGGTATGGTCTCAAAGATTGTGCCACTAACTATGACATATGTCACATCTATGGTTCTATATCTATGGTGCCTACTGTCTCACCTTACCTCAAAACTGAAGTGAAATAGCCTGCAATAACAATCAAGTGAATCCTTATAAGTTGAAGTGATGTAATATACTGGGCCCTCCAGAAGTATTGGCATATATATATATATAGTACTACAGAAGTATTATACTATATGCATTTAGCTGTAGAACTCAATACACAGTTTTCAGTGAACCACATCAGTTATTACCATCAACAGATTTCCAGTGTAGCCTTACCCTTCATTTCTGAACAGTAGATACGCTGATAGGGGGACCTTTGCTTCCTGAGGGCTCCTTTGTTCTAAACAGACATGAGAACCACCTCTTGTACTCCTCTCGCACCTACACAACACATGGACCAATCAGCAGTGTCCAGCAACATTCAATATATAACACTGACTCCATGTTTAGCACTGTGTAACAACCCCTTCACCAACCGTAAAGTAAATAGTCCCAATGCATGAGAGGGTTCGGTCACCTCTTTGTTAAGCAAGCAGTGAACGATGAAGAGGAAGGTGCCCTGCTGTGAGTTGAGGATGATGAAGAGGTATTTTAACAAAATGCTGCTCTGATAAAATCCCAGGATCCAGGCACAACCCAAAACGAAAAACTGGGCAACAATTTTGAAGATAATCAGCCTGAAAGAAAAACAGCGACAGGCAAATCTCAGCGACATCTCTCTCAGTCTCCATATCCATGAGCTATGTATGCAACCCAAGCATGAATCAAACAGGAACTCACAAAACACATTTGCACAAACACCGACACTTCCATGAAGATTGACACACGCAGGGGCAGGTACACACACTCACCTGGTGTCTCTCGACTGGGAGACGTCACTCTTCATGTTGGCTAGAGTAGGCTGCAGTTTCCAGATGATCACACCAAATGAGACCAGGTTTAGCTGTTTAAATTACACACAAGAATTATATTCCATACAGCAGTTCCTCAATCAACTGCAGAATTTCATTTTAGTTTTTACAATTAGCCAGTCTTCATGTAGCTTATACATTGAGTGTTTCATTGGCCTAAAGCATTAGGCTAATTTTCCTTCAACTGGTACACGTGTTCCTCAATATTAATCTCCAGGCTTGAATCTCGGATTAAATCAGTGTTTTCTTGTCTCTATTGCCTATTTTTGTCTGTGAGCTTTGCTACAACACGGAACTAATTTATTAACATAGCTAGCCAATGACGCAATGTTGACAATATAATATTGTTACAGTCCATTGTCTGCACTGCTATGTAATTCTACGTAATTGTATTGTCGTTGCAGTTCTTTATAAATAAATGTTTATTTTTCATCAGGATTGTCATTATATATCATCATTTAACACTGAATTAAATGCTATATGATTCATAATTAAGTATACTTTTCTCTCAGACAGGAATCTCCCTAGCCCACAATTTCCACAGACTCAAGACATTACTAATGGTGGCTAACTAAAATATTGTAAGAGTAAATTGGAGAGTACACTGAGGACTTACTGTGAGAATAGCACACACCGGACCAATAAAGCTCCAGTGGAAGTCTCTTTCTTTTTTTAACCAGCAACTGAAAGCAAAAGACATTCAGATCCTGTTCACAACGTCTCCATGCTGTCAGTTCACCCATAACCTGGTAATACAAGTGTCACGCACTTCCACCAATAATGGCCTTAATAAAGACCAGGAACTGGACTAAAGTAGTTTTTCCAGTACATTCAGATGATACATATCACAAATTTAAAAAAGAACTCACGCGTCTTTGCTGCCATAACCGTCAGAAAATACCGCTGCAGATATTCCAACCACCACCATGGGAGCTCCGTAGCCAATCAGAAGAAGGTACAGTGCCTTCAGCCCCTCCTTATGGATGATCTGCACTTTGCTCAGGCTCCTTACCAGCAGGAACAGCTGCAGAGTCTCCAGCAACATCCACATAAACCCAGACAGGAAGAGGAAGTGCAGCACACCTGCAATGACTGCACACACCACCTGGGGGAGCCAAAGGAGAGTTATCATAACTATATGCTCACATATGCTATCAGATCTGTATGCTGAATCACACCTGTATACACATATTGTCACACAAAAAATTCAAGCCACTACATCCATGAAAATATATCTCATTCTCATGGACACACACACATAATTAGTTGGTAGTATGCATATCAACGCACACTACGCAGAATAATATGTCTCCTTTGATCTTTGAGTTATTTCAGAACGAAAATGTAGACAGTTGTGGAGTGGACTTTTGTGGTTATCTTCTTAGGGCTTGTTATGGATGTAGTCTGTATGCATTTACAATTTGTACTTGGGCTTAGTTAAGTTGCAATAGCATCAACTCATCTGAGCAATATCTCACCATAAATGGATGGATAAGATTTGTTCAGCCGTCTTCATATAGTGAAGTACAATAAAAAATTAGCATTAAGATTAAGAGTTTTTTCACAAACCTAGCTCATATTCTCAACTCTACTCGATAAAGTATGGGGGGAAAATGCTATGCTATTTCAACGTTCTATTGCCATTAAGGGACTAAACGTAATTGGACAAATTAACATGAACTTAAAGTCATCATATTTAACATTTGGTTGCATATCCTCTGCATGCCAGGACATCCTGGTGTCTGTGACCCAACAATATCAAAAGACTCTTGATATCTTATTTTCTGGTACTCTTACAAGCGATACTACACTGCCCGGCCAAAAAAAAAGTCGCACATTGTAATATTTTGTTGGACCTCCTTTAGCTTTGATTATGGCGCGCATTCGTCGTGGCATTGTTTCGACAACCTTATGCAACGTCACAACATTTATTTCCGTCCAGACTTGCATTAATTTTTGGCCGAGATCTTGTATTGACGACGGGAGAGTCGAACCACTCCGTGAAGTCTTCTCCAGCACATCCCAAAGACTTTCAATGGGGTTAAGGTCAGGACTCTGGTGGCCAATTCGTGTGTGAAAATGATTCCTCATGCTCCCTGAACCACTCTTTCACAATTTGAGCCCGATGAATCTTGGCATTGTCGTCCTGGAATATGCCCATTGATGGGATAACCTGGTCATTCAGTACATTCAGGTACTCAGCTGACTTCATTTTATTGCTGCATAACGTTGCTGAGCCTAGACTTGACCAATTGAAATAACCCCAGATCATAACACTGCCTCCAGAGGCTTGTACAGTGGGCACTATGCATGACTGTGACTTTTTTTTTGGCCAGGCAGTGTATAACCTCTCTGCATTTGAATGGATCTCTATGGGAATTGGAGGGGGGAGACTAGATTAAACCGTAAATTACGCCGCTAGAACAGTATGGATCACGTGGTTGGCTAAATGGCTGAAGGTTTTCAAGGGTCGGAGGTATAAAATGAGCCTCAAACCATCACTCTGCTGCCAGATATGCAGTAGATATGGATGGACCATTTTACGGGTTGTTTCTCCTGACTCATTTTCCTATTGAACTCTATGGAAAAATAAGTCAGGAGAAGAAACCCTTAAAGTGATCCATCCATATCTACTGCATATCTGGCAGCAGAGTGATGGTTTGAGGCTTGTTTGATAACTTAGACCAGGGGTAGGGAACCCTGGTCCTGGAGAGCCGCAGGGTCTGCCGGTTTTTGTTTTCACCTTAAATACAGCAACTACTTAGACCAAATAAACCAGGTGAGGTGAGTTAACTGTGTAATCAACTGCTTTAATTGATCACTTAAGTGGGGAGTAACAATTAAAACCAGCAGACCCTGTGGCTCTCCAGGACCAGGGTTCCCTACCCCTGCCTTAGACCCTTGATGACAACCAACCATGTGATCTAGTATTCCAGCGTAATTTACAGTTTAATCTAGTCCCACCCCCAATTTCCATAGAGATACATTCAAATGCAGAGAGGTTATAGTATCGCTTGTTTGAGTACCAGAAAAAAATAAGAGTCTTTTGATGTTGTTGGGTCACAGACATCAGGATGTCATGGCATGCAAAGGATATAGAATAGAATAATAGACTTTTATTTTCCCGTTAGGGAACTTCACTTGTAGCCACCAGTAACAACAAAAGACATAGACAGTGGGGCAGACCCACAACACACAAACAAACATATCAAATAAAGACATTCAATAGAATCATTGCATTAATCAAACTAATTAAGTGAATTAAAGTGGATTAGCCTACAGCCAAACAGCATGATTAAAAATAGCCTCTGCTGTCCTGAGATGTCCAGTGTTATCAAGCAGTCCAACACACAAACTCCGCCTCCACGACTTTCCTCCATACACGCAGTGCACGGTCTCTGTCCACAGTCAACACGGAGCACCGAACTGCGTCAGCCTCCCCAATCGTCGCTTCACTCCTCCCCTGCATTATCTTCTCCTTCCCTTCCCTGGTGGCCTTTTGAAGATTGCCTGCAGTCCTGGATCAGTCCCGACATCTTCAACTCCAGTGAAGCGCGATGGTAAACTTCGTAGCTGCAGATCCAACGGACATTCCCGAGCTTATGTTGCGAATCCGTCTCCATGGTGACAACCACAAACAAAATTATCCCAACTAGACAATTTGTTAATATTATCAAAATCTCCAGCCCACTTCCCCGTCCCACAACAGACACACAGCACATGAAAAATACAAAAGACAAAAGCCAGACACAACAAAATACACTCAAATTAACAAACACGAACACGAGAGACAGCTGGACTACATGTCGCCATTACAGCGCCACGTGACGTCACTATGCAAACAAACATTAAATATGATGACTTTAAGTTTATGTTAATTTGTCCAATTACGTTTCATCCCTTAAAATGGGGGGGGGTCTATGTATAAAAATGGCTACAATTGCTACAGGTTTCACCCGATATGGATGTAAGAACTGCATAGCAGTCAGATATAAAAAACGGAGCACTGGAAATCCCTAATAGTCTAGAGAACTGAAGTGGCTTGGTGGAGCTCATTTGAATTTCCTGTCTTTTGCGGCATTTGACCAAGACAAACTTCTCACTTTTATTATTAATACATTTATTAATTACATCACATTTACATTCACATTTAACATGCTCTTATCCAGAGCCACTCACAGTCCATGGAAAAAAGGTTGAGGCAATGAAGAGCTGATACCAAATCATTATGGTCACAACCTATAATAGCCGTTAATTCATAACCTGCACTCTGCAGGGTGGGGAACCCCTATATATCCTGCAGTTCTCCAGGTCCAGGGCAGAGAACCCCTGGTCTAACAGAATGGATACTGCACTGGGAATACTTGTGACACAGAAAATAGTTTTTAACAAGGAGCCGTCTTTGGCAGCTGATAACTTTTTAAAAAAAATGTTTTGAGTTGAGGTAAAGAACAAAAGAACCTTACCGCATTCTCAGTGCGAGACACAGCCACCAGGAAGAGCAGGTGGCCCAAGAAGAGGCAGATACAGAGGTGGAGGCGGGCGGTGTTGTTGACCTTAGGGTTCCAACTGCACAGCAGGAATGTGAGGATGGCGACAGCGAGGAAGGCCAGGCCCACACACATACAGAACAGGTTTATCGTCTCCAACAGAGGATCTTCCTCTTCCTCTTCCTGTAGAGACACACAGAGTTCATCTCTGTCCAAGTATCTAGTCATGTGTTCATGTCCTTCTCAGCAGCACCGTGAGACAGCCTACCTGTCCCTCCGTCTGCAGGAGGATGGCGAAGGTGGAGAGGTGGGTACAGCTGCATACTGTGTGAGTCTCATTGGAGAAGGAGGCTGTGCACCCATCCACTGACCACTGTGTCTCCTCCCCCTTATCCTCCCAGTACACACAGGTCATCATCCCAGCCTTTAACTTCTACTGACCAGGACAAGAGAGGGACAGAGTACAGCAGTGTATCAGAGCACAGTGTGTGGGAGACAGAAAGAGAAAGAGAGTGATGTATGTATTTATGCATGTATTTAGTTTCATGCCGAGTTCATGTGTTTCACTGATGTTACACATACATATACTCGCATGTTTCCTATTGGCCCTTGCTTTGCATAGTTAATTAGCATTTTTCCTTAGGTATGTTACGTATGTACTCGCTGGTCTGGGAGTGATGTAAGCCAGGTCCGGCACTTACATTGTATCGTAAGTTGCTCTGGATAAGAGCATCCACTAAATGAAAGTAATACAGTGAAACCTGTAAGGCTGGCACCCAGGGGAGCAATGGAAAATGGCTGTCATGTGCAGGTGACCGCCATTCAAAGGTGACCGCCAAGGCAGGTTTCACAATATTTGTGTATGACCGACACCCATTTCCCCAGCAGTTTTCAGAGCGCCAAAGGCCATGTGTCAAAGATCAAAGGTCTTTTGGCAGTTTTCGAGAAAGTGCCGACCCCTCAGGAAAAAAAAAAAAAACAGATTAAGGCCACGGTTACACTAGTCACTTCAATGCGACGTCTGGCAACCGATATCGCTAGGCTGCATTAAGTGACAGGTCTGGATGCACACAAATCGGATTTTGTCTGCATTGGGATTGGATCTGCCAAACCACTTGGCGAGGTGGCCTAGCACACTTTGAGATCAGAATTGCTTGTAGTCTGGACGTAATCAGACATCTCAAAATGCATTCAGCCGGAAAAACGTCATTAAATACACCCATATTTTAGGAGAGGAGTACACTGACGGTAAAGACGAGGCTCTAGCCGTTCACAAATGTGATTGCATGTGTGCTTTCGTATCGTTTCGCATGTTGAAATTGAGCACCCAGTCGGAATCCATGAAATCATGCACAATATGGTTCCACCAGTGCTGGCTACGTTCGAGAACCCATACCCTCCTCTCCACCGAAACGGCTGTTGCACCCAGAAATGCAATGCTCGCATTAATAGCACGCCTCCGCTGCCGCCTCCTGATTGGTGCACGCCTTGTGCAGGCCCTACCTCGACTACATCTGAACAATCTGAACACAAACCTCACAAACACCTAACGCCATTTTCCAGGAAGTGTTTCAAGCTAGTATTTAAATATTGCGCGGGAGAATGAAATCCGAACTGCGGCTTGATCACAGGAGGTCACATTGAACTGTCAAGTGTGGACGCAACGTAAATGTGACCTGGTGTGATCGGATGTTGGAATTCCAGATTCCAGAAGTCACATGAAGTGATTAGTGTAACCATAGCCTAAGGTGGTTCTCTGAAACACTATAAGAGTTAAGCTGCCATCTTGTAAACCGAGATTTGTGGAACTCTGCTTTGACAAGTGGCTGTCAAATGCATCAATAAATCGACTGTAGGAGAGCAAAAGCATGGCTGCTGACCGCTTTGTGCAGGTGACTGTGATGCAAAGGTAAAATATAGGAAACGTGAAAGTGACCAGCATGGACAGGTGGCCGCCATACAAAGGTTACTGCCAAGGCAGGTTTCACTGCATAATATAAGGAGTGAGGGAGGGTGCATACGCATTGGGTCTGGGAGGACAGAACAGAAGGTTATTTCTGATGGAAGTTACTGAACTCAACACCATGAAAGGCTTGCGATTAGGTCTCTCCTACTCTGACAGGCCAGGTTCTGTACCTTCTTGTGGTGCACAGTGAAGTTCACAGGCTCAGGGAGCTCCATGTGTCTGGTCTTAGGCAACGTGGCGGTGATGATGTCAGAATAAATCTCTGTGACATTTTCACTCTGGAAGAAACTTGGACTCATGAGCTCCTCCATCCCACTGACTGACATCAGAACTGCAGCAGCGGATCCTGGGCCAGAGAGACACTGTTATTCGCCTTCATCATCTTCATCATCACAGGTAATTTCATCATCATCAGCATCACCATCAAAATAAATTTGACACTGTCACCATCACCTTAAATCATCATTACTGGCCGTCAGCTCTTACCTTTGTTATTTTTAGCAATAGCTGCAAGATTGATTGCCATTGTGTTTCCCTTGGCAACTAGAGGAGGTATCTCAGTCATATTCCCTTTAAGGCTCACTACATTAATTTCTGTGAGAGGACAATAAAAATATCACCATGAAGCACAAGTGCAATGACATTTTTATACGTAAACCTATGTTATGCTACTAGGTGGGCATCTGGCTCTGTATTTTACTGTGTGATGCACCCTGTAATCTGGAATTCAATCCTGATCATGCCAGTGCTAACTGTTGATGGCAGTGTGCAGTTGGCTATAGCATTGCTCAGTGAAAGATGGTTTCAGGTATAGCAAGAATGTCTGTCTCATGTAGTGGACACTGGATGTATGCCTGCAAATAAAGCTTCAACCCAATGACCAAGCAGCTCAGCTGGTGGACTGCGTAGTGAAAAGAAATGGTGGATGGCATTACGCCCGCCAGATGAAAGCGTCCTTGCCTCAACCAAACGTGTGGAGGACTGGTCTATGATTCTGAATACAAACTGGGACAAAAACAGGTTTTGAATAACTAAACATGCTACGTAGCCACCCATTGACTCCTACCCATCGTTGGTGTCTTCACTGTTTTCCGAGACTCTGTATTATTTTCCTGTGACTCCGGCTCAATGAGGGTGGACACCAGCCCTTCAGAGATCTTCAGGACGATGTTGGCTGTCTCTGCCGTGCCACCCTTTCCCTCCGTAGGGGGTATGTTGCCTGTGACAGACAGGGCCGTGTTCAGGACACCTGTGACTGTCTGACAGAGTCAAAGAAAACAGTCAACTAACAATTAATGGGAGAACTTAGCAGCGAAAGTATAAAAATCTGCATCTGCAGTACACTCCCAATACACTTTGGCACTCATACAGATGGATGTTCACTGTAAGTATCTTGCTTAAGCAGCCTGTGTCTCCAGGATGTCTCAGGAGTGTCGCAGATTTAAGGTTCTACAAAACCGACCAAAACCTTTCAGGAGACGACACCTACTGTACATCCAATTAAATGTTTACGCAGTCTGGTGGGGGGGGGGGGGGGGGGGGGGGGGGGGGGTCTGTCCCACAACACAATTAAAACATAAAACCATTTAACAACAGCAAAAATAATAATCTGAGAACCCGGGTACTAACCTTTTCTGGCAGAATGAGATCAGGGTTGTTCTCCAAATCCTTGTTAATTTCGCTGAGGAAGAACATCTCACGTGACTGGCCCTGCAAAGGTAAAATAGTGACCTTCTGTATCTGCCGATATCCTTTAGTGTCCTCTCCACAGTCAGGTTTTCTTCAGTTACCAACTTACCTCAGGAGGGGTTAGAGAGGCAAGATAGTCCTGTGAACCTAAAGAGAGAGATCATTCATATATGAGAGGGAGAGAATCTAAATACTGAAGAAGGGGACAAAGGTTCATGAACTCTGCTCACAAATCATCCCATCCACCACCTACTCAGGCACACGGTTATCCCAGACTCCCAGGCAAGTCCAGAAGAGGCGATGTAGCCATCCGCGCAGGTGCAGTAGAAGCTTGCTAAAGTGTTGAAGCACGCAGCGTTGGAGCCGCATGGGACTGCGACACACTCATCCATATCTGTACGACACAACCCACATACTCAATATCACACCATCTGCTAACCCACATCCATTCTCAAATCCTGACAGTGTTAGGGATGCTCTGACCTTCACAGGGGCTTGAGGTGCTGGGCACGGAGCCAATTACATGGTACCCCAGGTGACAGGTGCAGATGTGACTCCCATTAGTGTTGGTGCAGTCAGCATTGGGGCCACAGAGGTTGGGGTCCTCTGCACACTCATCGATTTCTGTGGAAGATGGAAGACAGGGTTACAACGGTTATTATGTGATAGGGGGTCACTTCCAAACTCTTTTCTACTTCATTTAAAAGAGAGACAATATTTCATTTTCTGTTACAGGAAAACATTCCCACTCTGAGTATGTACTGTATGATAGAGAAGCAATTATTTAATAGATTTTATTTAACATCCTACAGTCAGCTGTATTCTTTGTTAATGTGTCTTCATTACATTAGGGGCATTAGGTATATGCTCTTATCCAGCGTGACTTACACAACTTCTTGCATTTTTACAAAGTACCCATTAATTCAATTTATTTATTTTTTTATTCATAAATTTGCAAAGGAATCTCGGGGATGAGCACATCCAATTCCCACCCCAATCTGGAATCGCTAATCGTCTGCAACCATAGCTGCGTACATTGCGCAGACCCCACTGCCGATTCAGGAGTGTAGACATCCATGGTTCTCCTCCGAAACACGCGGTGTCCCCTACCTGCTTCTTTTCACACCACAGACTACAGCTAATCCTGCATAGAGTGGAGTTGGAGGAAGAACTTTCATATGCAGCTCTGACTGAAATCTACGGGCACCGGATCAACCAGCAGTGGTCGCTAGATAGCACATGGGACCCTATCCGACTGAACCCTTCCATTCCCTGGGCAGCACAATTGCCAATCACCCTAATGAGCAACTGGCCACAGTCGGCACTGGCACGGTCCGGATTCGTCGACACCCAAAGTATCACACTCCACTCACACAGTGCCACCAAGTCAGATATCAAGGTGTAAATATCCATCCATCCATCATTATCTAACCCGCTTATTCCTGGTCAGGGTGGCGGGGGGTGCTGGAGCCTATCCCAGCATGCATTGGGCGAGAGGCAAGAATACACCCTGGACAGGCCGCCAATCCATCACAGGGCACACACACCATTTTGTAGAGTGCTATCTATTATTAGAGTGCTATTCCTCTTCAAGCTACCATACTTGTATGAAACTCTGATTCTAAGTTAACCAACCTTAAATTGAACCAAACCAATACCAAAGATCGGAGCTGGCTACTACAGACCCAGCTTGAATTTGAACGCAGCCAAATTGCTACCTAAACCAGCGGATATGGTGAGTGTAACCGATTGTATTCTCCTGGTCATGAAGTCTGTGTATCTGCCTCTGAAGGGTAATCATAACCACTAGACCTGGGTTACTCAATTCCAGGTCCTGTGGGCCACAGTGACTGCAGGTATTTGCTCTAACCATTCACTACACCACCTGATTTCACTAATGAGCTTACTTCCTGAACAAAAGAGGTGAAATAATTTGTGAAATCAGGTGGATGATTGCAGCAAATACCTGCAGACACTGTGGCCCGCAAGACCAGGGGCCTCATTTATAAAAAATACTTTAGATCAAATTTGAGCTTACGTGTGGCGTACCTCGAAAATCACGACAAAGTAATGATTTATAAAATTTCAACGTGACTCCATTTGTCCGTGGAAATGGTTGTAGCTTCACGTCAGGTCTTCACTTGACGTACGCACATTAACTGCTGGGTACGCCGAAGTATAGCAGGCTTGAGAGCCGCACTTGAACGCTTATTGGTGTTCTTTCTATTAAGTTTTGATTAAATGTACGTGACCAGTTACCCTGAAGCCCCACAGAAAGCGGTGAAATATCCTGGCATCGCCCTCGCCTCTCACAATCGGTCGCTTGTGGGCGTGTGTTCTATTTTTTAAAACACCGTGTTTGTTAAATTATATCGGTCGGATTCTATTCTGAACCCCACACAGCAATAATTAACGATAATTCTCCATGAGAGGACTAGGAGTGGGGAAATAAAATTTGAAAAAGGCAACAATTTATAAGTCGGATCTTTAATTTAGCCCCAGGGCGCAATTACAGAGCTCATTCACGTGCGTTCAATTTGAAGTTAATTTGATATTTATAGATGGAAGTACGTACGACAGACGTACAATGTTAACAGTCTTAATAATGCAATATAGAGTGTGTGAATATTTGGATACAAAATGGGAAGAAGTGAAAACAGCATACGCATCTCAACATCAGCTCAACATGTTGAAATGCATATGCAGGTCTGAAGTATTTACACTGCTGCATCTTTCCAATTTAATCATTTTATATGCATAATATATGCATATAATCCCAGCACATCTTCACCAATAACTTGCTTGAAAATTATTCTAAATGTATTAAGGCAGTGGTTCTCAAGTTCTGTCCTGGGGCCCCCCTGTGGGAATTTTGACAAACTGTTAATTTTTCTTAATTGTGCATTTTCATGTTTTTAGGGATTATTTACCCTCTTAAACCAAATTACGTCAGAAAATAGCTATGCATGCCATGTAGAATATATGTCTCATGTTCACATTTTGCTTATTGTGCTATATTGCAAACAATTTTATTAAAAGAGATAACAAAACTGATCAAATTAAAGACTGAAGTGAATCAATAGGCTCCTAATTGGTGAAAGTGTGCATGGACACATGGCCAGTAAAACTAACCTGCTGGTAATTAAAATCAATATGGGGTAAAATCAGGTGGGGGTCAGGAATGGAGAGGCCATTTTGTAAGACGCAGGGCTGGTTGTGGGATAGTGAAAAGCTGGAGTTTCACTTTTTGAACTGAAATACCATTTTTCTAATGCTCAGTTTTTCAGAGGTTTTATTAAAAACCTATTTTCTTTAGTTAGGAGGGGGGAATTTTGTTTCTCAGGAATAAAAATTACATTGGTAATTTAAGGTCCCAGTTGCAATTTCTAGCTTGACTCACCATTGCCCTCCTCCAGTGTACTGAGAAGCACAACTGTGTGAAGAATTATGCACAAAAAATCTATTTTGTTTCTATATTTAAATTCATACTTTTTTCACAAATGAATTGTATTGTATTGCATGTTTTCTGTATTATTACCAAAACATTTCAAACATGGAAAAACTTGTAGCGTGCATCTTTGTGATTTTACATATATATTGCAAATGGGCAAATGTGTATAAAGTTGGCATATTTATGCACCTCTAGCCATGGATACCCAAAATCAAGTAAACCATACAGTGTTAATGGCTGAAGAAAAAAACATGGTTAGATGAACTATTGGTATTAGAAAATTGAGGGCAGGAAAGTCAATGCCCAATGTCTCTGTGAGTCGTTACCTTCCGTGGGCCGAATATGCCCACAACACATTGCGTAATGCCTCCACGGGTCTGTTTCCATTTGAGGCCCAGGTGGGTTATTTGCCCCCACTCTTCCCTGAATTGGAGAGGAATGTGGAAGTTCCATTTGACCCCACAGTAGCACCCGAGGCCTCACCTTAAGAGGCAAAAATAGACAATTGGCGGGACCCCCCCCTGGACCGGGGTCAAGGCGTAACGCCTCCTGGACCGCCACTTCAATGTCCCATAATACCGGGGCCAAGATCTGCGTGGCAGGTAAAATCGGCTCTGGGATGACGGGGTTGTCGGACTGATCAAAGATGCGAGAGAGAGTGTCCGGTTTGACGTTTTTAGAACCGGGACGGTACATGAGCAGGAAGTTAAACCGGGTAAAGAACAGTGCCCAGCGTGCCTGTCGAGAATTACGCCTTTTCGCCTGCTGAGCGTAGTCTAAATTCTTATGATCAGTCCAGACAGTGAAGGGATGTTCTGCTCCTTCCAACCAGTGCCGCCACTCATCCAGAGCCAATTTAACAGCCAAGAGCTCCCGGTCCCCCACGTCATAATTCCTCTCGGCGGGGGTAAGGGTACGAGAGAAGTAAGCACACGGGTGCAGTTTGCGGTCAATAGGGGAGTGCTGAGACAAAATGGCGCCTGCTCCTAGTTCGGAGGCATCGACCTCCACAATGAACGGGAGGGAGGGATTGGGCGTGATCAAAATGGGCTCAGAACTGAACCTTCTCTTTAATTCCATGAATGCGGAATCAGCCCTAGGATTCCAAAGAAACTGCCACACTGATGTTTTCCTGGTCAAAGCGGTAATGGGTGCGATGAGTGCACTAAAATTCTTGATAAAACGCCTATAAAAATTGGCAAAGCCAAGAAAATGCTGAACCTGTTTCACAGAACGGGGAGTGGGCTAGTCAAGAACCGCAGAGACTTTCTCAGGGTCCATATGGACTTTGCCCTCGGAAATAATGAAACCCAGGAAAGAAACAGTGTTGGCGTGAAAAGCGCACTTCTCCGCTTTAACAAATAATTTGGCCTCGAACAGAGCTTTCAAGACCTGTCTGACATGACCAACGTGAGTCTGAAGGTCTGGAGAGAAAATCAGAATATCATCTAAATAAACAAAAACGAATCTCTCCAGCATCTCATGCAGCACATCGTTCACCAACGCCTGAAACACGAGGGGGCGCTAGAGAGCCCGAACGGCATAACCTGGTACTCATAGTGCCCGCTGTGTGTATTAAATGCGGTCTTCCATTCATCGCCCTCACACATGCGCACCAGGTTGTAAGCGTTGCGGAGGTCGAGCTTGGAAAAGACCGCTGCCCCCTGAAGGCGCTCAAACGCCAAATTCATCAGGGGGATCGGGTACTGGTTCTTTATAGAAATGGAGTGAGCGATAGTATATGCAAAGTAAAAAGGGAATTAGCAGTATGCTCTCTTCTGCTACCCTTAGTGCGAGGCTGGTCTCTGACCCGGTTATCAATGCGGATAGCCTTGGAGACTAGTGCATCTAGTGTCTCGCACGGCTCGAGCACCACTAAAGCATCCTGAAGCGCGTCACTCAGCGATTCAGTAAACTGAGTAACCAGGGGAGCCTCTGGCCAGCCCGTCTCGCCTGCCAGAGCACGAAACCGGATGGAGAAGTCGCCCACTGTTTCATTGCCCTGGCGGAGGCGAATCAGGCGCCTGGCCGCCTCCTGACCGGTCATGCGCTGATCAAATACTGACTCCACAGCATCCATCAATGATTTGGCCGTGCTAAGGGTAGGTGATGGGGCCATAATGAGAGGAGTAGCCCAGTCAAGCGCGGACCCGATGAGGAGTGATAAAATAAATGCCACCTGGGATTCCTGGGTGGTGAACCGCGTTGACTGGGCTTTAAAAAAAATTAAACACTGGGCAAGGAACCCTCGGCACTTGCCAGCACGACCATCGTATCGAAGGGGAAGCTGCAGTTTGGGCTCTTTAAGTGGGGGTGTCTCAGGAGCCAGAGAAGGGACAGCCTGAGCAGCAGGTGTAGGTGCTTGGTGCTACACTGTGAGGCGGCGCATACTCTCGGCCATTTCCCAAAAACAACCCTCCTGAACCCGCAGCTGGTTGGAAAGAAGCTCTACTTGCCCCGTAAGAACCTGCTGCTGTGCTTGTAAGGCAGCAATACCCTCTTCCGAGAGATTAACTCTCCCTTGCTCGGGAGGAGAGGTCGCTGGCTCATCCATGGCTTCACTATTCTGTGAGGGTTTTGGGCGAAATAGCGATGAGCCAAATGCAACAACAAAGTAAGGGATAAAAACTCCCTGGCAATAGCCAAACAAAAAACACCCTAACAAAACAGGGATAACCACGAGCTAACCGGGCAGAGAAAATAAACAGTACACTACAGCTGAAACAGCTGTGGCGAGAACAGAGAAAAAATAAGGCACCTTCGGAACTTGGCTATGAAGCCCGATAAATGGTGAAAATAATTAAATAAATATAAAGCTCGCACTCTTGAAAAGGAGAGAGTGGGAGTGGGAGGGGGAGAGAGGAAAATAGAGATTAAGAGAAATAATCTCAGAGCTTCTTTAAACAGGAGAACTGTCTCTACAGAGAAAATAAAGAAAAACTTTCTTTGCGAAAATGTAGAGGCAGCAAAACAAAACCCTGTGTTTGTGAAACACGAAGAAATAGTGAAGCACCTGGAAGAGGAATTCCAGGGCTTAAATACCTGGCAGCAGGTAAGCCAGGTGAAAAAACGAATAGGCCAGGTGAAAACACTAATAGGCGGGGCGAAGCAAAACCCCGCAATGGAGTACAGAAAATCCGATAGATCGGAAAACAAAGTAGAAAGCGAGGAAACAGGCAGCGGCCATGACAGTCTCCAGACCACAATGTGGTCGAGCGGATGTTTTTTGGTCTGCATTCGTGATAAAATCAAAAATATTTTTCCAATTGCAGGGCTCTACTCTTATGATTATTTTCACACATCTCAAAAGTTTCACTGTATTGACCAGTGGCCATTTATTTATTTATTTTTTATTTTATTTTAAAAAAAAATTTTAACTGCTAAAATGATTTTATAAACCCATGGAGTGGGCATATTTCCCTTACCTACACACAAATAGTCAATTTTTGGCAGACTGCCCACAGGTAGCCTGTATCCTGAAATGCAGACACAGCCTCCATCTCCGGTACAGACTGCATGTGGTCCACAGGAGGTTGAGGAACAGTCGCTGTGACCTGCATACACACAGTTCGCACACAATCAGTAGTGAGAAACTGCCCTTGTCAGTAATTTTGCCTGCCCAGTAGGCTATATATAATGTGTAGTACATTACATCACGTTGCATAATAATCAGTAGTGGAGAACAGTTCCTCTCAGGAATACAAAAATGCAGTATCATCACAAAGAAGGTACCACTAGCTTTACACAGCTAGGGTGGTTTGTGGCAAAGTGGGACAGTTTTTGGCAAATCGTTCTTTAAACTATCAAAGTGAGTCAACACCTACTCAAATGATTTTTTTTTTATTATTTAAATAAGGCCCTAACATTCTTATGGTGAAATAACATTATAATTTGTTTCTAAATAAATGCTACCCAGCAAACAGTGGACGTCCTAGGGACGTCCCATTTTAGTCCTCTCAAAGTTATGATGTGACGTTCCCTAGGGATGTCCTAAAAACATTACTAGGACATTATTAAAGTCCTAGGAAGGTCACTGTTTGGTTACAATATGACATTTAATTAGAATTTTTTGCGGACGTTCAAGCAACGTCCCTATCCGACTATGATATGACGTTGTGCTCATAACATTCATGGGACATTCGGGGACATTCCTGCAACGTCTGTTACTGATTACAATATATAACGTCATGTAATGAATGTCTGGGGGACGTTACTAGAACGTCCCGAGAATGTTCTCTGTGACGTCCACGTAACATTTAGAAAACCCTACAAGGCCACGTCCTGATGATATTTTGAGACGTTTAGGGGACGTCCCGGGGACCTAATTTTGTTAGCTGGGTATATATCTCTAATCACCATCTGACACCCAGCTTTACTGAAGTGCAACTTTCAGGTTGAGTGGGAACATAGCCTATTTTATCATTAAAACTAATTATTGTGCATGTGATAAAAAAAACAGTGTTTATTCATATAAACCCTTCTCTCTCTGTGGTCAGGCTAGGAGTGAAAATGTCACGGGGAATTGCATCTCTATTCATGAGAAACATCCCTGTCACTCTGAAACCTATGGAAGAGTAATACTAATAACGGATGATACTCACGAGCAGGAAATACAGCTGGACACAATAAAAGCGGCAGACGGTACACGTAGTGCCCTTCTGGGCAAGCCAGAACTTGCATCCTGTCGACAGAGCCGGTGAAGCAGTTCTCCGATGACTTAAGGTGGATTACGCCCTCGATGATCCCCTCCTCCAGTTGCGGGTGAGCGAACCCCAGGTACGCGGAGTAACGTGAACCGGAGGTGCCTGATCCAACGCAGGATTCAGGTATAACATCCCCAAGGATCCCGGAGAAGCGCACCCACCGTCCAGCCAGATCAGAATCACAAAGCGGAAACCGGGGGAAATCGGTGGAGTTGAAGGCAATGTTGCGCCAGGGTCCCGCCAACACATGCGGATGTCGACAAACGTCTAGGTGAGACGCGTAAGAAAAAGAAAAAAAACTTTGTTGTAAAAGATGTAGTTCAGTTGCATAGCCCAATACAAGCATGGATGTTGTGGTAGGGTCTCTCACTGCGTTAGAAATACCACCGCGCATCACTAACTTTTTTAAATGAAGTTGAGGTCGTTGAAGCATACTGCCTTCACCTGTGAAACAGCACCCTCCTGTGGGCAACTGATATATTCCCAATTCTAACTTTTTGCGAGCGGTAAATATGAATTATAATAGCATTAAAAGTTAATGTACATGTTTTGTGTTTTTTTTATATGAGTAGGTACCTTCGTGAATAACATGGCCGTAGACCTCTACTTCACACAGAGTTAGAATTGCTGATTTGTTGATTGAAATAGTAACATATCGTCCCACCATCCCATGGCACTGATAGAAATAAGTTTCCGATGCAGGGATGCCAGGAATCTCAGCACACCTGCAAAATGAAAGATATAATAATTATATGTGCAGCAATTAGGTGAGTACTGATGTATTGCACCCAACAAGAGGAAGATTATGGTTCACATTCATGTGTGTTTGTCTGTGCACAGCATTACCAATGTGTGTGCGTTCACACGTGTGCAGTCGTGAGAAAAGGTTTGTGAACTCTTTGTAAATACCTGGATTCCTGCATGAATTGCTTCTGGGGGTATTTCACAAAGCAGGAATCATTGAGGGTAGAATGAATTCCAGATTGTACCTGGATATTTCTCAAGAGACTATCAGGGTAACTGTCTGTTATCTGAAGCTTTATAGAAATTGGGTCAGGCCAGCATGACAATGACCCTAAACACAGAAGCAAATCTGCAACATAAAATTCGCATTTCGGAAAGGCCAAGTCAGAGTCCTGACCTCGACCCCATTGAAAGTCTGTGGCATGACCTGAAGCGGGCTGTTCATGCAAGACATCCCAAAAATATCAATGAACTGAAACAATCCTGTAAGGAGGAAAGTTTCAAACTGCCTCCCAACCATAGTGCAAGTCTAATCAGCAGCTACAGGAAACATTTGGCTATTGCTGCTAAAGCAGTAGGCTATAATTATTTAAATGTGTTCAGTGAAGACATGAGAGAGTACAATTATTAATAATTATTATTATTATTAATAAATCTCCATTATAATCTGGTTGTGAGTTGTACATTTTGACAAAGGTTGATCCAACAAATTGCTCTGCCCATCAATGAATTTGGCGATTTAATTGATAATTTATCTTTGATAACAATTAGCAAATTAAATCAAATGAATCCATTTTAAGTGTAGGATAAGTGAGGAGTTTTAACTGTTGATGCCACTTGTGTTCTGTATTCAGAGTGCCAAACGTTAAACGAGGACGTAGCTGTTAAAACTGCTGGTTTCGGAAATGGTCACATTTTACTTAGTCCTCACTTCCCCAACCATTGTGACTTGAGATGAAGACCAGGCCATATTTTAGGAGCAATAAATACAGGAATGCAGGTAATTCCAAAGAGTTCATCAATTTGTTCTCACAACTAACATTTGTGTGTGTGTGTGTGTGTGTGTGTGTGTGTGTGTGTGTGTGTGTGTGTGTGTGTGTGTGTGTGTGTGTGTGTGTGTGTGTGTGTGTGTGTGTGTGTGTGTGTGTGTGTGATGTAAGTCTCTGGATATGACTGCTGAATAAATGCTGTGTGTTTATACATTTGTATCTGTGAGTCTGCGTGTGTGTGTGCGTGCATGCGTGCATGTGAAATCTGTGCATACATGCATGTGCATATGTGTCCTCTGGTGTATGTGCGTGCGTATTTGTGGATGTGCATGTGTGTATAATATGTGTGCGTGCGTGCATGTGTGTGTGTGTGTGTGTGTGTGTGTGTGTGTGTTAAATAAGGGAGTGGAGTATTGTTGCCTCACACTGGATTACTGGTGCCATTGTCTTCCAGGGAGTTTCCAATGCGAATCTCAGCTCCATTGATTCTCCAAGAACAGCAGTCCCCTCTGTTGGTCACAGCCACAGAGGAGATCTTGTGAGCATTCAGCAGGTCTACTCTCCACCAGGGCTTTACTTCTGAATATGTGTACGAGCAGGAACCCTGCTGATAGAGTGACTGGTGTCTGCCGTCAATCGCTTTGTACGCATTAGTCAGGATTGTTTGAGTGGCTTTCTTACCAAAGGCCACATTTTCTTCTGGAAAGGAAGGGGCAAAAAACATAATTAATGAGTTTTCAAGACAAGCAGTGTTGGCCAGATTATTTGCAAATGTAGTCCAGCACTGATTCCAGTAACATCATCTCTTGCATTATTCAAAGGTGTAATCTTATTTGATTACTTCTAGTTTTTTTTAGCCAAGTACCTATATTCTAGAATAAATTTGTTAGCAAAATACATTAGCTTTATGTATGTTTGTAATAAGACTGGTTTATTTTTATTTTTTTCGTTTAATGTGTAGCTACAATACATAAACTCTCCTCCTGTTCATCCTCCTGCGTAGGTGTGAGTGCATGTGTGTGTGTGTGTGTGTGTGTATCTGGGTGTGTGTGTATGTGTGTGTGTATGCGTGTGTATGCATGTGTCTGTGTGCGTGCGTGCGTGCGTGCGTGTGTGTGTGTGTGTACAGTTGAAGTCAAAAGTTTACATACACCTTAGCCAAATCCATTTAAACTCAGTTTTTCACAATTCCTGATATTTAATCCTAGTAAACATTCCCTGTCTTAGGTCAGTTAGGATCACAACTTTATTTTAAGAATGTGAAATGACAGAATAATAGTAGAGAGAATGATTTATTTCAGCTTTTTATTTCTTTCATTCCCAGTGGGTCAGAAGTTTACATACACTCTGTTAGTACTTGGTAGCATTGCCTTTAAATTGTTTAACTTGGGTTAAACGTTTCGGGTAGCCTTCCACAAGCTTCTCACAATAAGTTGCTGGAATTTTGGTCCATTCCTCCTGACAGAACTGGTGTAACTGAGTCAGGTTTGTAGGCCTCCTTGCTCGCACACGCTTTTTCAGTTCTGCCCACAAGTTCAATGGGATTGAGGTCAGGACTTTGTGATGGCTACTGCAATACCTTCTTAAGCCATTTTGCCACAACTTCGGAAGTATGCTTTGGGTCATTGTCCATTTGGAAGAGCCATTTGCGAACAAGCTTTAACTTCCTGGCTGATGTTGAGATGTTGCTTCAATATATCCACATAATTTTCCTTCCTCGTGATGCCATCTATTTTATGAAGTGCACCAGTCCCTCCTGCAGCAAAGCACCCCGACAACATGATGCTGCCACCCCCGTGCTTCACAGTTGGGATGGTGTTCTTTGGCTTGCAAGCCTCACCCTTTTTCCTCCAAACATAATGATGGTCATTATAGCCAAACAGTTCCATTTGTGTTCCAGAGGACATTTCTCCAAAAAGTAAGATCTTTGTACCCATGTGAAGTTGCAGTCTGGCTTTTTTATGGCGGTTTTGGAGTAGTGGTTTCTTCCTTGCTGAGCAGCCTTTCAGATTATGTCGATATAGGACTCGTTTTATTGTGGATATAGATACTTTTGTACCTGTTCCCTCCAGCATCTTCACAAGGTCCTTTGCTGTTGTTTTGGGATTGATTTGCACTTTTCGCACCAAAGCACGTTCAGCTCTAGGAGACAGAACGCGTCTCCTGAGCGGTATGAGGGCTGCGTGGTCCCATGGTATTTATACTTGCGTACTATTGTTTGTACAGACGAACATGGTACCTTCAAGCGTTTGGAAATTGCTCCCAAGGATGAACCAGACTTGTGGATGTCCACAATTTTCTTTCTGAGGACTTGGCTGATTTGTTTTGATTTTCCCATGTCAAGCAAAGAGGCACTGAGTTTGAAGGTAGGCCTTAAAATGCATCCACAGATACACCTCCAATTGACTCAAATAATGTCAATTAGCCTATCAGAAGTTTCTAAAGCCATGACATAATTTTCTGGAATTTTCCAAGCTGTTTAAAGGCACAGTCAACTTAGTGTATGTAAACTTCTGACCCACTGGAATTGTGATATAGTGAATTAAAAGTGAAATAATCTGTCTGTAAACAATTATTGGAAAAATTACTTCTGTCATACACAAAGTAGATATCCTACCTGACTTGTCAACACTATAATTTGCTAACATGAAATCTGTGGAGTGGTTAAAAATGAGTTTTAATGACTTCAACCTATGTATGTAAACTTCCGACTTTAACTGTATGTGTGTGTGTGTGTGTGTGTGTGTGTGTGTGTGTGTGTGTGTGTGTGTGTGTGTGTGTGTGTGTGCCTGTGCATTATATGTTGGAAGTAATCAATTTTTGTAGTATGATTATGTAATAAAGACAATGCATGCTAAGCTGCGTTTATGGACCGGATACTACAGTGCACAAATCAGAAAACGGCCGCATCAGGCCACTTGCGGATGACACAGACATAATCTCGTGCACGGAGTTGTTCTTGTCCAGAAATTTGCCACAAATTACTAGACATGGCCGTTCACCCTAACCCGAGTCCAGATATATAGAATATCTGAGTCCAGATACCCGATCACTGACCTGGTCCAGGAGTGTGCAGAAGTTAATGAAGTTAATTTCCGAAACTACTACTCACGACCGACGCTGCAAATTTCACTGGAATTTAACAGGTCGGATATCTCCCATAAACTCCTATTTTCATGCAGTCAGATTATATGTAATCTGTTACAACCCAACACTGTCGATAGGGTACAAGTATAGCCAATGGGTAGGCCCAGGAAAAATTGTCAAGCAAGTGACTATCTGTGCTGTCAACCTGAATTTCAGCAGTTACACTGTTTCCACTGCAAGCCCAGAAACCTTTGGCAATCTGCCCAGACACATCAGTCCCGTATAATTAGGGTCTAATTATGAGGTGTTCATCAGTGTGACAATAGAAAAACCCATTGCTCCTAAAATCTCATTCAGTTAAATCAGTTAAATCTCATTCAGACCCTCACAGCCTCGGATCGAACGCCAACTGTCCCTGTCCCAGAATATGGGAGGCTTAATTCAGACAGGGGTCCGCGTTTCATCGCTCTTGGGTGATCAATGTAACGATTGCAATTGTAACTTCTAAGATGCACTGGAAGGTTGCTCTATAATGTACAATATTAGTAAATTACTTCCATCCGGAGCAAAATTGTGAAACAAATACATAAAAAGCAAAAAAATAAAAATAAATCTCTTGTGTTCAGAACACAAAATATGTTCATGGTACCACTGTAGCGTGTGTACATATGGATAACACAAAAACAGCATTTTTTTTATCCTGAATTGGCACAATACTTTGAACAATTTATTCAACATCTTTTCACGAAAGGAAGTTTCTTGATTGCAATTTTCAGTAGAATCAGAGAGGTTTGCTTCAGTTTCATACTGATTAAAAATGAAATGACTTACCCTCCACAAGACAAATGTAACAGGCTGTTAATGAAAGCAGAAAACCTAGAAACAAGGAAACATGACATGGTTATGAAAATATTTACAGTACATTTTCAGAAATTAGCAGATGCTCTTACACAAGCAATTCAGGTTAAGTACCTTGTTCAAGGGTACAATGGCATTGCTCCACCTAGGAATCAAACATACAAACCTTCTTCCAGTTGCTGAAACATTAAGTTACACTGTCACCCATAATAGACATACTGTACATATACATACACAACAGCATCAAATAGAAGGAGATTACCCGTAAACAAAATAAACTGAAGCTTTAGCTGGAAAGATTTTTTTTTAGTAATTATTACAATAATTGAACTCAAATTAATTTAATAATGGTAAGGCACCTAGTCTGGTTAACAAGCATGCCCCACTCACCCAGTAACAGTGGCGAATGACCATAGTTCATCTTTGCTAGTTCTTTGCTGGGAGGGGTAAACTGCTAGACAAAGTGCAGGCTGAATTGTGATGGAACATGCTTGAAAAAGCTTGATTTTGAAAACCAAACATCCCATGCAAACATGGGGGCAGGAAGCTTTGAGAAAGGGCCTGATAATGTGCCCTACCCTGCAGGGCCTATCACAGCTCTGCGGAACTGCGCACCTCACAAAACTAGCTTCATGCGTCACGTGTAAAACTTCAGTCAGATTGTGCCTGCCAGTCAGTGCAAAATAATGAGATGTGAGGTGTTTATTCGTAACAAAACACATGGTTGAAACATGCTAACAGATAAAACATGTTATATGGGCTCTGCTGTCAGTAAAATCGGGGGGGTTCTTAGTTTGGGGTATCATATTGAGTATTAATGTCTTTGTGAAATGCAGAGAATTACTGTACTGACCTCAGACCAGAATCAAGAACATTAATGTGTAAACACAAGAGAGGGAATTATAGCTTCAGAGTTATACAGTTGTTGAAAGGAAAGGGGGAAAAATCCAACATTCACACTGGTCTGATTTTAATGTTTTGTTTGTTAATGAGGCCAAACACATGCAAATGCCTCCATGCAAATGTTTAGCTGAGAGATCTGGAGGAAAAAACAAATTTACAAATTTACTTTTACTAGAAAGTATGTTATTTCTACACACCTGAGGACTGAGGACCGATATGATGTGTCCATTCTGTAATGAATGTTCACTTCAGGTTTACTTCTGATTGACAGCTACTTAAATGGAAGCACTGCTGATTGGTTAAAAGGTAAATTGCCATAATTCTAAGAGAGCATTTAGGTCTCCAAAAGACCAATACCAAATCTTCCCGGGAGTTTGAACTTTGATGAACTTTGAGAACTTTTAATGAATTTGGCTTTTCTGTATTTGGTGGTTCTATATCTACAGCCAGAGGGGGGAAGAAGAGGGATGGAGTGGGTGATCTGGGTCCTGTGCTATTGTGCGTGCCTTGTGGTTGATAGCTGTTGTGACAAGGTTAGATTGGTTGGGAGTGGGAAGACCAATTATCTTTGATGATGTTCGTGTGATTTTGAGGAGTTTGTTTTTGTTTTCGACTGTGAGTATTGCGAAAAAACAGATGGTACCATATAGGAGGAGGGGTTCGATGATGCCACGATATAGGAGGACGAGAAGATGGGGTTTGACAGACAGTTTTTTTTTAAGTTTGCGGATGGCTGAGAGTCTTTGTTGGCAGCGTTTTTTGAGTGTCCGCGATGTATAGTTCGAAATTGAGGTTATCGTCCGGATATTTGATGCCCGGATATTTGATGGCCTCCATTGTTTCGACTGTCTCTCCATGTATGATGGTGGGACTGTTGAGTGGGGCTGAGGGTATGGTCGGGAGTAGTAGTGGAGGTTCTTTTGTTTTGGCAACATTGAGCTGGAGGAAGTTATTGTCACACCAGGTGGAGAAGTGAGATATGGACTGTTGGTAGGCAGACAGTGAATTATTGTCCTTGAGGAGTGCGAGGATGGCAGTGTTGTCTGAGTATTTAAAGTATATGGTGACAGGGGATGGGCTTTGACAGTCATTTGTGTACAGTGTGTAGAGAAATGGGCTAAGCACACAGCCTTGGGGTGCTCCAGCGTTGATGATGGTGGTGGGTGAGAGTGAGTTATTTATCTTTACTGCCTGGGGTCTATTGCTGAGAAAGTTGTGAAGCCAGTGAATGAGTAACAATATTCGTGCTTGGTAAAAATCGGTCACACGTTGACCCTGAAGAAGACGCCAAGTCAAAACGTCAGTTGTATTTCATGAATGTGTTTCATTCTATTAGGAGTGCTCCTGTGTTTATTCTGGACAGTCTCTGATGTATGGAGGACCACAAGTGTCATGGAAATAGTAATAAAGCATTTCATTAATTAGTAACTACAAATTCATTTATTAATCTGAATAGACTAAATTACAAAGTAATTAATTATTTGATATTTTAATGGGCAATAAAAAGAGGAAAATTTACAAATGAAATATGAATCCATCAATAAATAGTTCAAATTAAAAATGGATTTACAAAAACAACATAAAACAGTCAACAAGTACATCATTTAAAAATACATTAATGAATTCATAAAGAAATAATGAAATTTAAAAATCCATTTGAAAATGCAGTTTAAAAAGAGAAATAAATAACTGGATTCACAAATTGAATTGAGAATACAGATTTTAATCAGGCATTTAAAAGGGCAATTTCCTTTCCCATTTGCATTTCCCCGCTGCTTTTTCTTTTCCTATTAGCTATTCGATTTGATTAGTCATTTAGCCTTTCCGTGACACTTTGTACCCTCTTTAGCCTTGCGCTGGTAAAACCACCAAACTATATAGAAAACTACAAACAACAAGCTGTATCTGTTGAAGCCAGAATTCTCCGCCCACTTTGCCCAAATCCCCGCCCTTTCCGACGTTCCGACGTTCAGACATCCCACACAAACATTTGTGAGTAGAACTTCAATGGATTCTTTCATTGAACAAAAAACATGAATGTTGAATAAATCATCAGGATTCAACCGTACCTGACCACCTACTCCACCCATTATCCAGACCATGGTCACCTCACGCCTGGACTACTGGAACTCCCTGCTTGCAAGCCTACCAGCCTGCGCCATTCTGCCTCTTCAACTGATCCAGAATGCAGCTGCCCAGCTTGTGTTCAACCTCCCAAAATTCTCGCATGTCACCCCCCTGCTGAAGTCACTCCACTGGCTGCCGGTCTCGGCCAGGATCAGTTTCAAAGTTCTGACCCTAGCCTACACTGCAGCCAATAGGACAGGCCCTTCCTACCTGCAGGACTTAATCCAGCACTATGTTCCTGCTTGACCACTTCTCTCGGCTACAGCAGGGCGACTCACACTCCCCCCCCCCCTCCGTGTCAACGGCTCTCACTCGTCCCGACTGCGGAGCTTTTCCACCCTAGCTCCCCAGTGGTGGAACAAACTCCCCACTCCCATAGATTCTACTCCAACACTGCCTGCGTTCCGTCGCGGCCTGGAGACACACCTCTTCAGCCTCCACCTTGACTGATATACCAATCTAATCTTCTTCATAGTACTTGTTCCCTGTGTTTTCGTCTGCAACTGTTTGATGTTATAGTTTAGAAGGTATAGCTCATTTACCCACAGCTTACTGTGTGAACTACATTCAATGTTCATTACTAGGGATAGCTGCTACATTATGGGAAGGATGTGCTTTGTCTAATCTGTTCTGTAGTTGCTTTGATGACCTTCTGAATGCACTTCTTGTATGTCGCTTTGGATAAAAGTGTCTGCTAAATTATTGTAATGTAATGTAAAAGAAATGTATTCCCTAACCCCCCCCCCCCCCCCCAAAAAAAAGTACCAATCAATATGGATGTAATCCTTGGGCTCAAATGCAGTAGTGTGGCCTCAATAGCCTTGCTGTAGTGTGCAGGATGCTGGGAAATATTTCTGCATGTGATGGAAGAATGCACAGTGCATGCAGAGGGCCCTGCAGTAGTGTGCAGGATGCTAGGAATTATCTGTGCATGTGATAAAAGAATGCACTGCACTTGTAATGGAAGAATGCACAGTGCAGGGTTGAAATCCAACTGAATTTGCATTAAATTGGGTTATTTTAACCAAAGCATACTGCAAGATCTAGAATTGCATTTTATGTGTATTTTACAACTAAATTTTATTTCCATGTTATATATTTTTCAAAACAAATTGGTCAAAATTTCCAAAATTCCGAAGCTTAAATTCCCATGGTAAATTTCCAGAAAGTTTCCTTTGCAACCCTAATTACAACACAGTCCACACAGACACAAGTAAACAAAGAACCACACAACATAAACACCACAAGGAGTTTTAGCTGCCCATGCCACCAAATCTTTATTTAGTATTTACTTTCTTCAAAAGTATAGTTTTCTCTAACTGACAATAATTGTCATCTTCCACACTGCTTGCCACATGTTTATCCTGCTTCACTAAACTTGTAAAGCAAAAACATTTACATTAGACTAACTACCAATTCAAGAATATGGCTATCTATAATTCAGTTTGACTGAATAACTAACATAGAGAAAAGCTTGCATCACTTCTAGTTGTCCACGTGTTATATGTTAATTACATATTCACAGAAAAGTGTGACTTTTCATTGTTTCACAGCATGGTGGAAGCAAGATAGATTTTTTGTCTCCTCGACCCCTTGGATTCCCGAGGCTGCATCTTCCTTCCAATCACACGGGATCAGACAAGTGTGAATGCATAACATGTCCATGTGAAAAGCAATGTAGCTAACCTTATTTCAATTAAATCATTATGAAATCAATATGGGAACTTTTTAACGTTAAGGCTATTTACCTGTAAGTACATTATAACCACTGTGTTAGTACATAGTACACGCTCTGAAAAAAAGTATGAAAAGTACCAAAAAAAAAGGTCAGTGGGGTGGTACCCTATACGTACATGAAATTATACCCCGAGCCAGCAACACATCATTAATTTGCACCGTTTTTTCTTGAAAAGGTACTTATTAGTACCCAAATAACAAATCAAACTTTATTGTACTTTCAGGGAATATTTGGAAAATTTGTTCCTTATTGAACAAAAATACCTCCACTGTACTTTTATTTCTGAAAGTCTACATAATAGCACGTCATTTTAATTGCTGAAAAAAATTGCATTAGTAGTCCAAAAGAACGCTCCAATGAATCCATTGATTGATGTAAAAATATTGTTCTATTAATGTGCACTATTTGCAGCAAAAAAAAAGTTTTGATTGTTCAGTTCTTTGTCTACGATGGCGATCTGCTTCAGGTTCATGTCTTCTGTGGGTTGGGATGTGGCGTTCATGAAAAGATAAGAACAATGCAACTTTATTAACTAATACTTTGATTGCTAATGCTTTGTTAATGTATGTGTTAATCATTTAGGTCAGCAGTGTAACATAATGGTACGGGAACTGAGCTAATATCCCAGGGGTTGCAGGTTTGATTCCCAGCTAGGTCACTGCCATTGTGAGCATGGTACTTAACCTGAATTGCTTCAGTAACCATCCAGCTGTAAAATTGAGGGCACATACAAATAAAAGCTGTGCAATTCGGTCTGGTTAAGAGTGTATGCTAAATTCCAGAAAGTAATGCATTTATTCATGTCAACTACATTGTTTAGCCAGGACATGTACCCTTTTTAAAGTGTTACCGTATAACAAAATACTATTCTAAGCATGTTATGGAGAATGCAAGCGTGTAACGGTGAGCCAAGATTAACACTGGGTTGGTATGGCTGTGAAGCCTCATGGTTTGGAAACAGGGCTTATAACTGAGACTAAGTTTAATTCCCAGCTGGCCTACTGCCATTGTACCCTTGAGCAAGTGTACAGATTCTGCCATTGGAGGGAACCGCTTGGATGCCCAGTGCCTAGTCCAGAACAAGGTACAACACAGTTTCCGCCATTGGAGGGAATATGCGAAGTGGCTGGTTTGGCCAGTGCCTATATAGTCACACCTTCACCAAACCCCAAGCTCAACCTAGTGAGCTCTGTGTTTTCTGTGTACTTCAAATATGTAAAGTGACTCTGACCTTTTGATCCGCTGACATTTGCACTCATCTTACCACTGAGTCTTTAACAGTATTCTCTTTGCGTCGGCTTCCTGGCGGCTCCTTTGTTCTACACAGACATGAGAACCACCTCTTGCACTCCTCTCGCACCTACACAACACATGGACCAATCAGCAGTGTCTACTTACTCTATGTTTAGCACTGTGTAACAACCCCTTCACCAACCGTGAAGTAAATAGTCCCAACGCACGAGAGGGTTCGGTCACCTCTTTGTTAAGCAAGCAGTGAACGATGAAGATGAAGGTGCCCTGCTGTGAGTTGAGGATGATGAAGAGGTATTTAAACATAAGGCTACTCTGGAAAAATCCAAGGATCCAGGCACAACCCAAAATGAAAAACTGGGCAACAATTTTGAAGACAATCAGCCTGAAAGAAAAACAGTGACAGGCAAATCTCAATCTCTCTCTCAGTCTCCGTATCCATGAGCTATGTATGCAACCCAAACATGAATCAAACAGGAACTCATAACATATGTTTGCACAAACACCTACACTTTCATGAAGACTGACACAAGCAGGGGCAGGTACACACACTCACCTGGTGTCTCTCGACTGGGAGACGTCACTCTTCATGTTGGCTAGAATAGGCTGCAGTTTCCAGATGATCACACCAAATGAGACCAGGTTGAGCTGTTTAAATTACACACAGGAATTATGTTCCATACAGCAGTTCCTCAATCAACAGCAGAATAAAATTTTTGTTTTTACAATTAACCACAGTCAATGTAGATTATACATATATACAGATCCTTTCCAAAAAATTATAATATCATGGAAAAGTTGTTTTTTTTTCCATAATTCCATTCAAAAAGTGAAACTTTCATAGATTATAGATTCATTACACACAAAGTGAAATATTTCTAGCCTTTATTTGTTTCATTTTTCATAATTTTGGCTTACAGCTCCAGAAAACCCCCAAAACAGTATTTCAAGAAATTAGAATAGTGTGTCGAAAATCAGCATTTACTTCAGTTATTTCAGAGAATGAGTGGAGTGGCTTGACTCAAGGAATCCGACAGTTGTAGCCCATGTCCCGGATACATCTGTTGGTTTTTGAAGCACTGACTCCAGCCTCAGTCCACTCCCTCTGCATCTCCGCCAAATTTTGGAATCGTCTTTTCTTGACAATCCGCTGAAGCCTACGGTCATCTCTTTTGCTTGTGCACCTTCTCCTGCCACATTTTTCCCTTCCACTAAACTTTCTATTGATATGCTTGGACACTGCACTCTGTGAACAGCCAGCCTCCTTAGCGATGACCTTTTGTGGCTTTCCCATCTTCTGGAGGGTGTCAATGATGGTCTTCTGGCCAATTGTCAAGTCTGCAGTCTTCCCCATACTGAACCAAACGGAGATAAACTTTGCAGGTGTTTTGAGTAAATTAGATGATAGTGTGACACTCAGTCTAAAACATTCACTCTCTGAAATAACTAAAGTAAATGCTGATTTTCGACACACTATTCTAATTTCTTGAAATACTGTTTTGGGGGTTTTCTGGAGCTGTAAGCCAAAATTATGAAAAATGAAACAAATAAAGGCTAGAAATATTTCACTGTGTGTAATGAATCTATAATCTATGAAAGTTTCACTTTTTGAATGGAATTATGGACAAAAAAACAACTTTTCCATGATATTCTAATTTTTTGGAAAGGATCTATATATAAAGAGTATTTCATTGGCCTACAGCATTAGGCCAATTTTCCAGGTACACATCTCCCTCAGTATTAATCTCCAGGCTTGAATCTTCAATTGAATCAGTGTTTTTTGTGTCAGTATTGCCTATTTTTGATGGTGAGCTGTGCTACAAACACGGAATTAATTTATTAACATGGCTATCCAATGAAGCAATGCTGACAATCTCATATTATTACAGTGCATTGTCTGCACTGCTATGTAATTCTGTATAATTGTATTTGCAATCTTTATAATTAAATGTTTCTTTTTCATCATGAGGGTCATTTTTACTACTGTAAAGCACTTTGTGCTAAATGCTTGAAAGGTGGTATACAAATAAAGTTATTATTATTTTAACACTGAATTAAATGCTATATGATCATAATTAAGTATACTTTTCTCTCTGAGAAGTCTCTTTCTTTTTTTAACCAGCAACTGAAAGCAAAAGACAAATTCAGATCCAGTTTCACAATGTCTCTATGCTGTCAGTTCACGCATAACCTGGTAATACAAGTGTCACACACTTCCACAAATAATGGCCTTAATAAGCCACTAGACGTGCTCATAAAGTAGCACTTTTTTCAGATGAACCATATCACAAATTTAAAAAATAACTCACGCGTCTTTGCTGCCATAACCATCTGAAAATACCGCTGCAGATATTCCCACCACCACCATGGGAGCTCCGTAGCCAATCAGCAGGAGGTACAGTGGCTTCAGCCCCTCCTTCTGGATGATCTGCACTTTGCTCAGGCTCCTGACCAGCAGGAACAGCTGCACAGTCTCCAGCAACATCCACACAAACCCAGACAGGAAGAGGAAGTGCAGCAAGCCTGCAATGACTGCACACACCACCTGGGGGAGCCAGTGGAGACATATCTATATGCTAGCAGATCTACACGCTACATCACGCCTGTACACACATATTATCACAAACAGTGCCCTCCACTATTATTGGCACTATTATTAGCATTTCTTCTCTTGACTTATTTTTCCATAGAGTTCAATAGGAAAGTTTGTCAGGAGAAACAACCCTTAAAGTGATCCATCCATATCTACTGCATATCTGGCAGCAGAGTGATGGTTTGAGGCTCATTTGATACCTCAGACCCTTGATGACTTACAGCCATTTTACCAACCATGTATTCCATACTGTTCCAGCATAATTTACAGCTAAATCTAGTCCCACCCCCCCCAATTCCCACAGAGATCCATTAAAATACAGAGACGTTATAGTATCGCTTGTAAGAGTACTTTTGATGTTGTTGGGTCACAGACATCAGGAAGTTATGGCATTCAAATGATATGCGACCAAATATTACCAATGATTACTTTATTCTATATATAAATGCCGGGGTGCCAATAATTGTGGCACCTGTGGTTTTGTTAAAAAATACTATTTTTTGATGAGGGATTTTTTTTAATCATAATAAATTTACTTCAATTAAAGGTTGGATTTTTCTCTTTTTTTCAGTGTGAGATTAAGCTAATTCACCAAACGGTGAAGTTTTTATAACCCTTTTCACTCATCTTTACCAGGTGTGCCAATAATTTTTGATACAAGCGTCTTGGATACAAACTTTGGATTAAAGCGTCTGCCAAATGATTGTAATGTAATGTAATGTTAAAGTAGTGGGGGGCACTGTAAATATTCATGCTATCTATACGTATATCAGTGATGAATTACACTTGTGAATTACATCACATTTATGCTTAAGATTTAACATGGTCTTATCCAGAGCCACTTACACTTACAGTCCATGCAAAAAGGTTTTGGTGAGCTGATGCCAAATCATTAGGGTCACAACCTATAATAGTCGTTAATTCATAACCTGCACTCCGCATGTCATGGTTATTTGCAGCCTTTGCTTTTCGACGTTTTTGGTTTCCTTTTTGGCGTCGTCAGGACGCTCTATCGGATTTTTTCCGCCTCCGTTCCGGTATTCGTGTCTTGCCCGACAATTATTCCCTTCACCTGTTTTGCGTTTCCTGCCGGCTATAAATACCTCTGGACTTACGCTTTTCTGCACTTCGAGATTGTCTTTGTTATGTTGACATACGAAGTTGGTAAGGTATAGGAATTTCAGTCGCTGCATTTCTGGTTCGTACGAATAGGAAACGCAGCAAGTCCGGTTATAAGATTCAGGATTAGATTGGTTTTCTCTTTCCTTTCCAATCTTTCTTTATCCTTTATTCTTTTTACCTGTTGCCACTTCTGTTCAGCTCTTTTGCCACAAGAGCTTTGGCTAACAGGGCTTTTCAGTCTTTTCCTTCACTCGTTTTTTCGAGTTTAGTTTTGTTTCATCACCTCTTGTTACGCCTAATTATTTAGTGCGTGAGGTTCTTTTGTTAGTTATTCTCGCTGTTTATCGAGATCGCCTCAGTTTTTGGAGGTTGCTTTGTTTTCCTTGTGCTAGGGAAGTTTTGCTCCCAATCCTGTTTTTCTCAGTCCTGGTGCGCCTACTTTCGCGTTTTGTGGCGTATCTCTCTCTAGATACGCATTTAGAAATCCTTATCGGTCCTAACCCTAACCCTAACCTTACACTCCCCCTCACACCGCAGGGTGGGGAACCCCTACAGATCCTGCAGTTCTCCAGGTCCAGGGCAGAGAACCCCTGGTCTAACAGAATGGATACTGCACTGGGAATACTTGTGACACAGAAAAGAGTTTTTTAAGAAGCGGCCATCTCAGCTGATAACATTTAAAAAATGTTTGAGTAGAACATTTTGATCCATACAGCATTCTCAGTGCGAGACACAGCCACCAGGAAGAGCAGGTGGCCCAAAAAGAGGCAGATACTGAGGTGGAGGCGGGCGGTGTTGTTGATCTTAGGGTTCCATCTGCACAGCAGGAATGTGAGGATGGCGATGGCGAGGAAGGCCAAGCCCACACACATACAGAACAGGTTCACCACCTCCAACCATTCATCCCCACCCCAAACATCCTGTAGAGACACACAGAGTTAATCTCTGTCCAAGTAGTCATGTGTTCATGTCCTTCCCAGCAGCACCGTGAGACAGCCTACCTGTTCCTCCGTCTGCAGGAGGAGGGCGAAGGTGGAGAGGTGGGTACAGCTGCATACTGTGTGAGTCTCATTGGAGGAGGAGGCCTGTGCACCCATCCACTGACCACTGCGTCTCCTCCCCCTTATCCTCCCAGTACACACAGGTCACCATCCCAGCCTTTAACTTCTACTGACCAGCACAAGAGAGGGACAGAGCACAGCAGTGTATCAGAGCACGGTGCGTGGGAGAGAGAAAGAGGAAGATGTATATATGAGTGATGTACAGTTGAAGTTGGAAGTTTACATACACTTACATACAGGCTGAAGTCATTAAAACTCATTTTTAACCACTCCACAGATTTCATGTTAGTTCAAACTAGTGTTGGCACGTCAGTTAGGACATCTACTTTGTGCATGACAGAAGTAATTTTTCCAACAATTGTTTACAGACAGATTATTTCACTTTTAATTCACTATATCACAATTCCAGTGGGTCAGACGTTTACATACAATAAGTTGACTGTGCTTTTAAACAGCTTGGAAAATTCCAGAAAATGATGTCATCGCTTTAGAAACTACTGATAGGCTAATTGACATTATTTGAGTCAATTGAAGGTGTACCTGTGGATGTATTTTAAGGCCTACCTTCAAAATAGTGCCTCTTTGCTTGACATTATGGGAAAATATAAATAAATCAGCTCCACAAGTCTGGTACATCCTTGGGAGCAATTTCCAAAAGCCTGAAGGTACCACGTTCTTCTGTACAAACAATAGTACGCAAGTATAAACACCATGGGACCACGCAGCCGTCATACCGCTCAGTAAGGATGAACGTGCTTTGGTGTGAAAAGTGCAAATCAATCCCAGAACAACAGCAAAGAACCTTGTGAAGATGCTGGAGGGAACAGGTACAAAAGTATCTATATCCACAGTAAAACGAGTCCTATATCGACATAACTTGAAAGGCTGCTCAGCAAGGAAGAAGCCACTACTCCAAAACCGCCATAAAAAAGCCAGACTGCAACTGCACATGGGGACAAAAATTTTACTTTTTGGAGAAATGTCCTATGGTCTGATAAAATTTAACTGTTTGGCCATAATGACCATCGTTATGTTTGGAGGAAAAAGGGTGAGGCTTGCAAGCCAAAGAACACCATCCCAACCGTGAAGCACGGGGGTGGCAGAATCATGTTGTGGGAGTGCTTTGCTGCAGAAGGGACTGGTGCACTTCATAAAATGTATGGCCTTATGAGGAAGGAAAATAATGTAGATATATTGAAGCAACATCTCAAGACATCAGCCATGAAGTTAAAGCTTGGTCGCAAATGGCTCTTCCAAATGGGCAATGACCCAAAGTTGTGGCAAAATGGCTTAAGGACAACAAAGTCAAGGAATTGGAGTGGCCATCACAAAGTCCTGATCTCAATCCAATCGAAAATTTGTGGGCAGAACTGAAAGAGCGTGTGCGAGCAAGGAGGCCTACAAACCTGACTCAGTTACACCAGTTCTGTCAGGAGGAATGGGCCAAAATTCCAGCAACTTATTGTGAGAAGCATGTGGAAGGCTACCCAAAATGTTTGACCCAAGTTAAACAATTTAAAGGCAATGCTACCAAGTACTAACAGAGTGTATGTAAACTTCTGACCCATTGGGAATGTGATGAAAGTAATAAAAGCTGAAATAAATAATTCTTTCTACTATTATTCTGACATTTCACATTCTTAAAATAAAGTTGTGATCCTAACTGACCTAAGACAGGGAATGTTTACTAGGATTAAATGTCAGGAATTGTGAAAAACTCAGTTTAAATGGATTTGGCTAAGGCATATATAAACTTTCGTCTTCAACTGTATGTATTTATTCAGGGTTGGTATTATGGTTCATGCCTAGTTCATGTGTTTTAGTGATGTAACACATACATGTACTTGCAGGTTTCATATTTTGGTTCATGTTTTGCATAGTTAATCTGAACAAAAAATGTTTTCAACAGACAAAAATGGCAAGTTACTCAAGTCATTAATTAAAACTTGAAAAATCCAGGCCTGCCGTTAAAAATATTGATATCAAAATTTTATCTGACCAAAAACAGTTCATTAATGACAGAAACATATGTGTGGATAAGTTTGTAAGATTCAATATTTATTTAGGAGCCCTAATATTTCTAATCTTTATCTTTATTTATGTATTAATTTCCCACCTTTCTCTCATGTAAATGATTGTATGTTATAAATATCTGTTTGTAAATGTGAATGCTATATACTGCTAGAAACATTTCCCCATGGATATAATAAAGTATTCTATCTAGCTATTTATCTATCTCTTGACAAAATCTACTTTACAATAGATATTTATTTTGAGTTTCAATTTAAAACTTTTTGTAAACTACATTTTGTAAAATTAACTTGACAACCAAATATAAACATGTCTTTTCTGGAGAGTAATTTTTCATAAGCAGTTTTAAACATTAATTTAAATAATGTCTTCTTCCATGAGGTTTTTTTAATGTTTATTTGACACTTTGGTGTGACACATGAAGAGTAATCACATTCTCTTCAGATGGTAAGATGAAAAACCACATATGAAATAATTTAGGAAACATTTAGGGTAGCATTTAATTGGAATAGAGCTTGTTTAATATCTGTGAGCTAAGAAAGCCAATATTGTTTCTTGTAACTTGGCCTTGTTTCTTGTAAAATTCATTTTGATATCAATACTTTTCATAGCAGGCCTATATTTCGTTACAGTTTTAATTAATGACCTATAGACAGTGCTTTATACAGTATACGTGAGGAACTTGCCATTTTTGTATGTTAAAAACTTATTTTGTTGAGATACCATTTCTTTTAGTATTGTGTTTTTTATGAGTAACTGCATGATAATGTATACAAATGTATGAACCATAGGATAATTAGAGAGACATGCAAGCACACCACATACAAACACGGATACATTATTGTTCAAAGAAACACATAGGCCTGGATTCAGTCATTTTTCCTTGACCAAGAATTACAAATAAATGAATGTTTTTGTAAATGGATTACAGTAAGTGCTTTTAATGCGTTGTATACACAGAAGGCCTGCTGGGCTGTCATTGCGAGAGCTGGCATTGGCATTGAGGGCTTGCTAAATGTGTGCAGCTATATTTTGTGCCAGCTGGACAATAGTCAAGTGGAGTGGAATACCAAAGAGGGCTTGTAAATGTAACCGTTAAAAACAGTTATGTTTTTACATTAATGCAACAACGTGATCTTGACCAGACCATTTTGCTTTAAATCTTTATTTTCTCTGCCTGAAAAATGTGAGATTTTTTTCCAGCACTGTTACCTGCAGTAAATCTTTTGGTGGTAGGGAGTACCAGACTGTACAAGGCTAACTTTCACCTCTGTTTAAGTGTAATTTAAACAGGTAAGAGTTATTGTTCAATTTCTTTACCTTTGCAATCAAAAGATGTTCTTTAATGTCATCTTATGTTCTTCATTTTAAGAAGGTATCAGTTCAGGCACCATTTACCATTTTTAAGGTATTGTTTTAGCACCTGTATCATTAAAATCTAAATGATACCCAATATCCATCCCTAATGTAGAACGGTTTATTTCCCTACCGAGGAGCACTTGCATATGTCAGTGCTGGCTAGCTAGCTACAATTTGGTAGATTCATTTTTCATTTTAATTGAACTGTGCTGACGTTAGCAAGTCACCTAGTCATGCAGCTGGTTTGCTGTGTAGCTAGGTAGCAAGCCTGCTTTATGAAAATAAAACAAACAGCTATCTGGCTACACCATGTTTTGGTTACATAAAGTTAACAGTGGCAAATTGAGTCTGAGGTTTTATGGCCTACCTTGTAGTCATAGCTATCTGAGTCAAGAAATTATATTATGTGGGGTTTGCATGTGAAATGATAGTAATCCTTTTCAGATATATAAATGAGCTTCCCAGAAAAATTATACAGCTCTAAAAGCAATAGTTACATTTTTTTGACAATTATTAGTTAGCAAGCAAGCTATTTTCCACATAAAACAAAGATGGCGAAAACAAAGATGGCGAAAACAAGTTTTGAAAAAACATGCTCTACGTGCAGTTCCTGATCCCCGGTCCTGCCAGATCAGAGTATGGCCGGTGCCTTGAGGGAGTGGCAATTGGCGGCTGCTCCCGAGTGGGGGGAGGGGCTCGCAGGGAATTGTCGCGCATAAGACGGCCCTGGGCGAGTTGGAATCATGGTCAAGAGCACGAGGAGTTGCACCCTGAAGAGGACCTGGCGCCCTCATTCCTAGTACCAGCTGACGGGGCTGTAGCGACTAGTGGTGTATCCGGAGCCAAATACCGTATTCGGGAAAGCACGAATAATGCGTTGGAACAGAATTTTGTTTCTACCCGAAGTTGCTAGTTAATATTCGGATTCGGAAGAGAGAGAGAGCGAGAGCAAGAGAGAGAGAGAGGAGACACGTAATTCGGCACGGGTGGCCTGCCAGAGATTTAATTAATTGAGATAGCCACTAACAGGAGTGATTAAAACAAATGCCCTATCAAAATCAGCATTATAAAACCAAACTGTGACTTAATGTTTATAAAGATATTTTGCGAACGTATTACTCTAGATCAGGAAGGTTTCATGTAGCCTATGCTATTGATAGACTAGCGTATGTTACGTTAACGTTAAAGTCCACAGTGTGGATTAATTGCGAGTTGAATGGTAAACAATCTGGGTAGCAACAAGCATTCACAGAATCCGTGGTATAGGCTAAATATTAATTTTAATTAAGTTACCACAGTGCGATTGTCGCGAATATGTACCTACATGTGAATCCACTTTTGATGTTGTTGTCTCTCTCAGACCCGGCGGCAGAATTATTGGGAAGGACGTGCCTCAATTTTTTTTAGGCGGGGCACATATTGGATATTGTGTTTTCACAAACCACAGCCGGTATAGGCTGCTACCTATGCATTCATGTCGGCATTAAGGATGTCTTAAACACAGCGAAATGCAGCTCTCAATAAACAGCATCACCAAATAGGCTACTTTCCTTCAATCCAAATCAATGAACTAAGGCTGGGTGTTTGTCATGGAAGTCGCAGGTGCCATGATTCCGCTAATCCTGCCCTGTCTACCTTAACGTAGCCTACAGTGTTATTTATAGGCTAGGCTTCCACATTTTAACCATATTGCCAAATTCTGGGCAAACAAAATACGACAATGTGCATATATTCTGGAATGCGCTAGCTCAAGCATCGCAATGTAGCCTATCAAAACAAACTTTAAAGACATAAAAATTGGTACACGGGAACTCTCATTTATCATTTTAGTAGTCCAGCCTAATGCAATTTGAGCATGCGTTCAGATAAGTTAAAGGCAAAAAAGCATTCTTTACGTGATTGACCGAATTAAGCTATTACATGCATTTTAGCGTACTCATGGGCTATTTGTAGGCTACATACCAGCCAGAAACTTCATTTGACTTTTTTGAAACTCAAGCACTTGTTGCTACAGCCCAAGGTAGCCTATTTTCCTTCCCTAAGTGACTACAGGAAGGCAGCCGCCACCTCCAAATGCCTTACAGTTATATGGGAAAATACGTGTTATACTTAAAATTGTTATTTAACTGAACAAAACAAAGACCCTCCGTATGCACAAGGGCAATCAAGGGCAAAATACCTAGCTACTGTTTGCAGCCACGGAAAGTAGGCTACCTTGGGTGTTCTACAGTTGTTATTTCATTCCATTTTCATATAGTAAAAAAATAAACTAACAAAAAAAAGTGCAAAATGAAATCACAACAGACAGAAAGGTTTGTTATTGTGGAAATCATTTCCATTGAGATGTATAAGGAATGGTTTCATGTTTTTATAAAACTGCCTTTTCATTATGAGTTGATTATATATTGTACCTCAGATTTTTTTCCAGTTGTCATCCAAAATTATTGTTCAGTGTTCCCCAGTTAGGGGGTAGGGGGTTAGATAAATAAGTATAAATTCCAGAATATAGTTCTTATAAAAGGTTTTGAAAAGAAAAAAAGACAGGGAGGGGGGTGAATACTCATAAATTGCAATAGCAATTAATTTTAGACTAGAAAATATGACATTTCCTATATGTAACACCACTTCCGGTTTTTATCTGAATACAGATACAGATACAGATAATTTTGATGGTCCAACAGATACAGATACAGATAATGGCATCGCTGCACACCCCTAGTAGCGGTGATTCTCTATCGGTTGTTACACGGGGGAATTGAATTACATAATGTCCAATTGGCTACCAAATTGGAAAAAAAGGGAAAAATCAGGAAAAGAAAAAAAAGGAAATGTGAGCATTGCTCATTTTGCCTGTGTATCCTGCAATTGGCTACTTTGACCAGACTACTTTGATCAGAAGTTGTTATTGGCAGAGCAGATGTTGTTATCCAATGGGGAGAATTATGCTTTGTGGGCCTGGAGGATTTGTGATGACAAAATCAGCAGGAAAAAGAAGAAGGGGAGAAAAATGCAAAAAGACTTTACGTGAGGTCAGAAGGTACACAAGTTAATGGGCCTCATTCACCAATAACTCTACGAACAAATTTGTTCTGAAGACTTAAAAACGTTTTTTTACAAACATTCCGGGATTAACTGATGTTTGCGTTCTGAGCTTCTGTTCTCCCCAAGAAAAAATCCCAAGTAAGAAAACATCGGTGAACGCCAGAATGTTCATAAAAACATTTTAAAGAAAGTCTTAAGAACAAATTTGTTTGTAGAATGGTTGGTAAATGAGGCCCAATGTTCTTAAGGGCTGAGAGTCTGTGGTCATTGTAGTTCTTTTTGTAGGAAACCCTATCGGGCATGCCTGCCATCCCAATGAGTGAGCATGCATATGCATTGGGCTTGAGAGGACAGCACCCTTTCATACTATTAGGTAGGCTTGTTGAGTAGACAGGATGAGAAAGTCATTAAGTAGGCAGAATTTTCTTTAAATATAGTATACTTAAAACCCCCGTATGATACTCGCTCAGTATATTCGGGAGCAAACTTTTCAAGAAGTACACAAACATTTGGTAGCATAAATATGACACGAAGCTTCGTTTAAAAAAATGAGGCGCAGCTTCGCTGACGTTTTCCTTCAGTATCAACAAAAACAACATGTGACATGGGTGTGCAAGGGTGGGACGTCTTACGACACTTCCACAGTATGGTTTGAAAAAAGTATGGCGGATATTTTACTGCACATCACGTGCTAAACAGTGCACATTAAAAAGCACACTTCTGCCAGTGCACTTTACTCAGGAGACGGGGTGCAGTAGATAGGGCTCTGATTCGGACACATCCCTTGTCTTATGATTTTTTCAAAGGTGGCATGGAAATGACTGAACTCAACACGATGAGAGGCTTCAGTTGGTTCTCTCCTACTGTGACAGGCCAGGTTCTGTACCTTCTTGTGGTGCACAGTGAAGTTGACAGGCTCAGGGAGCTCCATGTGTCTGGTCATAGTCAGCATTGCGATGATGATGTCAGAATACATCTCTGTGACCTTTTCACTCTTGAAGAAACTGGGACTCATGAGCTTCTCCATCCCACTGACTGACATCAGAACTGCAGCAGCGGATCCTGGGCCAGAGAGACACTGTTATTCGCCTTCATCATCTTCATCAGCACAGGTAATTTCATCATCATCAGCATCACCATCAAAATAAATTTTACATTGTCATCATCACCTTAAATCATCATTACTGCCCGGCAGTTCTTACCGTTGTTGTTTTTAGCAACAGCTGCAAGATTGATTGCCATTGTGTTTCCCTTGGCAACTAGCAGAAGCATCTCAGTCATAATCCCTTTCAAGCTCACTACATTAATTTCTGTGAGAGGACAATAAAAATATTACCATGAAGCACAAGTGCAATAACATATTTAAACTTGAACCTATTTTGTGCTGCTACGTGGTATGTCACTAGTGGTATGCCTGCAAATAAAGCTTCAACACAATTACCATGGGGCTCAACTGGTGGACTGCACAGTAAAAAGAAGTGATGGGTGGCATTATGCCCTTCAGATGAAAGCCCCATGGTATGCAGTCACCCAAACGTGTGGAGAACTGGTCTATGATTCTGAATCCAAACTGGGACAAAAACAGGTTTTAAATAATTAAACATGCTAGGTAGCCTAGCCCATTGACTCCTACCCATCGTTGGTGTCTTCACTGTTTTCCAAGACTCTGTATTACTTTCCTGAGGCTCAACCAAAAGCTGAACCAGGGCAGATGCCAGCCCCTCTGAGATCTTCAGGATAATGCTGGCTATCTCTGCCGTGCCACCCTTTCCCTCCAGAGGGAACATGTTGTCTGTGACAGACAGGGCTGTGTTCAGGACACCTGTCACTGCCTGATGGGGCAAGTTCGAGTAAAAAAAGTTTAAAAAAAGATGTGTCAGTCAACTTTTATTGAGGCACTTACTGCAGTATACTGTATGTGCCCAGATCCATTTACAGCATCTCAGCATTCATGAATCACACAGCAGAAAAACTTAACTTTTAAACGTCACTTTTCATGAAGCCCCTCATATAAATTTAGATCTCACTAGAAATGGGCCCTTGGAAGTTTTGCTTTGTCACTAAATGAACACATTAGTCTGGCACAACCACAAACCCACCCTTACCCATGTCCATTGGCTCTAATGTGAATATACAAGATGTAAGTCAGGATCTTAGCTCCCTGTACTAACCTCCTCAGACAGAATGAGATCAGTGTTGTTCTCCAAATCCTTGTTGATTTCGCTGAGGAAGAACATCTCACGTGACTGGCCCTGCGAAGGAAAAAGGTAAAATAGTGACCTTCTGTATCTGCCGATATCCTTTAGTGTCCTCTCCACAGTCAGGTTTTCTTCAGTTACCAACTTACCTCAGGAGGGGTTAGAGAGTCAAGATAGTCCTGTGAACCGAAAGAGAGAGATCATTCATAGATGAGGAGGCGAGAATCTAAATAATGAAAAAATCGGACCTCAAAACATTAATGAACTCTACTCACAAATCATTCCATCCACCACTTACTCTGGCACACGGTTATCCCAGGCTCCCAGGTAAGCCCAGAAGAGGAGATGTACCCATCCGCACAGGTGCAGTAGAAGCTTCCTGGAGTGTTGAAGCACACAGCATTGGAGCCGCATGGGATTGGGACACACTCATCGATATCTGCGAGACACGACCGACATACTCAATATCACACACCATCTGCTAACCCACATCCATTCTCAAATCCTGACAGTGTTGCTCTGACCTTCACAGGGGTTTGAGGTGCTGGGTATGGAGCCAGAAACAATTACATGGTAGCCCTGGAGACAGGTGTAGTTGTGACTCCCAGGAGTGCTGGTGCAGTCAGCACAGATGTTGGAGTCCTCTGCTGTATCAGCATATTCTTTGGAAGATGGATGTCAGGGTTACAATATTTATCATGTGATATGAGGTCACTTCCAAACTATTTTCCCATTCATTTAACCCTCATATTATGTTAACATCTTGTGACGCCTTTTATGTTTGGGGTCAATATTGTAATAGGAACATTTTGACACTATCTGTGTCACATTTTGTGTGTCTCCCAGTTGACTGGCCTTTTATCCATAAATATAAAAAAAATCTCTGATGAAACATCTCATTTTAGAGCATGAGGTAAGCGAAAGTTTGTGAACTTTACAAAAAATCTGAGATAAAAACTAAAAAAGGTATATATTCTATAATTTTATACAGCTACCCCACAAATGACCCCACACAACATCTTTGTTGGTACAGGACTTTTGAAAATATCATATAGTGCCAAGATGGAAAAAAATAAGGTTAACTGAAGGTTTTGAAGAGATGTCAAACATTGAATGGGGTCAAATTGACCCTGCACATAATTTGAGGGTTAAAAAAGAGACAATATTTTAATTTTCTGTTTTATACATTTCCAGTTACAGGAAAACATTCTCACTCTGGGTATGTACAGTATAAGAGCAGAGTAATTAGTCAAAAGTATTATTTAACATGCTGGAGTATGTTAGCTGTATTCTTTGTTAATGTGTCTTCATTACATTAAGGGCATGTAGTAAACGCTCTTATAAAGTTACAAACACAACTTGCATGTTTACATAGTATCCATTTATTTATTATTTATTATTTATATGTACTGTAATTATTTATTTAATCATGTATTTATTTATTTTCCGTTTATTTTTACATATCGGGTGAACTGTGTTGCAATTGTAGCCATTTTTACACATAGTCCCCCCCATTTTATGGTACCAAAAGTAATTGGACAAATTAACATAAACTTAAATAAAGTCGTCTTATTTAATATTTGGTTACATATCTTTTGCATGCAATGACGTCCTCACCTCTGTGACCCAACAATATCAAAAGACTCTTGATATCTTATTTTCAGGTACTCTTATAAGCGATATTATAACCTCTCTGCATTTGAATGGATCTCTATGGTAATTGGGTGGTGGGACTAGATTAAGCTGTAAATTACATGGGAATAGTATGGAACACATGGTTGGCTAAATGTCTGTAAGTAATCAAGGGTCTGAGGTATCAAACAAGCTTAAATCATCACTCTGCTGCCAGATATGCAGTAGATATGGATGGATCCCTTTAAGGGTTGTTTCCTCTGACTCATTTTCCTATTGAACTCCATGGAAAAATAAGATATGTAAGCAAATATTAAATATTATGACTTTATTTAAGTTTATGTTACTTTGTCCAATTACTTTTGGTGCACTAAAATGGGGGGACTGTGTAAAAATGGCAACAATTGCTACACGGTTCACCCGATATGAATGAAAAAAAGCCTCAAATTAAAGCTGAAAGTCTGCACTTTAACCTCATAGTCATTGTTCCATTTCAAATCCAATGTGCTGGAGTACATAGCCAAAACAACCCAAAAAAATGTGTCACTGTCCAAGCACATTTGGAGTGCACTGTATATAAATTTGGCACCCAGCACGGGGCTGAGCATCCAATTCCCACCCCAATTTGGAATTGCCAATCATCTGCAACTGCATGCATTGCACAAACCCCACTGCCGATTTCGGGAGAGTGTAGACATCCACAGTTCTCCTCGGAAATATGTGGTGTCACCTGCTGCTTCTTTTCACACCACAGACTACAGACTACAGCTAAGCTTGCACAGAGCGGAGTTAGAGGACGGACTTTCATATGCAAATATTTTTAATATTTTATATTTATCTCTTGCAAACAAATTCTAACTCTTTGCAAGAGGTAAATATTAATTATAATAGCTTTAAGAGTTAATGTTTGGTGGTACTTGTTTTTTTGGGGGGTTTTTTGTACGAGTCAGTGAATACCAGAGCCGTAGACCTCTACTTCACACAGAGTTAGAATTGCTACTTTGTCGATTGAAATGGTAACATATTGTCCCACCATCCCATTGCACTCATAGGTTTCAGTTCTCCCTGCGCTGATGCTGGTAATCACAGCACACCTGCAAAATAAAAGATATATTTTTACAACAGTATTGACTGAGTATTAATTTATTGCACCAAGAGGAAGATTATGGTTCACATTCATGTCTGTTTGTCTGTGCACAGCATTACATATGTCTGTGTTCATACTGTACATGTGCAGTTGTCAGAAAAGGTTTGTGAACCTTTGGGAATTACCTGTATTCCTGTATTAATTACGTCTGGGGGGTATTTTACAAAGCAGGATTAATAAAAGGGCAGTTCACCCAAAAATGAATGTGCTATCTATGCTGCCGTGCCAAGGCAAAGGGCCTTAACTTCATTTTTGGTCGAAAATGAGTTATTGTCATTTTTGGAACATCTCTTGGAATTATCTTTATCATGTGGACAAATATCTTGAGTCAATTGTGTTGTTTTTTCGAGAAAATTGTGGGTTTCCAACCTACAATACATTTGGCTGGACAACAAAAAAACTTTAAAGTAATTTTTCTCAGTTCTATACTCTGGCGAGTTAAGGTTTTTTGCCTTTGTAGGGCAGTATGCTATCCAAATAGTTTCACTGAGATTTCACTAGTTTTACAGATATTCGCTGCAGCTCACCCTGATATCACCCTGATAGAATGGACCTCAACGGGTCCAGAGTTTGTGGCACTCAAAGCACCAAAACCGCACATTCCAAAAAAGTCAACAGCAACATCTCTTTCCAAATATAATGACACGGTTACATACGCACATCCATAGAGTGTTTTTCAAAAAGCAACCATGTGTGAGGGTTAGAGTAAGGTTCGGAAAACCAGACGCGACCGATGAGGATTCTAAAAACGTATCTAGAAAAATACGCCACAAAAACGGAAGAACCACACCAGGGAGGAGAAAAACAAAAGAACGGGAACAAAACTTCCCTAGTGTAACCGTATAGAAAGAGAGAAGCTTACTTTACTCAGAAGTTGGGTTGCGTCGCCAGAGAGTGTTGTCATGGTAACCTGCTACAAGGCCTTCGCTTTACTGCACCTCACTGTGCTTACTAGCGAACTAGCCGAGCTACACCCGCTACACTCACCCCCCTTTGACTCCCCCTCCATTTGAAACTCCGCAGCAACCACTTTTTTTATTCGATTCTGATCCGGGTCAACAGGCAACAATGTAACCGTATAGAAAGAGAGAAGCTTACTTTACTCAGAAGTCCAAGGTGAGATTTGAACCCCGCTCCTCTCACTCGCAAGCGAACGCGTTACCAATCAGCTAAAGACGACACCGCCAATAGCTAAGGAAAACGTCGTTATTTTGACCCTGAGGGTTGCGTCGCCAGAGAGTGTTGTCACGGTAACCTGCTTCGCTTTACTGCACCTCACTGTGCTTACTAGCGAACTAGCCGAGCTACACCTGCTACACTAGCACAATGCAAATCAAAGCAACCTCAAAAACGGAGGCGTATCTTGATAAACAACGAGAATAAATAACAAAAGAACCTCACGCACTAAATCACTAGGCGTAACAGGAGGTTAGAGAAACAAAGCAAAAACTCGAAAAAACAAGCGAAAGACAGGAACAGAAAAGAAAACCTGTTATCCAAAGCTCTATAGGCAAAAGAGGTTGAAAACAAAGGGTAACAGGTAAAAAGAATAAGGATAATGAAAATGATTGGAAAGAAAAGAGAAAACCAATCTAATGCTAATTTCTTTAACCGGACTTGCTGCGTTTCCTATTCGTACGAACCAGAAATGCAGCGACCAAATTTCCTATATGTTGTCAACATAGCAAAGACAATATCGGAAATGCGGCAGTCCTGGGCTATTTATAGCCGGCAGGAAATGCAAAACAGGTGTAGGGAAAAATTGTCAGGCAAGATACAAACACCAGAATGGAGGCGGAAAAAATTCGATAGGGCGTCCTGACGACGCCAAAAAGGAAACCAAAACGTAGAACAGCAAAGGCTGCAAATGACCATGACACCATGTATATCTGTTCAAGGCTCAACCACAGCACGTCAGTATTCTAGGGTGTTGTGTGTTGACAGAATACTGGCATGATTTTGTTAAACAATCAGAAGGGAACAATGAATTCCAAATTGTACCTGTAAATTTGAGTGTAAGGGGGTCGGGTTCGGAGGACCAGACACGACAGAGGGAATCTAAAAGCTATTTCCGTAGAAATAGCCACAAACGCAGAATATAATCCGCGAAAGGGGAAAAAGGAGAATTGGCCTCAACTCTCATAAAATAGAAGAGAAAAATAAAGGGGGCGAATGAAACAGGAAAGAAAAGAAAACGACCCTAACAGGGCGAGAACTCACGGATATACGAGTGGTAATGAGAAAAATTAAAAGACCTCTCACTTTCAACCAAGAAAGCAGACAAGAGAGGTAACAGAGGTACACCTCCAAAGGAGGGAGAACAAAAGGCAAAAGGACAGAAAGCAAATGAAAGGCAAAAAGAGATCCTAAGATCTAAACCTAACTAAGATTGCTAACGGGATTTCCTGCTTTGCTTATTTGTATCAACAAGTAAAGCAGTCTCCCAAATCCTATACCTTACCGGCTAAGTGAAGTCGCAAGACAACAACTAAGCACCGGAAACAGGAAACACCAAGCTTATGAAGCCGGCCAGTAATAAGGGACAGCCTGGTGAGGGAAATTAAGGAAAGAAAGAGCAAAGTTTATAGAAGTTGGGTCATGCAGCATGACAATGAAACAGAAACACTGACCCTAAACACAGAACTAAATCTACAGCAGAATGGCTTTAAAGGAAAATTTGCATTTTGGAGTTCTGACCTTGATCCATTGAAATTCTGTGGCATGACCTGAAGCGGGCTGTTCATGCAAAACATCCCAAATGTATCAATTAACTGAAACAATCCTGTACGGAGGAAAGTTCCAAATTGCCTCCCAACCATAGTGCAAGTCTAATCAGAATCATTTGGCTATTGATGCTAAAGCAGGTTCTACCAGATACTAAATCTGAAGGCTCACATACTTTTTCCAGCCTAGGTTATGATTATTTCAGCCACGTATTCAATGAAGATGTGAGAAAGTACAATTATTCCTGTGCTAATTGTATATTCAGATTTTGTTTATCTATTATTGTGACTTAGATGAAGATCAGACCACATTTTAGGAGCGGTTAATGCAGGAATCCAGGTAAATCCAATGGGTTAACTAACTTTTTCTCACAACTGCATTTGTATGTGTGTGTGTGTGTGTGTGTGTGTGTGTGTGTGTTTCTGTCATATTATACGCGAGTCTCTGGATATGACTGTTGAATAAATGTTGTGTGTTTATACATTTGTGTCTGTGAGTCTGAGTGTGTGTGCATACATGGATGAGCATGTGTCCTCTGGTGTATGTGTGTGCATGCGTATTTGTGGATATGCATGTGTGTATGCGCGTGTGCACACGTGTGCATGTGAGTGAGTGTGCATGCATACCAATGGGTATGTGCATGTATCTACAGTATGTTTGTGCATGCGTATTTGTGTGCGTATGTGTGTGTGCGTTCATGCAGGCGTGTGTGCGTCTGTCCGTGTTCAACAAGAGAGTGGAGTATTGTTGCCTCACACTGGATTACTGTTGCCATTGTCTTCCAGGGAGTTTCCAATGTGAATCTCAGCTCCATTGATTCTCTCAGAACAGCAGTCCCGTCTGTTGGTCACAGCCACAGAGGAGATGTTGTAAGCATTCAGCAGGTCTACTCTCCACCAGGGCTTTACTTCCGAATTTGTGATTGTGCAGGAACGCTGCATAAATTTTGCTTTGTTTTGGCCGTCAATCGCTCTGTACGCATTAGTCTGGGATGATTGAATGGCTATCTTACCAATGGCCACATTTTCTTCTGGAAAGGAAGGGGGAAAAAACAAATTACTGAGTTTAAGACAAGCAGTGTTGGCAAGATTACATGCAAATGTACTAATTACAAATAAGATACATGAAAATATAATTGCTAACATAATTTCTTGCATTATTCAAAAGGTGTAATCTTATTTGACTACTTTTGGATTACTTCCAGTTTTATTTTCCAAGTATATTCTAGAATAAATACATGCATGTAAAGTATGTTTGTAATAATTCTTTTTTCTTTTATTGTGTAGCTACAATACATAAACTCTCCTCCTGTTCATCCTCTCCTCCTGTGTAGGTGAGAGCATGTGGTGTGTGTGTGTGTGTGTGTGTGTGTGTTTGTGTGCGCGCATGTGTGTGTGCGTGTGCATTGTTACATCCCAAGAGTCCCTAGTGTTTCAGTAACAAAGGTGACCATGAAATGGACATAACACAACTATGCTACAACACAATCAGAGAACCATTATGAGCCAAAATTGTAAACAGACAAGAAAATAATTATTTTGGCCTACAGAATACACACACAAACAGCCATACCTACACAAGCAGGTTACAGGGGTTGGTAAGACAAAATAAGAAGCAGGCCAGAGAGGTGCTTGGAAGGCTACACTAACTCTGGCTATCCCAAAAATTACAAAATTAAAAAAACTTGTCTCCTCTCCCGTCAAGACAAAAGTGAGTCTTCTGCATACTTCTACTCTGATGTTACCTTTTAAAAAAAAAAAAGTGAAAGTAAATAAACTCTGCCTGTACTCTTGAGAATAGCAAATAAAACAAAACCCAGCAACACCACAATGATAAGTAGTACCTAGACCAGCTTACAAACAGACAAGAGCAGACTTGGGGGTGTACTACGAAGCGAGATTAAGGGGTTAGCGAGTTTACTTAAACTTCAATCCTGGGTTTTCTGTATCACAAAGCCAACTTTTAATCCGGGTTATATTGCCATGGCAACTGCGGGGCAGGTTATGTTCAGGCTATAGGATTGAAACATAAAAGCACCGGCCTTTGACCAATCAACTCCTTGGCTTTGGAAAAAGGTGTCTCCATTCCAAAGGATCCCGTAGAGATATGTGCCGATAGTGAGGGAGTCTCTTCGCAGGGCGAGATTATCGATTTCCGCAAAAGCTTTTGGAAAATGCTTTGGAGACGGACAAAATCCGCAGTCTTTCCCCGAGTTTATGAATAAACTTCATTGAAATGTACTGAGAGTATAGATTTATTCATTACATTACAAGTGGTAAGGTAAATAAGGTAGGCTATTAACAAACAAATTTAACCTACACAATGAGCTTTGTTTTTTTTTTGTTTTTTTTTTCCCAAAAGCTCCTCGCTGGCTTTGTTGGAGGCAATGGTGTCGGTTTGTGCCCTTATTGTTTTATGTTCTTCATATCCATCCCTATCAGTCTTTTTCTCTTCAGGAGAGAATAGCCTACACTGCTCAAGTACAGCCCATGTTGTACCGCGATAGGCTCATTGTTGCAGACATCGCCCCTTTTATGGGAACTTGCACATAGCTTGATTAATAAAGCCCATGTTAACTTAGCATTATAAGTGTTATGTTATAACATGTTGATGACCACGTTTGTAGTACCGGTTATGCCAGATTGTGGTGGTTAGGCTTTCTGAAGCCAGCTAACGCAAAGAAACCCTGGGTATGTTAAACTTCTTTCATAGTATACCCCCCAGAGACAGAGTAGATTACAATAAGCCCAACACAAGAGTCTCTGTGTTTACACAACTACTTCTGGGACTCACACGAACACATAAAACAAAAGTACTTCACCTAAACACAAGCATCTTACACAAGGGACAGACTACAATGCAGCAAATTAGCCACAAACTAACAAGCAGCTTACTACCAAAAAGTTCCTTCTGGAAAGGACTAGTTTGTAAACTACCTACATAAACAAAGCGGCAAACAAAAGACGTGAATATGCCCACACAAAAGTTAAAACTGCCTTTTAAAACGGGGAATCACAACCAGAAAAATGCGCACCCCAACAGCATGGCAACAACTACAACAAACAAGAATATAGTGTAAGACTAAAAATTGATTGTCAGTAATAAACCCTGGGTTACTGTGCTGGTGGCAACTTCCTTGAGGGCGCAATAAAACAATTCACCAGGTGGCCTAAGAATCTACTGTTGTACCCATGTCAGGGTAGGTCAGGAAGTAAAAAAAACAAAAAAAAAAACAAAGTTTTAATGAAGGGGCAGAGTCGAAATAGGCAGGGTTGAAAACCGGGGAGACAGGGCAACAGTACAAAAACAGAGTCCAAAGAGTAGTCACAGAACAGGCAGGGGTCAGAACCGGGAAGGCACAGCAGAGGCACAAAAACAGAATCCAAACTCAGGGTCGCGAGAACACAGGCAGGAGTCGAAACCAGGGAGGCATAAAGAAGAACAAAAAGAAAACAAAACGAAGACAGAATACACAAATAAAATAACAATAGGAGAAGGACGAGGGATAACAAAAACTCGGAAACAGATAAACAGGAAACTAACAGACAACTCAGCCGGTACTCGGGAAAAAATCATATGAAACAACCACCGGTGAGGAACTCGCGAAGAAACACTGAGATGACAGGGTATATATACACAGAGGAAGATAGACAAAATGGGGAACAGGTGTGCAGAGGCGGGGAAGGGAAATTTCTCACAGGTGAGCACAATGAAACGATAAGGGAAGCTGATAATACAATAACGAGGGAGAACGTAAGACACGGACTGGACCAGAACCAAATACATAGAGATAACATGACATGGACTCCAATAAGACAAGTGCATACAAGGAATAGGAAAGCGGAAACGAGAGTCAGCTGTAGTTAATAGAGGAAACAAAGAAAGATAATTAGTGATAGAACAGGCAGAAAGAGAGACAGCTGTAGCGAGGAAAGAAGATGAAGTTAGTAAGTTAGTAGATTAGTAGATTAGTATTATATACAAGTTAGTCATTAGTAAATTAGTAGACCCTAATTCTAAGATGTTAGTTGTTGTTAGTTAATTAGTATTATTTACAATGAAGTGATTAGTAATGAAGTAAGCACATGACAGAGGAAATACAGAGAAAAACCAAAATCACCAAGACTACAGAATAGTGAGACGAAGACAGGGGAGTGACGACAAAGCAAACACGGAACAGTGCAACCAACAATAAATACATAATCAGGAATTAAATAAAAACCATAAGAACATAATACAACTAACAACCACAATTCAGAGTCCTGACAACCCACCCCTTGCATCTTTGCCTCGTCACACGGGACTCCTAATGACGCCAGGAACCCAGGGCTGTTCACAGGCTGTAAAAGGCCTAGGTTCTTGGAAAATATTCTGGACTGAAACAACGCTGTATGTATAAAGCATCTTATGTATGTACATGTGAATAACTGGATAATATGATAAATGTGGTGGATTGGGATTAATACCAATTGAAATGTATGGTATGTAAAAGTATAAGAGGGGCCAAAATACATGGGAAGGAATAAAGAATGTGTTTGGAAGGGGGATTGTAGGTTATCAGGGATGCGCTTGTCCACATAAGTATCTGGATCACAGAGTGGCCATCACCTGGACCTCACCTGGTATCTAGCTAAATGACAGGTAAAATCATAAGATCACGCGCCGTCATACAAAGTATCTTATTGCTATCACTAGATCGGGGGGGAGTAGGCTGCAGTTTCTCTTCCTGGAGGAGAAGGGGGGTCTCTTGGTGGTTCGATTTTACAGCCCTCTTCCTGGCCAGACCTTATTTGGACAAACAAAGGGAATTGTGGAATGTGGAAAGCCTGCCTGGGATTGCATTTAAGGGAAGTCCAAAGGGACATTCGGGGTGTATCTGCTTAACAGATCTCCTGGTGCTGTAGTGGCACCATAGTTCTTTCACTATGGGTGTATCTGCCTAACAGGTCTCCTGGTGCCGTAGGGGTACCATAGTTGTTCCATTATGGAGTATCTGCTTAACAGATCTCCTGGTACCATAGTTATACCAGTATGGGAGAATCTGCTTAACAGTTCTCCTGGTACCATAGTCACACCGTACGGAATCATTTGGTTATACTTTGTTGGTGAACCTGTTCATGTTTCTTTGTCTTAGCAGCATGTTATCCTGTGTTTAGCTATAGGTATTGAATGTGTTCATATTTGCTCTCACAGTCTTAACCAGTGATTATTGTCATTAATAAATTATTCTATTTATAGACCTGATTTGCATAGTCTCCATGACTCTAATCCATCTTATACCCTTTTCAGCCTAAATTACGACTGAATACTCAGGGGGACAATTCTGACCAAGGACCAACTAATCAGTGGCCTGGTACAGCAAAAGTCTTTAGTGGCGTCCTCAAGTTGGGAAAGGCAGCCAAGTTCTGACAGCAAAACGGGATTGGTGGTGCATGGTTCTGGTGATTTTGTGAAGAGAGCCCCTGGACGTTCTACGTCGGTTCTTGTCAAATTCGCCTTAAGGAGCCCTCTGAATGCACGCTGACCTGGGCTCACAAATATCTATGTGAAAGATAATGCATGTATTGTGTTGGCTAGACCCCCAACCTCTGTGTTCTCCAACGAACTGAGATTCAGCAATAGTGCTAATCCCGGGAGCATATATTGAGTAATGGTGGTACCACTCCGAGCTCCACGCATGATTAAAACCAAATTCTAAATTCTAATTGGAGTCAGATAAATGAACAGTGATATTACTTTTCCCACAGCAACAGCGGAAAACATCACGCTTAAACCTTCGCTCTGAGCTATTCCCTCATTGGTCTAGCTGCGCGAGTTTTACAATAGTAAGCGCTGTATACTACCTGAAACAAACACCGCAATGCTACTTTAAAATTACTTTTGAAATTAACATTCATATATGCTGTACGACATGTTTTCACAAAAGGAAGTTTCTTGATTGCAATTTTCAGTAGAATCAGAGAGGTTCACAACAGTTTCAAACTGATTAAACATGCAATTGCTTACCAGCTAGACAAATGTAACAGGCTGTTAAGTAAAGCAGAAAGCCTGGAAACAAGGAAATATGACATGGTTATGAAAATATTTACAGTACATTTTAGGAATTCTGCAGATGCTCTTATAGAGCTTACATTCCTTACGTACAATCGATTTATGGGTCAATGACAAATAAAGCTACTAAAAAGGTAAGATGTAAAAAATGTAATGCATATTTTTGAGTCAGGAACAATGTGTTTAAACAAGTCTGATTTGTTAAATAATATTTCAGTGTTTAAATTAATTTTTTGACTGTATTTTTAACTTCACCACCCAAAAAATGTCAGGTGGCGCAACAAAATATTTAAATATATATATATTTTCCTACTATTTATTCTAAGTGAAATCTTTGGCAAGTATCCCTTAGAGTGTCTACAGTGCCTAACACATTATTATTATTATTATTATTATTATTATTATTATCTCCATTGAAGTAAAAGCAGTAAATTGATCAAAAACAGGATACATCACATGAGATCACATTCGGTACATACCAACTGGAATAGGCGATAGATTGATTAGATACATTGTAATGAAAGATTTCATACAATGAATGGTATATTCCACTTAAAATTTAAACTATTTTAAAGTCAATAGGAATTATTGGATGGGTAAAGCTTGTGCTTTTTCTACTCGTTCATGGTTTTTAATAGAACTTGTATTCATCCAGTTCTATTCAGCTTTCAGTTCATATAGCCTATTTCAGTTCAACATGCTCATACTAATCTGGAGGAAATGACGACACGACTTCTGAGGACTATGCACTCTAGCAGAATGATATGCTTTCATTGTAACACATATTAATACCCTAGCAATCACCTGGTAAGACCCTAGCAACCACCTAGTAATACCATGGCAACCACCTACTACACCCTAGCAACCGGATAGTAACCACCTAGTATCACCCTAGCAACCACCCAGTAAGACCCTACCAACCACCAAGCAATCCCCTACTAACACCCAATTAACCAACATAGACCCTAGCAACTAACAAGTAAGACCATAGCAACCACCTAGAAAGACCTTAGCAACCACCAAGCAATCCGCTAGTAACACCCTATTAACTAACAGGGACCCTACCAACCAACAAGTAAGACCTTAGCAATCACCTCGTCATCCATTTCGAAAGATTTTATGCAATTAATGGTATTCCACTGAATGGTTACATTCAGCTTTCAGTTCATATAGCCTATTTCAGTTCAACATGCTCATACTAATACATGCCATTGCTAAGAATGTCTATTGTTTGTTGTCTAATGCCTAATTTCTATTACCAAAATATAGTGTTCTCTGTCCTTTGCTTTTTCAAGCCAACTTGAAGATTGTGTTTGTTCAAACTTATATTCTCTACTGTCTTTCTATAGGTAAGGCCTGTTCTAAACCTTATCATGTTGTACCACACAGGACAATGCATAAATATACACACATTATACAGTGAAAAGTTCAATAACATGCAAACTCAGAGTTCAGAAACTCTAAATCTAGAATTATAAATCATTAAAAAGGTTTGAAAGTGTGTAACATCTTTAAATTAAAACTAATAAACATTTTAGAAATGTAATAGATAATCTTAGAGCTTTAAATAACATTATTTATTTCATATAGTGACATTCCTTGCAGTTGCGCCACCTGACTTACTGGTTGCGCCACCTGACTTTTACAACTAATTTCAAATTAAACAGGCTTCGACTTAGACGTCTGTATTAGCTTTTGCCATTGCTATCAAATTCATACATATCATTTTTAAATAGAATAAAGAGTTTTATGATAAAATAACATTTTCGTAGTTTTACATTGGTTGTACCACCTGACATAGAATGTGTACCAGCTTACCTACGATTTGAAAGTAGCTATTTTTATCAATATTTGAGAGAGATCAACAAACCTTTTCACTCAGCTATAACGGTCACTTGGGGTCCTCTTGATGATGCAATATCCTGTTTACTGTTATTAACTCTTCACTTTATAATAAAAGTGCCATGTTTACGGTTGTGCCACTCTGACATTTGAGAACATACAAATTGCTGGACAAAAGTTTTTCAATTATCTCAACAGCTTTAAAACTATTAGTATTTGTAAAATTTGAAAGGTTTCAAAATAAAATCATGCCATAGTATTTTATTTTTAATACAATTTTTAACTTAGTCTGTTCATTTGCACAGACGGTTGCGCCACCTGACATTTTGGGGGTTTGAAATGCCAAAACATAAAAGAATATATATTATTTGAATGTACTGAAAATGTATTCAAACTAAATAGAATAGTTTTATAGAATAAATTGATACATGTCATGAATTGATTAAATTATTTTAAAAGGAAATAATGCACTTGGACACAAAAATATGCATGTCATGTCATTGACCCTTATATTGCTGGATATTTACCGAAGCAATTCAAATTAAGTACCTTGCTCAAGGGTACAATGGCATTGCCCCATCTAGGAATCAAACCTACAAACTTTCTTCCAGTTCCAGAAACATTGTTACACTGTCACCCATAATAGACATACTGTACATATACATACACAACAGAATGAAGAAGACTATCTGTAAACAAAATAACCTGAAGCTTTAGCCAGAAATATTTTAAAAAATTATAATAATTGAACTCAAATGAATTTAATAAAGGTACGACACCTAGCCTGGTTAACAAGCAATGTTATTTTGTGATAACAAAATTACAATATTACAATTGAACACAAAATAATTGAATTATGGTAAGACACCTAGTCTGGTTAACGAGCAAGCCCCACTCACCCAGTAACAGTGGCAAATGACCATAGTTCATCTTTGCTAGTTCTTTGCTGGGAGGGGTAAACTGAGAGACAAAGTTCAGGCTGAATTGTGATGGAACATGCTTGAAAAAGCTTGATTTTGAAAACCAAATATCTTATGCAAACATGGGGACAGGAAGCTTTGGTAATGAGCCTGATAATGTGCGCCTCCCTGCAGGGCCTATCACAGCTCTGCTAAACTGCGCACCTCACAGAACAAGCTTCATGCACTCATGTGTAGAACTTCAGTCAGATTGTGCTTGCCAGCCAGTGCAAAATAATGAGATGTGAGGTGTGTATTTGTAACAAAAATACTTGACATATTTGAATACTTCTGCTAAGCCATACCTGAATTTGTATGGACAATTTAACTGTAAACACCATTGTAACCATCACCATTGAAACTATCACTCAAGCATGTTTTCTTTTTATTTAAAACATATTTATTGATTTTGCGATATCATAAAGATGGGAGACAGTCGAGGAATTGTGTCACATACCAAAGAAAGAAATTCATACTGTATATTGAAAAATTAAATGATCACAACATTGTGCATGAGCAAGCTTATTGAATAAATGGGTACAAATTATAAATGTGATTGTAGGAATTCAGCATAATGATAAACATTATTGATACCAGTACTTCTGGATTGCAAAAGCAAAATGAGTCAATACAATATATATCAAACCACTTTGCAATAAATCGATGAACTAGCATATATTTAACATGCTTTATTTTAAAATAACATGATAGAGCCAGAACATGGTTAAGACATGCTAACAGATAAAACATACTATATGGGCTCTGCTGTCAGTGAATCGGGGGTTTCTCAGCTTGGGGTGTTATATTGAGCATTAAAGGTTGTATCAGCGATTTTGGGTGGAAACATAAATGATCACATTCATCTGATTTTTCCTCACGATCCGCTAGCTGCCTGCCCCATAAGCAGGCCGTCAAAAAACCGCGTCTCTGTAGGCAGCCTATGCTCCGAGATCGTACACAAAAACAATGGTACTACCAACTACTCAAAACCAAAATAAACAGTATTCCAACCAATCACAATGATCTGCACAAACGTGACGTCACTTCTGAAGCGAAATCCCAAACAAACATACTTATGAATAATTATGTTATGTTTTAAAAAATAGTGTTCAAGCATCCAGAATTATAACCACGTTAATAACGTTTGTAAGAAACCAAACCGTTTGTAAATCCGTCAAGATTTCAGCGAGATAAGAGTATTAGCGTTTGTGCAGATCATTGTGATTGGTTGGAATACTGTTTATTTTGGTTTTGAGTGGTTGGTAGTACCATTTGTTTTTGTGTACGATCTCGGAGCATAGGCTGCCTACAGAGACGCGGTTTTTTGACGGCCTGCTTATGGGGCGGGCAGCTAGCGGATCGTGAGGAAAAATCAGATGAATGTGATCATTTATGTTTCCACCCAAAATCGCTGATACAACCTTTAATGTCTGTGTGAAATGCAGATAATTACAGTACTGACCTCAGTATCAAGAATACTAATCTGTAAACAAACGAGACTAGGCAAGCCTAGCTCAGCCCGGATTCAGATTTAAAATGTCCTGGTATTTCATGGAGTTCATGATGCCATGTACCCTCACAAGGTTCCTGGGGCCTTTGGAGGAAAAACAGCCCCACAACATCACGGAACCTCCACCATACTTAACAGTGAGGATCAGGTTATTTTCGGTATAGCACATCCTTCTTTTTACGCCAAACCCACCTTGAGTGTTGGTTGGGGAAAAGCTCAATTTTAGTTTCATCTGACCATAGAACAGGGGTTCCAGTGAATGTTCCAGTAGCGTTCAGCAAACTCTAGGCGCTTAAGTTTGTGGTGGAATGACAGGAAAGGCTTTTTTTCTGGCATGCCTTCCAAATAATTTGTTGGCATGGAGGTGACGTCTAATGGTAGTTTTGGAGAGTTGATGACCCCAAGATGCTACTTTCCTCTGTAATTCTCCAACAGTGATCCTTGGGGGGGGGGGGGGGGGGGCTTTGCCTCTCTTACCATCCTCCTCACTGTGCGTAGGGGCAAAATAAACTTTGGTCCTCTTCCAGGCAAGTTTGTAACAGTATTGCCCTAATGGTAGATATGGGCATTTTCAGGTGAGTAAGTATTTTTTTATAGCCATTCCCTGACTTATGAAGCTCAACACACTTTTCCCTCATTTGATGTGTGTGTTCTCTTATCTTTCCCATGTTGATGTATGAATAAGGGAATATGGCCTCTGTGTCACCTCATATTAATACCCCAGTGAAGTCATGGATTACTGCCCCAGTGAAGTCATGGATCACTGCTTGAAAGTTCCTAAACACTGATCAACTTTAAAAAGTAAAATATAAGTGGAAAAAATGCTTCAGTTACATTTTGTTCATACGAATTTCTAGGGGTGCCAATAATTGTGGCACACGTGGTTTTGCTAAAAAGAATTATTTCTTGATGAGTAAATTGAATTTACTTCAATTAAAGGATGGATTTTTTTCATTTTTTCAGTGTGAGATCAAGATAATTCACCAAAAAGTACAACTTTTATAACCCTTTATACTCATCTTTACCAGGGGTGCCAATAATTGTGGAGGGCACTGAATGTGCATGTGGAATGACCTACCTTGTACCCCCCTTACCATAACACCCTGCAGCAGCAAGAGAGGTGCCCCTACTCCAGGGAGAATTCTTCAGCATAAAGGGTGGTTAGCAGATTTAAGGTAAGTATTATATATAGTTAAAGGTTAGCAGATTTAAGGTAAGTATTATATATAGTTAAAGGTTAGCAGATTTAAGGTAAGTATTATATATAGTTAAAGGTTAGCAGATTTAAGGTAAGTATTATATATAGTTAAAGGTTAGCAGATTTAAGGTAAGTATTATATATAGTTAAAGGTTAGCAGATTTAAGGTAAGTATTATATATAGTTAAAGGTTAGCAGATTTAAGGTATTATATATAGTTAAAGGTTAGCAGATTTAAGGTAAGTATTATATATAGTTAAAGGTTAGCAGATTTAAGGTAAGTATTATATATAGTTAAAGGTTAGCCGATTTAAGGTAAGTATTAAAGGTTAGCAGATTTAAGGTAAGTATTATATATAGTTAAAGGTTAGCAGATTTAAGGTAAGTATTATATATAGTTAAAGGTTAGCAGATTTAAGGTAAGTATTATATATAGTTAAAGGTTAGCAGATTTAAGGTAAGTATTATATATAGTTAAAGGTTAGCGGATTTAAGGTAAGTATTATATATAGTTAAAGATTAGCAGATTTAAGGTAAGTATTATATATAGTTAAAGGTTAGCAGATTTAAGGTAAGTATTATATATAGTTAAAAAACAAGGTAAGTGATCACGTCCAGAAGAACATCTGTATGACTCTGACAAATACTCAAAACAAAAAGTTCAATTGGATTTATTTACAAAATATTCCTTCCTTTTCTTTTTTACTGTTCTGACAGAAAGGATAAGTGGTATTCTGATAACCAATATAACACTGAAAATCACATTAGCTATACCAGAGGGGTGCCAATATAACCCACCTAGGTTACCTTCCTGACACGTCATCTAGGCTAATGGAACTGGTTCCTCTTAAAGAGTAACTACACCCACTGTCTCAGCCTGTCTCCGCCTACTACACAATTTAGAAAAATACTTCATGGGGCGAGCGAGGGAGAGGGGTGGGTGCGGAGGAGCTGTGTCCATCGTCATTTGCATAAATTAACGTACATTGTAAAAATGATTTTGTATAACTCGGATCAAACTGTCAAACTAGACATTGCACATCAAATATGAACCAATCAGGTGCCAGCTGTTTCCATTGTGGGTGACAACAATTATCCATATGACGTAGAGGTACCTCCAAAGAGGTACTCTGACATCGCGATTGGGGCGGGGGCAGTTTGGGGAGCAGAAAGGAAATTTTAACCATTAGGGGAAGTACAAAGACGCTTTTCTACCAGTTTCTTATGAAATACTATATTATTTCAGAATTGTTGAAATAACAGAATGCATGAATAAGTTTCATTATAAGGTAGGCATACAAACACGTTTACAGCAACAACAAAAAAAAGTGATCTAGAGTGTAGTTACCCTTTAAAGGAAATAATTCGCTCAAGTATCTAAACTTATAAGGAAAATCTCCCCAGCAAATAGGGAATTTGTTTTAATTTATATGCCAGTTGTATGAGAGAAATAACCCACTTCAGTGACAAAGCACTTTTAGCACATAGCAGGCACAGAGTATACAAAAAATAGTTCTTCCAATTTTCTCAGTAAGAAATATTTCTTCTTCCCTTTTTTAGTTCAGTCCACAAATGAGAAGTAGGGCAAAGCCCTTTTCTTTAGCAGAAAAACTCAGTAACACACAGATTCTTAATTGACCTCAAAATAAAGCGCCACAGCTACCCCTTAGCAATGAGTATTAAAAAAATGTTTAAATGTCTGTCAGTGTTGTGAGTGAATAACGCTCAATTTATTTATTAATTATTTATCTTCTGTTTTGTTTTGTTAAAATAAATCGATTGCATTGAAAGAGCCAAGACCATGCACAACATTATCAGTCAACAGTAGTTTTATTTTTTAACGTTGGAGATTACCAACCTAGATGTTAGCTTACTTGTCTGAAATTATCCTGCTAAGCATTTGGGCATGGATATGTCAGGAGACCTAAGTTAATTATGGAATGTTCTATTCTATGAACCTGCAATAACATACTTATTTCTGTGTGTTCTACAGACATTGTGTAATGAATGTTCACTTTGATGTTACTTCTGATTGGCAGCCACGTAAAGGGGAGCACTGCTGATTGGTTAAAATGTAAATTGCCATAATGCTAAGAGAGCATATTGGTCTCCAAAAGACCAATACCAAATCCTCCTGGGAGTGTAAGAACTTTGTTGCTTTTAGGATAAAAATGAAATCTCTACTAAATAATATAGGCTTCATTAAATAGCATTTTCTTTGGCCTGATATGTAACAACTACCAGAGGTGTAACAATCCAGGGGTCAGAAAGAAAAAAAATCCTGCCATGTGTTTCTTCCACCCATTAACTCAGCCAGCTGACTTCACTAATTAGTTCAACCTCCTGGCTGAAGAACTGTGCTAATTAGCCATTCCAGGTGATTGGAAGAAAATACTGGGGATGACTTTTACTTTCTGTACCTGGATCTTACACATCTGATGACTACAAAATTGTGATTTTGATTGCAATTGGTCCTCAGGTATGTCATTAAAAGTCAGTACTGCATTAATTTTGCACCTACTTAATTGAATCTTAAGCCCAACAGCTTGGTTGGCTCTCTAAATAACATCAGACAAATGAAGCTGGAGGTGGTGTCATTACTGAGTAGTAAGACCATAGAGAGACAGCAAAGCACCAGGAAACATCTTTATGAGGGTCTGACAGTCAATAAACGATAAAGTATTATGGTCCTTCCCTCATATCCCCCTGATTCCTGTTTGAGATCTTGCCATCAGGAAGAAGACTAAGGTCCCCATTATTTAAAACAAGGAGAGCACCCAACAGCTTTGTGCCAACATCTGTTCGCCTCATCAATGACACAGCACACCTTAATTTTAATGGTTAATATAATTGTCTAATGTAGTGTAATCTGTAGTGTACGGTATTTTAGTGTTCTATGTAATTTATGTATGGAAGGTCTTACTAGACTTTCCTTAATAGAATTCTTAATTTCTGATTTGTAATAATAGTAATGTCATTTAGGAATGTCTAAATGCTATTTTTGTAATTTTATTTCTTAATGTAATTTAGGCTGTCCTGTTTGTCCTCTCCTGGACATTTCTTCTTTTTGGGACTGAAAATATCTGTCCAGGCAGGATTTATAAATTACATAAAGATGTCAGTTAGGTTTTTGCTCGTTCCAAGTTATTTCTCTTCAATTCTATTAAGAAAAATGACCCTATTTTCACATGCAATATGCAACTGCAACATTCCATTACTAATTCAGGGTAGTGGCACACCTGCAGTCTATAAACAGAGTAGAGGAACAAAACAGCAAGTTTACCTTTCAAAACTATCTAATTTATGTACACATTACCTTTAAATATTTCATGAAATTCTTGTTCACAATTGGGCCAACAATTGTGGAGTAAATGAAAATGTTAGTCTAAAGGAAATATTGTATATTTCCTTTTTAACTAACACATCCCATCCAGGGTGACACACCATTAGAAATATTCCCCAGCATTCCTAATATATAAAAATACTACAAAACATTCCTCACAAACACAAGTAAACAAAGAACCACACAACATAAACACCACAAGGTGTTTCAGCTGCCCATGCCACCGCAGAGTGGCATATCATCTTTATTTAGCAAGTCAAGACAAGTCGTATTATCTCTAACTGACAAAAAATGACATATTCCACACTGCTTGTCACATGTTTATCCTGCTTTACTAAACTCGAAAAGTAAAAATATTTACCTTAGACTAACTACCAATTCAAGCATATGGCTATTTACAGTGCACTCCAAAAGTGTTAGGACAGAGACACATTTTTCTGTTGTTTAGGCTCTGTACTCCAGCACATTGGATTTGAAATGGAACAGTGACTATGGGCTCTATCTTGATGATCTTGGCGCATGGTCTAAAACGCAAGGCGCAAGTGCATTTTGGATGTGTCCAACTCCACTTTGGCTAGTTAGAGGGCACATATTTTGAGCGTGAAGTAAGGATCAATGTTACTCGGACTAACCATTATGACGTGTTTTCTTATACACAATAATAATCTTAAACATTAGGGTTTAACACCAGCACGGTTTCCCGGTACAATTGCTACACGGTTGACCTGATATATATATAAAAACCCTCAAATAAAAGCTGAAAGTCTGCAGGTTAACATCATAGTCACTGTTCCATTTAAAATCCAATGCGATTCTAGTTGTCCACGTGTTATATGTGAGAATACAATAACTTTTATTTTCCCATTTAATTTATGTTCATTACATATTCACAAAGGATTTCAAACACAAAAGAACGAGATTGAGATTGAGTTTATTAAAATATAACAATCGACATGGAACAAGGGGGGGGAAAGGTTCTGGTAGAAGTATGGGCAAACAAGAAACAAGATAAACACTAGATCGGGAATCCAAAGAGACTTAGACACTGAGACACGACAGCCGACGGTTTCAAAACAGGAAGTGTTGAAATCCCTGCATCCAACCTCCCCAAAACGAGAACAAAATTTCTCCACACGAGAATGACAAAGTTCTCCAAGACAAAACCCCGGTCTGCGGCCTCCAATGTCCTATGCCTCTACCTCCTCTTGTCACTAGTCTCCATGTTTACACAATACTTCCAGGCATCACAACCAGACCACACAAGCACGAGACAAAAGTATCACACGACAAACTGCAATACATCAAAGTAGCCACAACCTCACAAGCGCCTTACGATCTAAATGTTCCCTCTTGGAAATGAGTAGTTTGTCAACATGCTTGCACAAACAAAGCGGCATAGAAAACCCGTGAACATGCTCGCCCACAGCAAAGTCAAACCGGCCTTTAAAACAGGGAATCACACGGAAATACAACCAGCAAAATGCGCACCCCTACAGCAGGCTACTACGACAAACTTCAAAATATGGTAAGCGCTGCATAAGCTACAACCTGAAACAAGCACCTCAATGCTACTTTAAAATAAGCTTCAGAACGGCAGCATGCATGCAGTTTACCAAAGGTAAAATCAGCCAACGTATGCTCTTGGAAAATCCAGCACAGGTGTCTGCAATTTCCAATCAAGACTTAGGTCAGCCGAAGGAAACTCGTTAGCCTACAAAAAATTTAAAGGGGCGCACTTATAAGGCGGCATAGGGACATAATATTCACAGAAAAGCTTGACTTCTCATTGTTTCATCGCCTGGTGAAAGCAAGATTAGTCACAACCGCATGAGTTTGTCAAAAACAGTCACACTTTTCGTCTCCACATCTCCTTGGATTCCTGAGGCTGCATCTTCCTTCCAAATGACCCAGCATCAGAAAAATCTGAAAAGTGTGCATGCACAACATTTCCATATCAAAAGCAATGGAACTAACCCTATTTCAAAATCAAGATGGAAACTTCTTCACGTGAAGGCTATTTACCTCTAAGTACATTTTAACCACTGTGTTCGTACATAGTATACAATAACATGTGTAATTGTAATTTCTGAAAAACATTTATTTGTAGTCCAAGAAATACATTGATAAATTTTTTGATTGTTCAGTTCCTCATCTATCATGGTGATCTGCCTCAGGTTCATGTCTTCTGTGGGTTGGGATGCAGCGTTCTTGAAAAGATAAGAATATTATAATTTTATCAACTAATAACATGATTGCTAATGCTTTGTTAATGTATGTGCTTATCATTTAGGTCAGCAGTGTAGCATAATGGTAAGGAAAATTACCTTATATCTCAGAGGTTGCACGTTTGATTCCCAGCTGGGGCATTGCCATTGCACCCTTGAGCAAGGTACTTAACCTGAATTGCTTCAGTAAAAATTGATAGTACATAAAAATAAAATCTGTGCAATTTGCTCTGGATAAGAACCTATGCTAAATGCCTGAAAGTAATGCATTTATTATGTTATTTATTTATTCATGACATGTACCCTTTTTAAAGTGTTACCATATAAGGCTGTTGCGGAGAATTTGAACCTGCAAATGTGGTAAAAAGTGAAGATTAACACTGGGGTTGGCAGTTGTTTCTGCAGTCGTTCTTTTGTTTGACGACATCGGGGCGATCTATAGGATTTTTCTGCATCCGTTTCGGTGTTTGAATCTCGCCCGGCAATAATATTAATTTCACCTGTTTTGGATTTCCTGCCAGTTATAAATAGCACAGGAGTTCCGCTTTGCCGACGCCCCCTTACAATTGTACCCTTGAGTAATGTACAGACTCTGCTATTGTACCCTTGAGTAATGTACAGACTCTGCCATTGTACCCTTGAGTAATGTACAGACTGCTATTGTACCCTTGAGTAATGTACAGACTCTGCTATTGTAGGGAACCGCTTGGTTGGCCAGTGCCTATAGTCACATCTTCACCAAGCCCCAAGCTCAACCTAGTTGCCCCATGAGCCCTGTGTTTTCTGCGTATTTCAAACATGTAAAGTGACCCTGCCCTTTTGATCTGCCGACATTTGCACTCGTCTTACCTCTGAGTCTTTAACAGTATTCTTTTTACATCAGTTTCCTGGCGGCTCCTTTGTTCCAAACAGACAGGAGAAGCACCTCTTGTACTCCTCTCGCACCTACACAACACATGGACCAATCAGCAGTGTCCAGCAACATTCAACATATAACACTGACTCTATGTTTAGCACTGTATGACAATAAATAGTCCCTATGCACGCAAGAGTCAGCTCACCTCCCTGTTAAGCAAGCAGTGAACGATGAAGAGGAAGGTGCCCTGCTGTGAGTTGAAAATGATGAAGATGTATTTTACTGTAAGGCTGCTCTGGAAAAATCCCAGGATCCAGGCACACCCCAAAACAAAAAACTGGGCAACAATTTTGAAGATAACCAGCCTGAAAAAAAACAGCGACAGGCAAATCTCAATCTCTCTCTCAGTCTCTGTATCAATGAGCTATGTATGCAACCAAAACATGAATCAACCAGGAACTCATAACATGCATTTGCACAAACACCTACACGTACAGTACATGAAGATTGACACAAGCAGGGGCAGGTACACACACTCACCTGGTGTCTCTCGACTGGGAGACGTCACTCTTCATGTTGGCTAGAGTAGGCTGCAGTTTCCAGACGATCGCACCAAATGAGACCAGGTTTAGCTGTTTAAATTACACACAAGGGACATTCTCAGGACGTTGCTTTTTATGAAATAACAACAAAACCCATGTAAACTCTGGTAAAGCATATTTTGCCGTACATAAGATTACATACTGTGAGAATAGCACACACTGGACCGATGAAACTCCAATGGAAATATCGATCTTTGCTCAACCAGCACCTGAAAATGAAACATATTCATAATTAGTTTATTTTACCTTTAAAAAATAAATCAGTCTCATAAGAATATGGCTTTGCGTTGGCAGCGTTGAAGTTGAATTTTGAAGCCTGCCAACTCACATTCAACGTCATGCCTTCATTCACTGTTACATTCCATTTCAACATTTACCACACACTCTTCTACAAACCATTTATACAGCTGGATATTTACTGAAGAAATTCTGCTTAAGTACCTTGCTCAAGGTAGTAGCCCACCTGGGAATTGAACCCAAAACCCACATAGATGTAATGGATATATCTATGACTATAGCAAGATCAGCAAAGATCAGCCTCTCACAAAGGTCGGCACCATCACCCTCCATGATGCTTTAAGAATGTGATGAACTGTTATGTTTAGGAATTCATGGTTTTCATGGCCTTTATATTTTTTTGAATAAATAACCACGGATATCAAAAGTTTTACCAGGGGCACATTGCCGATTTCTGGTCCCTAGTTTGCAGTATAAGAATGTAAGTTGGTGGGGGGGGGGGTCTCAGTGGCGTAGCCTGTACAGCACTATCCATATACTCATTGTGAGCCGCGACATTGGCGATTCGAATCCGAACACACAACCTTTGTCGCATGTCTCTGCGTCTCTCTCTCACTACCCATTCTTCCAGTCTCTCTATACTCTGCTGTCCAAGAAGCTGAAAAAGCCCTAAAAACAATATAATTCTAAAAATTATTTCTTAGAAAGAATGTAACTTGTGCCCTTAAAGCCAAGATTCCTTTAGTCCAGGAAAGCTCTTCAATTTTATACCTGAAGATTCCTGGTGTTGTGCAGAGAGGGCAAATACAACGAAAAATACTCACGCATCTTTGTTGCCATAACCGTCTGCAAAAACCGCTGCGGACACTCCCACCACCACCATGGGAGCTCCGTAGCCAATCAGCAGGAGGTACAGTGCCCTCAGCCCCTCCTTCTGGATGATCTGCACTTTGCTCAGGCTCCTGACCAGCAGGAACAGCTGCACAGTCTCCAGCAACATCCACACAAACCCAGACAGGAAGAGGAAGTGCAGCAAGCCTGCTATTACTGCACACACCACCTGGGGGAGCCAGAGGAGATTGATCAGATCCATATGCTAGCAGATCGGTACATTACATTACACCTGTGTACATTATCAAATACATATCAAATCTGTAAAAACACATCATCAGCTCAATTTGCTTATATCAGCAGATTGCAAAACGAGGAGGATTGCAAACAAAACAATGGGGCTTAAATTGTACAGACTTGGCCATAAGTACTTTGTAATAAGCTTGAAAAATTTATTAACTGACCAATTTAGATTATACTGCAAACCATATGTGAATAACTGCATAGGGATACTGAGACACATCATCTTGTTTCTGTGTAATTAATTAATATTAAAACATCAGTTTTCAATAGCAATCATGGTGATTTTAGCCAACAAATGTAGTCTTTTTTGTTGCAAATATGAAATTTTTTTGATTTGTGTGTTTATCAACTTCAGATTTTAAAGATAAATCTCCATTTAAATAAAATGTAGAAATGACGACAAATAATGGAGATACTTACCTTTTTTACTTTGCTATTTAGTCACTATGGGCTGTCGTTACTCATGTTATAATATATCTACAGTCAATTTTCCCAGTAACATGCTCAATGCTCAATATCTTTGGATGGAACAAAGAGATTGTATTGTTTTTGCAATGACAGTCTGTCAACCTTTGGAATTATTTTAAAAAATGGGTCATTTAAATGAACACCAATGCCTTTGCTTACTACGACACCACAGTTTTATACATATTCTCAGATCCTTACCGCATTTTCAGTGCGAGACACGCCCAACAGGAAGAGCAGGTGGCCCAAGAAGAGGCAGATACAGAGGTGGAGGCGGGCGGTGTTGTTGATCTTAGGGTTCCATCTGCACAGCAGGAATGTGAGGATGGCGACAGCGAGGAAGGCCAGGCCCACACACATACAGAACAGGTTTATCATCTCCAACAGAGGATCTTCCTCTTCCTGTAGAGACACACAGAGCTCATCTCTGTCCAAGTAGTCATGTGTTCATGTCCTTCTCAGAAGCACCGTGAGACACTGAGACAGCCTACCTGTTCCTCCGTCTGCAGGAGGATGGCGAAGGTGGAGAGGTGGGTACAGCTGCATACTGTGTGAGTCTCATTGGAGGAGGAGGCTGTGCACCCATCCACTGACCACTGCGTCTCCTCCCCCTTATCCTCCCAGTACACACAGGTCATCATCCCAGCCTTTAACTTCGACTGACGAGGACAAGAGAGAGACATGGTGTGTGGGAGAGAGAAAGAGGAAGATGTATGTATTAGTGTTGTATGTATTTATTCAGGGTTGGTATTTTGGTTCATACCTAGTTCATGTGTTTTTGTGATTTTGGCAGAGTTAATCTCAACAAAAAATGTTTTCAACATACAAAAATGCCAAGTTACTCACACATACAAAGCACTGTACATAAATCATTAAATAAAACTTCCAAAATCCAGGCCTGCCGTTAAATGTAATGATATCAAAATGAGGCCAAGTTACAACAAACAATATTAGCTATTAGCTCACACAAATTAAACAAGCATTTTTCTTTTACCAACGATATTATGTGGGGTTTGTATGTGAGGGGGAGTGTAAGGTTTGGAGAACCAAACGCGACCGATAAGGATTTCTTAAAGCGTATCTAGATAGATACGCCACAAAACGCGGAGGTAGCCGCACCAGGACTGAGAAAAACAGGATCGGGAGAAAACTTCCCTAGCACAAGGCAAAACAAAGCAACCTCCAAAATCTCGATAAACAGCAAGAATAACTAACAAAAGAACCTCACACACTAAATAATTAGGCGTAACAAGAGGTGGTGAAACAAAACAAAACTTGAAAAAACGAGTGAGGGAAAAGAATAGAAAAGATCTGTTAGCCAGAGCTCTTGTGGCAAAAGAGCTGAACACAACTGGCAACAGGAGAAAAGAATAAAGGATAAAGTAAGATTGGAAAGCAAAGAGAAAACCAATCTAATCCTAAATCTTATAATCGGACTTGCTGCGTTTCCTGTTAGTACGAACCAGAAATGCAGCGACCAAAATTCCTATACCTTACCGACTTCGTCTGTCAACTTAGCAAAGACAATATCGAAGTGTCGGAAATGCAGAAGTCCTGGGCTATTTATAGCCGGCAGGAAACGCAAAACAGGTGTAGGGAATAATTGTCGGGTAAGCTATAAACACGGGAATGGAGGCGGAAAAAATCTGATAGAGCATTCTGACGACGCCAAAAAACAAACCAAAATGTAGACCAGCAAAGGCAACAAATATCCATGACATTGCATGTGAAATTGTAGTAATCCATTTTAAACATTAGGTTCCCAGAAAGATTAGAATGCTCTTAATGCAGTAAGAGTTTTAATTTTCTGGCAATTATTAGTTAGCAAGCAACCTAGCTTCTACACAAAAGAAAGATGGCGACAACACAGTTTTGAAAAAACATGTTCCATTGGCTGAAATAGCATGACACGTGCACTTCCAAAAACATCACATGTTCACATCCTATGTCAAAAGAATTACATGTGCACATCGTTCATTTTGCCTCTGTATTCTTGCAATTAGCTACTTTGACCAGACTACTTTGATCAGATGTTGTTGGCAGATCAGATGTTGTTATCCAATGGGGAGAATTATGCTTTGTGGGCCTTAGAGCATTTGTGATGACAAAATCGGCAGGAAAAAAAGGTGGTGAAAAATTCAAGTTTTGGGCTTTATTGTGTGGATATGTGAGGTTTTATGTGAATTCTGTGTGTTTACATGAGGTCAGAAGGTCCAGACGTTGATCATCTTAAGGGCTGAGAGTCTGTGGTCATTGTGGTTCTTTCTGTAGGAAACCCTGAAAAGTGCCAAACTCTGTGCTGCTTAGGTATGAGACATGCCTCATCAAGCCGTAACTTGTCAGATGGCATACCTGCCATCCCAATGAGTGAGGATGCACATGCATTGGGGTTGAAAGGATGGAAGACAAGGTTTTGTGAATTTTTCAAAGGTGGAATGGAAGTTGCTGAACTCAACACCATGAGAGGCTTCAGTTGGTTCTCTCCTACTGTGACAGGCCAGGTTCTGTACCTTCTTGTGGTGCACAGTGAAGTTGACAGGCTCAGGAAGCTCCATGTGTCTGGTCATAGGCAGCGTGGCGGTGATGATGTCAGAATACATCTCTGTGACCTTTTCACTCTTGAAGAAACTGGGACTCATGAGCTTCTCCATCCCACTGACTGACATCAGAACTGCAGCAGCGGATCCTGGGCAAGAGAGACACTGTTATTCGCCTTCATGATCTTCATCAGCACAGGTAATTTCATCATCAGCATCACCATCAAAAGAAATTTGACATTGTCATCATCACCTTAAATCATCATTACTGGCTGGCAGCTCTTACCGTTGTTGTTTTTAGCAATAGCTGCAAGATCGATTGCCATTGTGTTTCCCTTGGCAACTAGAGGAGGCATCTCAGTCATAATCCCTTTAAGGCTCACTACATTAATTTCTGTGAGAGGACAAGAAAAATATCACCATGAAGCACAAGTGCAATAACCCTTTTATAGTTAAACATTTAGTGCTACTAGGTGGGCGTCTGGCTCTGCATTTTACTGCGTGATGTACAGAGTATGGTTTCAGGTAGCAAGAATGTCTGTCTCATGGAGTGGACACTGGTGTTATGCCTGCAAATAAAGCTTCAACACAATTACCAAGGGGCTGAGCTGGTGGACTGCGTAGTAAAAAGTAGTGGGTGGCATCTTGCCCTTCAGATGAAAGTGCCCTGGTATGCAGTCACCCAAAAATGTGGAGGACTGGTCTATGATTCTGAATCCAAACTGGGACAAAACCAGGTTTTAAATAACTAAACATGCTACGTAGTCACCCATTGACTCCTACCCATCGTTGGTGTCTTCACTGTTTTCCGAGACTCTGTATTATTTTCCTGAGATTCAACCAAAAGCTCAACCAGGGCGGACGCCAGCCCCTCAGAGATCTTCAGGATAATGCTGGCTATCTCTGCCGTGCCACCCTTTCCCTCCAGAGGGAACATGTTGTCTGTGACGGACAGGGTCGCGTTCAGGACACTGATCACTGTCTGAGGGAGTCAAAGAAAAGTTAGAGTAAAAAATATCCGTGTCAACTTCTAAAAATATTTTACTTTTATTTAGGCATTTACTACAGTATATACGCCCAGATCCACTTAAGGCATCTAAGTATTCATGACTCACGCAGTTGAAAAACGTAACTTTAAGGGTCACTTTTTGTGAGTCCCTCATATAAATTGTACTCTCACTAGCAATGGGATTTTAGCAAATCTTTGTCTCTAAGTTAGTCTGGCACAACCACAAACCCACCCTTACCCAGGTCCATTGGCTCTAATGTGAATATACTATATGTAAGTCAGGATCTTAGCTTCCTGTACTAACCTCCTCAGGCAGAACGAGATCAGGGTTGTTCTCCAAATCCTTGTTGATTTTGCTAAGGAAGAACACCTCATGTGACTGGCCCTGCGAAGAAAAGGGTAAAATAGTGACCTTCTGTATCTGCCGATATCCTTTAGTGTCCTCTCCACAGTCAGGTTTTCTTCAGTTACCAACTTACCTCAGGAGGGGTTAGAGAGGCAAGATAGTCCTGTGAACCTAAAGAGAGAGATCATTCATAGATGAGGAGGCGAGAATCTAAATAATGAAAAAATGGGACCTCAAAACATTAATGAACTCTACTCACAAATCATTCCATCCACCACTTACTCTGGCACACGGTTATCCCAGGCTCCCAGGTAAGCCCAGAAGAGGAGATGTACCCATCCGAGCAGGTGCAGTAGAAGCTTCCTAGAGTGTTGAAGCACACAGCGTTGGAGCCGCAGGGGACTGCGACACACTCATCCATATCTGTAAAGCACAACCCATATATTCAATATCACACCATCTGCTAACCCACATCCATTCTCAATCCGGACAGTGTTTGGGGTGCTCTGACTTTCACAGGGGTTTGAGGTGCTGGGCATGGAGTCAGAAACAATGACACGGTACCCCTGGTTACAGGTGCATTTTTGACTCCCAGGAGTGCTGATACAGTCAGAATTGGGACCACAGGTGTCGGGGTACTCCAGACACTCAAATTCTGTGGAAGATGGGTGACGGTATCACAATAGTTATCATGTGATATGAGGTCACTTCCAAACTATATTCCCATTCATTTGACAAAGAGACAATATTTGAATGTTCTGTTTTATACATTTCCAGTTACAGGACAACATTCTCACTCTGAGTATGTACAGTATAAGGAATTATGCACAGCAATTAGTCATAATAACTTTTTTAACATGCCAGAGTTTTGTCAGCTGTATTCGTTGTTAATGTGTCTTCATTACATTAAGGGCATTTAGTAGATACTCTTATCCAGAGCGACTTACACAACTTATTGCATTTTTACATACTATCCATTTATTTATTTATTTATTCATGTACAGAATATATGCCTGCTGCTTCTTTTCACACCACAGACTACAGCTAAGCTTGCACAGAGTCCGAGGAAGGACTTTCATATGCAAATATTTAAATATTCAATATTTACCTTTTGCAAAAAATTCCTAACTTTTTTTTCAAGAGGCAAATATTAATTATAATAGCTTTAAGAGTTAATGTACATGTTTGGTGGTACTTTGTGTTTTTTTTTTGTAGGAGTCAGTGAATACCACAGCTGTAGACCTCTACTTCACACAGAGTTACAGCTGTGAATCTGTCGATTGAAATGGTAACATATTGTCCCACCATCCCATGGCACTGATACTTTGCAGTTTTCCCTGCACTGATGCTGGTAATCACAGCACACCTGCAAAACAAAAGATATAATATTGTATGAGTATTGACTGAGTATTGATTTATTGCACCTATCAAGAGGAAGATTATGCTTCACATTCATGTGTGTTTGTCTGTGCACACCATTAAGTATGAGTGTGTTCATACATGTGCTGTCGTGAGAAAAGGTTTGTGAACCTTTGGGAATTACCTGGATTCTTGCATTAATTGCTTCTGGGGGGTATTTTACAAGGCATCTTTAGATTTACTTTGGCCCTCCAGAGGCAATTTCCACCTGGTTTCTACTAGTTTTATTTAAATGTCAATATCTAAAAAAATATTCCCTGCACATCCATGGTTTTAAGTTCTAACTGAAGAAGAAGCTGTATCATTCAGAGATTTGCTACAGAATACATGTATTTCAGAATAGTCACATACAGTATATATATAATAACCATAACATACGTCGCCTAATGTATTTAAATACGTTTAAAAAAGAACTCACAAAAGTGCGTGTGTATTTACACAAGAACAGCAACGTATTTCAGCCCTAAGTGCGACGGGTGGTCGCTGTGGAAATGTCGACTGTACGGGACTTTCGCGAAATATAACAAGATAAACTCTTCAAGGTTCATCAGAAAACAGCTGTCGCTGAATATACTGGTAAGTACTTGGTTTCTTAAACATATTTATACGAGAGATTTTGGAGAAAAAAATTAGGTTTCTTCTAAACCGAAAGCGCATCAGGTACTGTATATAGTACAGTAAGCAAGGGTAAACGGCGAGTGCTCATTTGTACAACGTTTTAGAAAAATATTATTGTTTCTATACGGGAACATGATTTTCTTAGCGTGTATAAACGGTGCATTTTATGCATTTGACAGTCTGTGGCTGTAGCCAGAGGAGGTGCCTTAAGCGCTTTGGGCTATTAATAGCACCCTCCTAATTTATTGCACTGCAGTGTAACTGGAGAAGCTGCGCCTAAGCTACCCTTTTAAAAAATACTGCGTCAAAATTTACGGGGTTTTCTTAAAGCTGTAGTTTATCATTTCAGATGAACATGAATACTGTAATTGAGACGGATAGGTCTCACCCACTAGGGGTGAAGTTTATAGAGTTAATAAAGGGACAGTTCACACAAAAATGAAATTAAGATATGTTTCCATATACCTATTCCATATCCTATCTATCTATCCAGATAGTTTCACTGAGATTTCACTGGTTTTATAGATATTTGCTGCAGTTCACCGTGATATCACCCTGCAGTCAGATTTGTAACAGGATTACACCATATGTCTCAGAACCTTATAATACTGGTAGGAATAGGTAGAAACATGTTAGATGAGCATCCCAGGAACTTTATTTTATAGGAATATCATTATATCTTTGATTAAAATGCTAACTGATGGCATCCAAATTTGCCATGTTCACTGGGTAGGATTCAGATAAAATTCTGTCAATATTGTTTCCAACATCCGATGTGTACCAAACTTCTCCCAGGTACAGATTCCAACATGGGGAATCCAAATAAATGTTTGAAATCCATCCAAGGACCACCCAAATCCTACTGCAGGCCCAGCCCCACAACCACTATGTAGTACAAGTTCTCTATGCTCCAGGGGTTTTACGGAGATACAGTTGAAGTCGGAAGTTTACATTCACTTAGGTTGAAGTCATTAAAACTAATTTTTAACCACTCCACAGATTTTATGTTACCAAACTATAGTGTTGGCAAGTCAATTAGGACATCTACTTTGTGCATGACACAAGTAATTTTTCCAACAATTGTTTATAGACAGATTATTTCCCTTTTAATTCACTATATCACAATTCCAGTGGGTCAGAAGTTTACATACACTAAGTTGAGTGTGCCTTTAAATTTTGAATATTCAGTCGCATATCCTTTGCTATGGAGGATTATTCAGCCCAAAATGAAAATGAAAATGAAAATGAAAACGAAAATGAAAATGAAAATGAAAATGAAAATGAAAATGAAAATGAAAATGAAAATGAAAATGAAAATGGTTAAAAGTTTAAACAATCCAGTGACTCATTTGCGGTCTTTTCATTTATTTAAGAGAGGATTTCATTTATTTCCAGCAGTCCAACACAACTGATCCAATCCAACGTTTAACCTGGCACAATGTAGCCTATCGTAGGCTACTACCAGGTTTGCAGAGGTGGAAATTCCAGGGGTCAGAAAGTAAAAGTCCTGCCCTGTTTCTTCCACCCATGAACTCACAATTTCACTAATTAGCCTAGTTAGCTCCTACCTCTTGGCTGAAGAATTATGATAATTAGCAAATCCAGGTGATTGGAACAAATGATTGGGGAGGACTTTCACTTTCTGAACATGGATTTTCCACCTCGCAGGTTTGACCTATAGCCTACACAGCGTAGCGCTGGCTAGCTAGCTCCGTTTCTTTCATAAAACAAGAATACTTTATAACACTGCTCACATTCTTCATCATTTCATCCATTAAAACTTACGAGTGCCCTGAGAGCATAGTATCAAGCATAGACTGTTACCCATCCCTATGCTATGCTCCCCGAGTGTTCATTAAGTGCTACTGCACTAAACCTGTATGAGGCCCACCCTGCTTGCTTTGATTGATAGGAGGACCATAACCCCTCATTTATATAGATACAGTTTGAAAATGAAAACGAAAACGAAAATGAAAATGGAAATGAAAATGAAAATGAAAAGTTTTAAATTTTCATTTTAATTTTGGGCTGAATAATCCTCCATTTTCATTTTCCATTCTCCATTTTAATTTTCGTTTTCATTTTAATTTTGGGCTGAATAATATGGAACACCGAGAGTGCCACAATAATAAATAAATAAATAAATAAATAAAAGAATAAATAAATAAATGTAGAAATAAATAAAAGAATAAATAAATAAATGTGGAAATATAAAAATGAATAAATAAAATAATTTGGAAATAAATAAATAAATCTGGGAATGAATATAGAAATGTAAATGTATGTGCAATTAATTTAAGTTATTAATTAAGTAGTTATTTATTTTCAAATATCTTTTCAAATATATTCATTTATTTATTACCATATATATTTCCCAATTTATTTCCATATATATTTACTCTGTCATTTCCCAACTAGCACAATCTGTCAATCAACTTGCTTTGCTCCACCCACTAAGTTCGCCTCGTTCACACCCTTCCAACTGTATGTGTTCAGTGTTGCCAGATTGGGCGTATTCCAGCCCAATTTGGCTATTTATTTTTATGTTATTGTGGGGGGGAAAATGACGTTTTGCAGCTTGTCATAATTTGGGCTATTTTTTGTTATATTTGGCGTTTTTTCATCTTCCTCTTTCAGCTAATTATTCACATTAACTCTGGTGTAGTTTGTCCCTCCTCTCTCTGCCTATTCCTCGGTTGTCATTGAAACCAGTTCCTTTTGTTTGATATGCAGAGGCTTGCCAGTGGGTTAGAAAGACAATCGTGAAAATCAGAAAGAACGCTGACTTTCAGTTGCTCGTGGAAAAGTAGGCTAATAGCTGTTATGCTGGGTTCATGCTTTAACGGTGAGACGGGAGACGTGGCTGATCTGTAAGCTTTAATGTTGTGTAGACCACCATGTCTTATCTTTGAACGCACGTTGACTGCCGTGTATTTTCGTTTAAGCTATTTTCCTAATCAAACGTTTCATGCTTACGCAAAGCAAGCTTGCACACACAAAAAGCAAGTTGAGCAACATAGAAACATAGGCTGCTCATTTCTCGCCCACTACTTCTACTATGGTGCTCAACTTGCTTTTTGTGTGTGCAAGCTTCCTTTCCCCGATTTTGCGTAAGCACAAAATGTTTGATTAGGAAAATAGAACTAGCCCATAACTTAAAAGCGTCTGTGTGCGCGTTCGCAAATCATATTCATAAACATTTCAGAGTCTATCGATTGGCTACCGTTCTGACAGTAGGCTACCTCCACCTCCAGTCCAATCTCCGTCCCCCCTTCCGTTCATAACTTAATGTAGACTATTTTATCCAAATTGGGCTATTTTTATTAAGATTCGGCATGTTTATAGTTTTAAAATCTGGCAACACTGTGTTCAGAGCATAAGCTGTAGAGAAATGGTTCAGAGCTGCAGACAGCGTTTCTCAATGTGAGCAAATACATTAATGGAGAGCACAATCTGTCAACTTGCTTTGGTCCACCCACTAATTTCGCCTAGTTCCAAGTCAACCAGGTTCCAACCCTCCATGTAGGCTATTCAGTGTTACTGACAGCATTTCTTATGAGCAAGTAGAGAAGTAAATTTCTCAATATTGAAAGAATAGGCGGGCAGATTGTCACGATTCTAGCCTGTCATGTCACGTTTTATGTTTCATTTCTGTCTTAGTTAGATTTCTTGTAAATGTCGCGTATTATGTTTAGTCTAGTCACGCCACGTTTTATGTTTAATTCTTGTTACGTTTCATTCTCATGTCATGTCACGTTTCATGTTTGATTCTTGTTACGATTTATTTTCTAGTCTTGTCATGTCACGTTTTATATTTGATTCATGTTACGTTTCCCGTTCATTGTTAGCATACACATTTTCGTGTTTTTCCGCAGCCTTGCGTTCATGCTTTCTCTATCTCTCTTGCTGTCGCTCACGCTTCCCTAATTGTTTCATTCTCCATTGTCTAGTTTACTAATCTACTAACGTTAGATCAGGATTGGGTAATACTAACTCTCTAACCATGTGTTCATGTTTACCTTACATTTCTCGTGCATGTCATTTACTAATTTACTAACGCTAGGTCAGGATAGGTTTATTACTAACGATTACTAATTATCTTGTTACCTTGTTAGCCTTCCACACCTGATTTCCATTCGCATGCTGCTCTCAAGCTAAGTGTCTGCACCTGTCTACACCTGCATTATGCTCAGTGTTCATGTCTTGTCTTTGCGAAATTGTTGCCTCTTGTTTGTCAGTGCACTTTTGAGCGTTTTCCCAAGCCTGCCTTTTTGTTTACGATCCAAACCTGTTTATTGACCATTGTTACCGACTTCTGTTTTGTTGACCACTGCCTGCCTGTACCACAAGTTTTTGCCTGCTGGCTTTTGTACTTTTGCCCCGTGGAGCGGACTTCGGTCTTGACTCTTGCATTGCCTTCGACCCCGAGCCTGCCTACCGTCTGCCTGTACTTCTGCCCCGCTGACAGCTACTCTGGTTACTGGACTATTGCATGGTGTACCGATTCTGAGACTGCCTTCTCCCTCGGTACTGTACATTGGTTTTGGCTGGATTTTTTGTGTATGAACTTTGCTTGTTTTTTTTGACCACGCTCATTGGACTTTCCTTCATTAAAAGTCCTCACGGGACTTTATCTGCAACCACTGCTTCTGAGTCATGCATTTCGGGTCCTACCCTCACGCATCCGTCTCAGATAGCTTGTATATTGCTGTGAGCAATATAGCGATCTTGTGTCCGAGAAAGCTAGCGACATGACCATGTTCAATGTAGCCTACAATGTTCGCTGGCATACGATGCAAATCTAAAACCGATACCTAGCTAGCTTTCTCTAACCATCGTTTCTCTAAATATGTGAGGAATTTCAATTAATGTATTTGCTCACATTAAGAAACGCTGTCTGCAGCTCAAACATTTTTGGAAGGGTGAGAACGTGGTGAACTTAGTGGGTGGAGCAAGGCAAGTTGATTGACAGATTGTGCTCGTTGGGAAATGACTGACAATTGGTAAATATGGAGATAAATTGGGAAATATATATGGAAATGGATATATTTGAAGAAAAAATAATAATAATAAATGTAATAACTTAAATTAATTGCACATTTACATTTCTATATTAATTCCCAGATGTATTTATTTCCAAATTTTATTTATTCATTTTTATATTTTTATTTATGCTTTTATTTCTTTCCACATTTATTTTATTTATTGTGGCACTCTCGGTGTTCCTAGAATAATGATCCATAATAGGCTACTATCTAAGAGTATTTTACATCTGTGACATTCAACAGTTTACCTCAGTGACATTATTTGGAACACTTAGCCTACCTTGCACAATTATTTATTTCTGTTTTAGTGTTTATTTTTCTATTTGTGTGCTATTAAAATAAATGGTGTAATATTCAAATGTTCAAAAGCTTCAAGGACCTTTTATAAACCCTAACTCCTAAACATAACCACCCCCGTGATAAAACTAGCCCAAATTACTATTACTATACTATAACGTCTCTGCATTTGAATGGACATTGAATGGCATTGGGGGGTGGGACTAGATTTAGCTGTAAATTATGCTGGAACAGTATGGAATACATGGCTGGTAAAATGGCTATAAGTCATCAAGAGTCTGACGTATCAAACAAGCCTCAAAACATCACTATGCTGCCAGATATGCAGTAGATATGGATGGATTACTTTAAGGGTTGTTTCTCCTGACAGATTTTCCTATTGAACTCTATGGAAAAATAAATCAGGAGAACCCTTAAAGTTATCCATCCATATCTCCTGTATTTCTGGCAGCAGAGTTATGGTTTAAGGCTTGTTTGATACATCAAACCCTTCATGACTTAGAGCCATTTAGCCAACCATGTGTTCCATACTGTTCCAGTGTAAGTTACAGCTAAATCTAGACCCACCCCCCAATTCCCATTGAGATCCATTCAAACGCAGAGGCGTTATAGTATCGCTTGTAAGAGTACCTGGAAATAAGATATCAAGAGTCTTTTGATGTTGTTGGGTCACAGACATCAGGAAGTCATGGCATGCAAAGGATATGCGACAAAATATAAAAAAAATATTACTTTATTCTATATATAAATGCAGGGGTGCCAATAATGGTTTTGTTAAAAATAATTATTTCTTCATGAGGGATTTTCTTTTCTTATAATAAATTTATTTCAATTAAAGGTTGGGTTTTTCTAATTTCTTCAGTCTGAGATTAAGCTAATTCACCAAACAGTGAATTTTTTATAACCCTTTTTACTTATCTTTACCAGGGGTGCCAATAATAGTGGAGGGCATTGTATAGGCTTCCTTTTAGAGTGTTCTGTAGGTAGGAGTATTACTTTGTTCTGGCCTGCTGCAGCTGTTAACTCAGCTACAGCCCAACATGTGCTCTGGTAGGCTACTGTCCGTGCAATCATATCAAATCAATTAATCTGTTGTTTTTAAGTTATGGCCGCCGCGCCCCCCACTTGTGCTCTGACCATATTTTATGTGCAATTCATGCAGGAATCCAGGTAAATCCAAAGTGTTAAGCAACTTTTTCTCACAACTGCATTTGTATGTGTGTGTGTGTGTCATATTATATGTAATTCTCTGGATATGGCTGTCTGCTGAATAAATGTTGTGTGTTTATACATTTGTGTGTGTGTGTGTGTGTGTGTGTGTGTGCACGCATACATGTGTGTGCATATGTGTATGTGTGTGCCCCTGGTGTATGTGCGCATATATTTGTAGATGTGCATGTGTGTATGTATGTGTGCGTGTGTGTGTGTGTGTGTGTGTGTGCGTGTGTGTGTGTGTGTGTGTGTGTGTGTGTGTGTTTGTGAGTGAGCGTGAGTGCGTGCATACTGATGTGTATGTGTGTGTCAGTGGCGTACCGTGGGAGTAGAACTAGGCCCTCTGTAATCTTACCTTTAACGGATGATCACTCTCAATCTGTTTCCGTTTACTTTTCCTGATTGTCAATCAAACAATTGATTCACTCAATAACCAAGAACAAGAAGTAAATTATTAGGCTACCAAGTTATTTTGAGATAGCATTATTGTTCTGTGCAACATAAACTTGTGTTGCATTTTTGCATATCGACATTTATGATGTTGTGTTATCATGCGAAGATTCTGACTTTTAAATGCTCCATGTTTAAATGTTCAACGTAGATTTTCGTAAATGAGTATTTCTAGCCTGTATTATGCGCTGCTCTCAACGATTCGAGACACTGAAGAGGCTGTCCTCTTTAAATTTATGCTTTCTAATGTTTAAATCGCTTTGACTCATTTTAGTGTCGTCTTAAAATGAATTATTCTTTAACGCATTCAGATTATTACCTGATCCTTGTTAAACAATCTTAAGTTGTCTCTTTGTCGTTATCATTTCTAAATCATTATAGGCTACAAATTGGTCTTGATTATTCAGAGAATGAATGGATTGATTGTTAGGCTACTGAATCTAAATAAACGGAAACAAGTAATCCCCACTTTTTCCAACGCGCAGGCCGTCGCTACATATATTTAAGTGCTACCCATTTTATGACGCAAAGAAAAATACTAGCACAGAAAAACTTGATATATTCATTGATGTTTGTTATTCAGTTATTGAATTGCTTGACTGATAATTAAGAACTATAAGTAGAAACAGGTTGAGAGTAATATCCGTATAAAGGTAAGATTACCGAAGGCCTATTTTACAGCCGACGTTACGCCACTGGTGTGTGTACATATGTGTCTGAGTGTGTGTTCATGCACGTACGTGTGTGCGTGCGTGCGTGCGTGCGTGCGTGCGTGCGTGCGTGCGTGCGTGCGTGCGTGCCTGCGTGCGTTGAATAAGGGAATTGAGTATTGTTGCCTCACACTGGATTACTGTTGCCATTGTCTTCCAGGGAGTTTCCAATGTGAATCTCAGCTCCATTGATTCTCTCAGAACAGCAGTCCCCTCTGTTGGTCACATCCACAGAGGAGATATTGTAAACATTCAGCAGGTCTACTCTCCACCAGGGCTTTACTTCCTCTGCTGTGTGTGTGCAGGAACCCAGAGGATAGCTTGCTGTTCGTATGCTGTCAATGGCTTTGTCTGCAGTACCAAGAATATTGCCTACGGATGACTGAATGGCTATCTTACCAAAGGCCACATTTTCTTCTGGAAAGGAAGGGGGAAAAAACCTAATTACTGAGTTTTCAAGGCAGCCATTGTTGGCCAGATTACAAATGTAGTCCAGCACTGATTGCAAATTACATATATGAAAATGTAATTGGTAACATCAACTCCTGCTAGGGTTGCAAATGGAAGGAATTTTCCAGGTAACTATCGGTAATTTTCTGCAATTTTCCAGGGAAAATCACCACTCAGAGTAACAATCTCATGCTTAAACAAAGCTAATAAAACACAAAAAGTTGGAAAACAAATTAAGCGAACAAAATGTGCTGAACAAGCTCAAGGCCTTTCTGGAGAACAGGTTGCTGTGACATATGGTACCATAACTGCCATTGCACAGCACCTTAATCTAGATCAGGGGAAAGATCTGATAAGTTTAGCTAAATTGTCCTTTGTTTTTTAATTTCCTCTTCAGTTTCGCTCGCTACGTATTCGAGCTGGAGGATTTCTGTTCTTTTTTGTCCTCGTTCATTTCTACCAATTATTCGCCCGGTGTTCCGGGTCGCTTTATGTTCCATTCGTTTATCTCTCTATTTTTCCTACTCTCCAGTATCGAAAGAGAGAGAGACATTATTTTCTTTTCCTATCTATACTCTAGCCTAAGAGTTTGATTTGCCCTTTTTGTATTGGGTTGAGATTTTTGTTTTTCTTTCCTTCCTATTTCTCACGGAGTCTTTTCCGCTCTTGTGGCGATCTCTACGGGGATAGCTTTTAGAATTCCTCTGTCGCGTTTGGTCCTCCGTACCCGACCCCTTACACTTTGTATGCCATGACTTCCTGATGTTTGTGACCCAACAACATCAAATGACTCTTGATATCTTATTTTCAGGTACTCTTACAAGCGATACTATAACCTCTCTGAATTTGAATGGACCTCTATGGGAATTTGGGGTGGGACTAGATTTAGCTGTAAATTACACTGGAACAGTATGGAACACATGGTTGGCTAAATGGCTATGTATATATTTTTTAAGAGGATTACCCAAAATTATGGGCAATTTAATAAGCACGTAAATATCAACAGCATTCCCCAAGCATGACATTAATGTATATAAAAATGTAATGATTGTAATTTTAACTTCAAATGCATTTGCACAATAAGGTTGTTCTTACACTGAGAAAACTACCCCGAGTCATGCATCATGCAAAACCAGATGGAGCACAAGATTCTACCACAGAATACAATTCAAACTGCATCAGGTTTTATTCAAGGTTTGTGATATGTGCACCCAAATATGTTCATAATATATGAACTGCAAAATAATGTACACAGAATTTTTTTTTTTCATTAAAATATATACTTTACAATATTACAAACCACAATTCCAAAGAAGTTGGGACAGTATGTAAAATGCACATAAAAGCAGAAAGCAGTGATTTGTAAATTCTCTTTTACATATATTTAATTGAAAACAGTACAAAGAAAATATATTTAATGTTTTACCTTATCAACTTTATAGATTTTTTGCAAATATTAAATTTTTTTCCCCACAGAGTTCAATAGGAAAATGAGTCAGGATAAACAACCCTTAAAGTGATACATCCATATCTACTGCATGTCTGGCAGCAGAGTGATGGTTTGAGGCTTGTTTGATACCTCAGAAGCCTGAGGACTTACAGCCATTTAGCCAAACATGGGTTCCATACTATTCCTCTGTAATTTACAGCTTAACCTAGTCCCACCCCCCAATTCCCATAGAGATCCATTCAAATGCAGAGAGCTTATATTATCACTTGTAAGAGTACCTGAAAAAAAGATTTCAAGAGTCTTTTGATATCCTTTCATACCCAGTCATGATAGCATCACCTGTTTACCTGTGGAATGTTCCCAGTCTTCCCAGTCTTTTTTTGCCCCTGTCCCAACTTTTTTGTAAAGTATTGCAGGCAACCAATTTGGAAATTAGCGTATATTTACAAAAATCTATAAAGTTGTTATGGTAAAACATTAAATATCTTTTCTTTGTACTGTTTTCAATTCAATATATGTAAAAGAGTTTATAAATCACTGCTTTCTGCTTTTATGTGCATTTTACATACTGTCGAAACCTTTTTTGGAATTTGTAGTACATTCCATCCATAAGAAGAAAAATTGCGAAACAAACCCACAAAAAAGCACCATGAACCTATTTTGTGTTTATAATCACTGTACAGAGGTGGAAAGTCCAAGGTTCAGAAAGTAAAAATCCTGCCATGTGTTTCTTCCAGCCATTAACTCTGATTTAACTAATTAATTCTACCTCCTAGCTGGAGAATTGTGCTAATTTGTGCAAAACCAGCTGATTGGAACAGAATACTGGGGAGGACTTACTTTCTGTCCCTGGACTTTCCACCTCTGCCACTGTACCATGTGTACATAATGTTAACACAAAAACAACATGTTTTATCCTGGACTGGCACAAACAGAAGTTTCTTGATTGCAATTTTCAGTAGAATCAGAGTGGTTTGCTTCAGTTTCACACTGATTAAACATGAAATGACTTACCCTCCACAAGACAAATGTAACAGGCTGTTAATGAAAGCAGAAAACCTAGAAACAAGAAAACATGACATGATTATGAAAATATTTACAGTACATTTTAGTAATTTATGAGATGCTTTTATATAGTTTACATTACTTACGTACAATCTATTCATATTGCTGGATATTTACCAAAGCAATTCGCTCAAGGGTACAATGGCAGTGCCCCACCTAGGAATCAAACCTACCTTTCTCCCAGTTCCCGAAACACCATGTTACACTGTCACCCATCATAAACACACTCTACATATACATATACATACACATACACATATACATAAACATACACATACACATACACATACACAAGAGCACGAAGAAGAAGGAGATTAACTGAAACCAAAGTAACCTGAAGCTTTAGCCAGAAAGATTTTTTTGTGATAACAAAATTACAATTGAACACAAAATAATTGAATTATGGTAAGACACCTAGTCTGGTTAACGAGCAAGCCCCACTCACCCAGTAACAGTGGCAAATGACCATAGTTCATCTTTGCTAGTTCTTTGCTGTGAGGGGTAAACTGCTAGACAAAGTGCAGGCTGAATTGTGATGGAACATGCTTGAAAAAGCTTGATTTTTAAAACCAAATAGCCCATGCAAAAATGGAGGGAGGAAGCTTTGAGAAACGGCCTGATAATGTGCCCTACCTATCACAGCTCTGCGGAACTGCACACCTAACAAAACAACCTTCATGCATCATGTGTAAAACTTCAGTCAGATTGTGCCTGCCAGTCAGTGCAAAATAATGAGATGTGAGGTGTGTATCCGTAAAACAAAAATACTTTAATAATCTATTGATTTAACAATATCATTAGATGGGAGACAGACAAGGAATTGTGTCACATACCAAGAAAGAAATTCATACTGTATATTGAATAATTAAATGATCACAACATTGTGCATGAGCAAATTTATTGAATGGGTCCAATAAATTTATATAATTTATAAAATTATAAATGTGATTGTAGGAATTTAGCATAATGAAAAACATTGTTGATATCAGTGATTTTGGAATACCAAAGCAAAATGAGTCAATACAATAAATTTGAAACCACTATGCAAAAAAATCAATGAGCTAGCATATATTTAACATTATTTATTTTAAAATAACATGATAGAGCCAGAACCCAGAGCCATGTTGACAGTGTACAGAGACCGCAACACTGCGTGTATGGAGGAAAGTCGTGGAGGCGGAGTTTGTGTGTTGGACTGCTTGATAACACTGGACATCTTGAGACAGCGGGGGATATTTTTAATCATGATGTTTGGCTGTAGGCTATTCCACTTTAATTCACTTAGTTTGATAAATGCAATGATTCTATTGCATGTCTTTATTTGATCTGTTTGTGTGTTGTGGGTCTGCCCCACTGTCTATGTCTTTTTTGTTGTTGCTGGTGGCTTCCCTAACGGGAAAATAAGTTATTCTATTCTGTTCTATTCTAGAACATGGTTGAAACATGCTAACAGATAAAACAGATGTTACATGGGTTCTGCTGTCAGTCAAATTGGGGGTGATTCAGTTTGGGGTGTCATATTGAGCATTAACGTCTGTGAAATGCAGAGAATTACTATACTGACCTTTACATGACAGGCATTTAGCAGACGCTCTTATCCAGAGCGACTTACACAACTTTTTAGCATTGTTTTTTATTTTTTATTTTTTACATATTATCCATTTATACAGCTGGATATATACTGAAGCGATTCAGGTTAAGTACCTTGCTCAAGGGTACAAGGGCAGTGTCCTACCTGGGAATCGAACCTGCAACCTTTCGGTTACAAGGCCAGTTCCTTAACCATTATACTACATTGCCGCCTCAGACCAGTATCAAGAATACTAATGTGTAAACAAAAAAGAACAAATCATAGCTTCAAACATATACAGTTAAAGGTGTTGTAAAGGAAAAAATCCATCATTCACACTGCTCTCATTTTAATATTTTGTTTGTAAATGTGGTGAAACGCATGCAAATTTCTCCTTGCAAATGTTTAGCTGAGAGATCTGGAGGAAAAAAACAAATAATGAAATTTCCTTTTGATATAAAGTATGTAATATTTTTTTAAATTGTGTGTCATTCTCATCCCATCGAGGGTGACACACAACCTAAAATATTTCCCAGCATGCCTAATATATAAAAATACTACAAGACATTCCACACAGACACAATTAAACAAAGAACCACACAACATAAACACCACAAGGTGTTTTAGGTGCCCATGCCACCATAGAGCGGCATATCATCTTTATTTAGCATTTTCATTTATTTACATTAGACTACCAATTCAAGCATATGGCTATCTATAATTCAGTTGATATGACTGAATATCTGACATAGAAAGGAAAGCTTGCGCTGCTTCCAGTTGTCCACGTGTTATATGTTCAGTACATATTCACAAAAAAGTGTGACTTCCCATTGTTTCACAGTGTGGTGAAAGCAAGACTGTTCATTACCACATGAGTTTTTCAGCAATAATGCTTGTCACATCTTTCGTCTCCTCCTCCCCTCATATTCCTGAGGCGGCATAAATGCATAACATTTCCATATCAAGAGCAATGGAACTAACCCTATTTCAAAATCGAGATGGAAACTTCTTCACGTTAAGGCTATTTACCTCTAAGTACATTTTATCCACTGTATTAGTACATATAGTACATAATAGCGTGTAATTGTAATTGCATTTGTAGTCCAAAGGAACACTCCAATGAATCCATTGATTGATTAAAAAATATTGATCTATTAATGTGCACTATTTGCAGTTGCATAAAAAAAGTTTTCATTGTTCAGTTCCTCATCTGTGATGGTGATCTGCCTCAGGTTCATGTCTTCTGTGGGTTGGGATGCAGTGTTCTTGAAAAGAGAAGAATATTACAACTTTATTAACTAATAACATGATTGTTAATGCCTTGTAAATGTATTTGCTAATCATTTAGGTCAGCAGTGTAGCATGATGGTAAGGAAAATTAGCTTATATCTCAGAGGTTGCACATTTGGTTCCCAGCTGGGGCACTGCCATTGTACCCTTGGGCAAGGAACTTAGCCTGAATTGCTTCAGTAAAAATTGATTTTACATAAAAATTAAATCTGTGCAATTTGCTCTGGATAAGAGTGTATGCTAAATGCCTGAAAGTAATGCATTTACTAATGTCATTCATGACATGTACCCTTTTTGAAGTGTTACCATATACAGTCAAGCCGGAAAGTCTGA